>CM050165.1:387443317-387998317 GCA_027410445.1 Discoglossus pictus | reverse complement strand
AACAGGAAGATGTTAAACAGTTAGGTCTTGTGTAACCCATAGATCGTACGGACTGATCTCAAGGAACTGCGAGACTTTAATTTGGATGGTGCTCCGTATGGATACACTCCTTTCTGTGACAGCAGGCGAGAGATGGATGGGTACCGCTTCTGGAGATCTGGGTACTGGGCCAGCCACTTGGCTGGACGCAAATACCACATTAGGTAATTTTTACATTTTCAGTCACTTGCTTCTGCTCACCTGGTGATCTGGGTATGAGTGCAAAATCAAAGAAATATATGATTTTAAACAGCTTTGATTTCAATTAAGATCTAAAACTATAAGATTTCTTTAAAAACAAACATATATTTTTATTTCTGTGAGTACACAGAAGCTACGCTGTCTAGTTCAGTGGGATTAATGTAAGGTCAGATGAGTATAAGCTGAAGTATGAATGGGAAATAAATACAAATCAGATCAGATCTTTACATTATATGCTATTGAAGAACTAGTCCAAACTGTTTTAGGCAGTAAAAAAAACACAGCCTTTAGTTTGTCAAGTAGTTTATGCACTTAAACATAGATTTGAATGAAGAAAAAGGACTAAAAGGCCCATCTAGTATGCCTGTTATATCTAAACCAAACAAATCCTCCTAATGGCCTTTTGATTATCTCAGGCCCGCTTGAATTCCTTTAGGGGTTTATCCTTACTTTTTATGCTGGGAAGGCTGTTACATTTAGTAATACTTTATACGGTCCAGGTTATAGATTAGCTAGAATGCTTTCATTTTGTGCATAAAAGCTTTCACTGCCGAGTGGAAACCTATTCAAATAAAAAGGGAATATTATCTGTATTAAATGCCTCCTAAAGTGTAGATGAGAGAACAACGAAAATATTTTCTGCAGTGGTTCCAATTATATGATTATTTGCAATTGGAAGTTATTAAAAGTGATATATGGTTGCATTACTTGATGCAAGGAGTAATGCAATTGTGGTGTCAATCTCAATATTAGCCCATTATTTTAATAAAGGTTTCATCCTTCCCCACCCTCTCTCTTCTGATAGCCCCCCATCATCATTCAGCTCTGAGAAAGTGATGCATCAAACACAAAATTGAATATTTTACTCATAATCTTCAAAAATTCAGATCTTCCCCCAAAAATGTTTTATGCCCATGGCTTACACAGCTGCTGTTATTATTAGTTTGTTACATACTTGACAAACAAGTGTCTTTTTTATTTAACTGCAGTGGTCCTTTAAAAATGTCCGCTAGTGATAGAAAATATCTTTGAATTAACTACATTTTGGCTGTCACTCAGCTCAGAAGGTCCTACCTGGTCATCTTATCAAATCCTAATTAACTCCATTATTGATGAATGGCTCCCTATCTGACATATGCAAAATTGGCTGCAACAGGAAGCAATCTATCGCAATCTGGGCGTAAAAGCATTTTTAGGTAAAATCTTTCTTTTAATAGGCCTAAGATATGCCTTGAAAACTGAGTGGGTGTGTTTTCTTGCTTGTCTTGCTCTGTATCTGCCCCTTGTGCCTTGAAAGGGAAGTATTACTATAATGGCAGTTTCCATGCATTAGCACAGTCTGCTAAAATTTAAATTTGCTCTAAAATATGCGTTTATGCCCATGACTTGCACAGCTGCTAATTTCACAAATGTGAACTTTTTGCTAATCCGTGGTGGTCCTTTAATTTTACCAAAATAATTAGAGAAATTGTAACTGATGAGCAGGTGCACTGGATGATATTAGCAGTAATGTCTTAAAGAATTCCTTTTCACTTCCTCTTTATTGTATAAACTCTTATTGCTTTCCAGTGCTTTGTATGTTGTGGACTTGAAGAAGTTCAGAAAAATAGCTGCTGGAGACAGACTTCGAGGGCAATATCAGGGACTGAGCCAGGATCCCAACAGTCTCTCTAATCTTGACCAGGTTTGTGTTTATTTAATAATAATAATAATAATAATAATAATAATAATAATATGTTTACTTTAGTGGCAAAGAGCATATGAATTATATACGGTATTGAAAACTGCTGCTTTTATTACATATTTCCTTTTATATCTTATGCCCATTCATATTTTCTTTGGTTCTGTTAGTTTAGCTTCTAGTGAGGTCACATTGGAGATATATGAAAGGTTGACAAGGCAGCGACACAAGCATGTAAAGATTTTCTGTAAATATAATGTATTTACCAGAAATGATTAAATAAATAAAACAATAACTCTTTGGGTTGGAATGCCAGTGTAATTCTCCCAACACTCTGCAGATTACTGTAAGGTGAACATTTTTGAAATGTTAAAAAATTGAAAAGATTTGTAATATGGCATTTCACTGCTTTATCAGTATTTTTAGTGCGTCACAACATATTAGCTTCTACCAGTGTATCAGCTTGTATCTTTATTGGCAATCTTAAGATATTTATAGAGATTGGGAAAATAACAATAACTTTATTTAATTCCATGTTGGACAGCAGTGAATTAAAAACAGATTAAAAGAACATTAAAATCGACAAATGTGTTGCCCTTTATGATAGTCAATGAGCCATTCTATTGCCCAATATGAAAATGTATACACACTTAAATCTACTCTTAATATTGCCATATATTGTATTAGCTACTCACAGAGTTCCCTGCCCACAATCACTACGGGCCAGCCAAACCATCCTTAGAACTCCATTGGTTTTAGCACAGCTCAACATTACAAGCTCTATTTTTTTTAGATCCGGAGAGGTGGCTCACAAAGTCTAACCCGCAACTGAAAAAAAGTATCCAGTTTCTGTAAAAAATATTAGGAGCACTAAATGGGACTTGCAAGGCCTTTTTCAAACACTTGTTAGAGCTGTAACAGCAATTAAACATATACAGCCTTATTAAATTGCGATTTGGTAAATTGAATAGGGCTCTATTTAAGCACAGAGCATATTTTATTTACAGAAGTTTTTAGTTAGTGAACTTCTATCCAAAAGCAAGGTCTTCACTAACTAAAAACTTCTGTAAATAAAATATGCTCTGTGCTTAAATAGAGCCCTATTCAATTTACCAAATCGCAATTTAATGAGGGTGAGAATAATTAACTTTAAGAGCATGGAGAGGCATAGAAACAAATTATAAATAATTGCACAACAGTCTCAAACCCACAAATATGCAATTAAAATATTATTTTTAAATGTTATTTCTAAGTGGCTAAAATGTTGGCTATTCTTTATAAATTGGAATGAGCAAAAATACTTCTTCACATTATATAGTGAGTGTTTACAGGCAGTGCTACACCAATACTACCATTTTCTGCAAGTGCTTATTTATAACAAGGTGGCTGGTTATTCAGCTCTATTTTGAAGAAAATGTAAATACTTCCTATATAGTAAGGGAATAGTTCCTAAATATATCAAATAATTATAGTATTATGGAACTAGACAATTGGTAAGTGTAATATGTAATTCATTAGAAAGAAAGAGAAAATTACACTTATAATGTAATTGTTAATCCTTATAAAGATTATGACAAGGAATAATGCGTAAAAACAAAACATTTATTAAATGATTAAAGATACACAAAAATCTTTAATTAATAAATGTTTTGTTTTTGCCCATTATGCCTTGTCATGATCTTTATAAGGGTTAACAATTAGATTATAAGTGCCCTTATTCAGCTCTATACCACATTTATCAGTTAATCGTGTAACATTCATGGCCTGGGCTAATCTGACGTTTTATCTCTGATTTGTACCATTTTAAATGTAATATTCCTTAGAACAACACAGTTATTAATGATAAATTATAAAGATCACCTTGGATTAGTCAGATCAGTTTGTTATTAAATCCACACGGTTATTTGGTAAACTGTATAGTTTGTGGGAAATATCAAAATTAGTTTTTAGTTTTATTTCTCACTGATCTTTTATTTTGTTCGCAGGACCTGCCGAATAACATGATCCATCAAGTGCCCATTAAATCACTTCCTCAGGAGTGGCTGTGGTGTGAGACGTGGTGTGACGAGACATCCAAGAAAAGGGCCAAGACCATAGATTTGGTAATTTAATCATGTTAGGAAAACCCCTTTAGAGGACTACTGTAGTCATATTTTTTAAAAACTACTGTTTGGAAGAACTACACATGTTTTTAAGAATGTAAAAAGAAACAACACGGCGTCTAATTTATTATATTTTATATGTATTTATACTGCTGTGGAATCTAAGATTTTGGATTCAGCAGATTAATTTTCTAAGTTGGAAGGAGACTTTGAATAGACAGAAAGTGCCTATCTGCACAATGGGAATGTGGCGGTTACATCCTCCAGTGCTATTGGCAGGACTAAACAGAAGTTCAATAGTTTACAAGGAAACACCCACCTATGAAAGTAACATGGTAATAGGGAAGAAACTTAAATTGATCCACTCAAAATGGAGCTCATAACATTTGCTAAATAATGTTGTGTTTATTTCATTTATGGTTCCTTTCTAAAAATATTTTCCCACTATCACATTTCGTTATTCAAAAAACAATTAAAAAAAAAAAAATTACATCAGTGTTTTTATAACATATATGTATAAAAAACAGTCTGTAATTTATTACTTTTTATGTGCAGTTTAACTTTACTGGAATCTACCATTTTGGTAACCACAGTGGACCTTTTAAAATAATTAATAATGTTTGCAAGGAATAAAAAAATTGAAAATTATAATTTTCCTTTTTCCTTCGATGTATAAATGTGTCTTATGAAACTGTACAGTTTTGTCTTAAAACAATTCCCTCTCATTTGTCAATAGTAAACCACAAATACCTATTCTTTGGAGATTAGTGATAATTGTTTGTATTCTGTTGGTTTAGTGTAAGATGAGCAGATTAGCTATTATTTGAAATCCATATTGGTTGTCTCCCCTTAACATACCTAGGAGATGCTTGGTCTTGGTCTTGTGATGTTCTGGACGCAACAACATCCCATACTAACCAAATATTAGGCTTTATAATATCTTGAAAGAGTTATAAAATTACTGCTACAAAATCTTTCTTATATCTACTTGATTTTTCTTTCTATCATACAGTGTAACAACCCAAAGACCAAAGAACCCAAGCTGGAGGCAGCCGTACGAATTGTCCCTGAATGGCAAGATTATGACCAAGAAATCAAGAACCTGTACAGCCGCTTCCTGGATAACAGGACCGAGCAAAAGTCTATAGAGCAGAGAAACCTAGACACCGAAGGTAAGACCGGCTTTCACCAACCATTGCAGTCCATAACCGGCGTTCACCAACCATTGCACGCCGTGACCGGCTTTCACCAACCATTGCACGCCGTGACTGGCTTTCACCAACCATTGCACGCCGTGACTGGCTTTCACCAACCATTGCGCGCCGTGACTGGCTTTCACCAACCATTGCGCGCCGTGACCGGCTTTCACCAACCATTGCACGCCGTGACCGGCTTTCACCAACCATTGCGGCCCGTGACTGGCTTTCACCAACCATTGCGCGCCGTGACTGGCTTTCACCAACCATTGCGCGCCGTGACTGGCTTTCACCAACCATTGCGCGCCGTGACTGGCTTTCACCAACCATTGCGCGCCGTGACTGGCTTTCACCAACCATTGCGCGCCGTGACCGGCTTTCACCAACCATTGCGCGCCGTGACCGGCTTTCACCAACCATTGCGCGCCGTGACCGGCTTTCACCAACCATTGCGCGCCGTGACCGGCTTTCACCAACCATTGCGCGCCGTGACGGGCTTTCACCAACCATTGCGCGCCGTGACGGGCTTTCACCAACCATTGCGCGCCGTGACGGGCTTTCACCAACCATTGCGCGCCGTGACGGGCTTTCACCAACCATTGCGCGCCGTGACGGGCTTTCACCAACCATTGCGCGCCGTGACGGGCTTTCACCAACCATTGCGCGCCGTGACGGGCTTTCACCAACCATTGCGCGCCGTGACGGGCTTTCACCAACCATTGCGCGCCGTGACGGGCTTTCACCAACCATTGCGCGCCGTGACGGGCTTTCACCAACCATTGCGCGCCGTGACGGGCTTTCACCAACCATTGCGCGCCGTGACGGGCTTTCACCAACCATTGCGCGCCGTGACGGGCTTTCACCAACCATTGCGCGCCGTGACCGGCTTTCACCAACCATTGCGCGCCGTGACCGGCTTTCACCAACCATTGCGCGCCGTGACCGGCTTTCACCAACCATTGCGCGCCGTGACCGGCTTTCACCAACCATTGCGCGCCGTGACCGGCTTTCACCAACTATTCCAGACCATATAGGGCAGATAAAATTGGGCACAGGCTGATGTTTTACAAATTAACCCGCTGTGCACAGTAGATTTATCAGTCATTTACTCATCTGTGTACAGCAGTGAAATCCTAAAATCATAACCTTTCTTTGCCACTGAAGGGCCGATGTTGCCTGTCTCTCCCGTACAGCAAATATAGGAGAATCTGGTTAAAGGAAATATATCTGATTCTTAAAAGAGTACCTTAACAAACCATCTTAGGTGGTCTGTTGCAGCCACTAATTATCACTTTCTGTAAGATGTACTTAAAGGGACATGGTATGTTTCTGGTTTTTACTAGGAATATACCTATGCATCTCTTTACTTTTTGTGAACTTTATTTTATTAACCGGTGCTTAAAAGCTCTGTTTTTTCTGCCTAAAATCTTGCAAATAATAAATAAATAAAAAAAGATGCACATAAAAGTAGCTAGATACAAGGTTATATTATATTCCTAGTGAAATCCAGAAACCTTCCATGTCCCTTTAAGGGACCACTGGTGAACAAATTAACAACATAAAGACTTTTTTTAGAAACAAAAATCTGAAGTTTTTAAAACTATTTACATTATACCATCTTCTTTAAAATAATAACTTCCTAATAGCTGAAGACTGAATAGTTAGCTTAACTAATCTGTTAGTGGAGGGAGGGATGGGGAGGAGAGAAGGATGAGAGGGCAGCTGCATTTGTTAAATAATTGGATCTTACTGAATTTCACACTGGACACTTTCCCTAGCGCAGATGCAGACAGCTTGCCACAGTAAATATAAGGTTTGCGCCATCACCAAATTATCATGGATGCCTCCAGGGACCAGGGTGGGATTGTTTTCTCCTCCTCGGTTCTAATGTTACAGGAAACTTATTGTGTGTCTTATTATGGATGCCTGAACCACAACATATTGTGCTCTTGTTCCCATTCTTTTAATGCAAATCAGTTAAGAAATTACAATTACCAAGGTCCACAAGTCCTTGTTCACACTACTGGTGAGATAAAGGCTGAGCAAACGCATTCTTTTGTTATCTACCTGTCTGTAGAAAATTTTCATTTTCTTCAGGAAATATTATTTATTTTCTTTAAGAAAAAAAAGCTTAGTGTAATATATACATGAAAGATAGTTTTCAACTACCTACATTAATAAAAAAATGTTTCTTCTCTGTTTCTTTTCAGATCACAAGACACATGTAGAATTATGATCTTTAGGTATATTCATGAAGACGGACTCTTAAGACTTTAAAAAAAATCTGAATGTCTTGGAATTCTGACTTTGGTCAATTTTACAGAATGCCTGCAAAACTGCTGAATGGTTTGATGAGATGTGGTATTTGGGGTATTTATATTTCGGGGTGTGATTGAGTTTTTAGCTATTACCATCCGTTGGCCATATATCAGGTGCTGTAAACAAACAAACAAACAAAGGCCACACATTTCAGGAATTGTACAGTTTTCTGTTATTGCTGAATGGATAAATGGCTAATCTAAAAGGTCTCTGGGTGTTTTAAATCAACAAAAAACATTTTGCGGGGGGATAAATGAATTATTAGTATATGTGATGCGAGGTGTTACAGCCATAATAATCTGGTTTTCAGTAGGGCGCTGAAAACTGATACTGTACATAGCCATATAACTCCATGGTTGTACTGTTTTTATAAGAGAGAGAAAAAAAATCATATTTTATTTAATATTGCAAGATGTGCATAGTGTTTGTAGGGCAGTATTAATAACCCATTCATGCAAATTTGAATTAAGGAAAAGAGCCGCATCCTTCCAATCTATGGGATCCCATCACCGTTGTAGATATTTCTGAAATGATTAGATTTGGAATTTTGAGAAACTGCACGTTATCGGTAAATGGATACATCATGTGGAAATTGGTCTTAAAGGGATATTGAATGCTCCCTGGTTTTAATATTAAAACAATCTACCTAAGTGTTTTTTTTGTGTATCTAAACATCATTTTATTAACAAGTACTTGAAAGCTCACTGAAACCTTCTAAATAGTCCCATAAAGGCCCTCCCACTGTAGCTCATACACACAGTAGATGTACTAACCAATCACAGATTGTCTCAGCAACATTTCAAAAAATGCTGTGGAGAAACAGTCTTTGCATCTAGTACCAATGGAGACACTGAGTGCATGAGTAGAAGAGACCTCAGCAGGGACTATTTGGAATGTTTCATAGTTTTTAAGCGCTTGCGAATAAAATTATGTTTAGAACCACAAACAAAACAATTAGATTGTTTATTTTATTGTTAAAAACCGGTAACCTTCAATATTCCTTTAATCAGAGGTCTAGATTTTCTTATATGTACATATCCGTTTGTGACGGTCTGCTGCTCAGTATTTAGTTTACTACAGCAAACCCTGACATCTCTGTATACACACTCTCTTTTTATATGGGTCATCCAGTTACTAAACTTCATATTGGGCAAAATGTTTTTAGAACATAATATAAATGGTCTTTACATTTTTCACTTTTATATGCAAATATTTTTTACAGCAGGCTTCCATTTTGCTTTACTGGATTGCAGCCTCAGGGGGGTGCATCTGAAAACTAGTGTGCTTTTCGTTAAGCCTAATGAAAGCAGTGGCCCTTTTAACTGCCACATTTATGATCTTGAGATAGAAATGTCCTGTCCATTCAAAATCTTCTCCCATCTCAGGAAGATCATTTGAAACTAAAATGTCTGCATAATTGCATAAATATTGGTACTTTAATTCTGATATTATGCCTAGCCCTTTTCAGAGCTTCTGGAATAAAGTAATCTGCATTTGCCAAGTATAAGCTCATTGGATTAGCCCTGTATAGTGATATCTTGGGGCAGTGACATTTTATAATGATGTGCATGTATTTAGCTGTGACATGTTCAGTTATTGATCAACATTCCTCCTCTAGGTTCATATTCTCCAGTGAGCCCCTCTACTCTTTTTGTGAGCAGCTACATAGTGGCCATACTAAATATCTGTCTTATGGTCAGGCTAGTATGGAGGTAGATGGAAACTTTTATTTTATTTTGCCTGTATACTTTTTATTTACAGGATACAGATAACAGCTATTAATCTTCCATTTGTGACTTCTTTGGCTGTGATAGATGATATTGCACCAGTAGTTCACGTGATAAGCCAAACATGCCAGGAGCAACCTGCATTAAAAAATCATTGTGCCTTCTACCTCTTCTCTCTGTTAAATGAATTAGTTTAGCTCTCAATCGCGCTCTCTCGCCTTGAGCGCAGCCAACAAAAGCTCTTCTAACTACTTTCTCTCAACTCTCGGTAAATTGAAATATCCTGATAGAGCTTGCTGGCAAAGGCAGCTTCTAAGAATTAGTTTCTATAAAGCCACCTTATGAAGAAACCGGAGCCCACTGTACTAACACTTACGCTGAAGCATTTTGTAATATCCACTTTCATGTGCCAGCCAATATAACCAGAAATAAAAATGCATTGGTCCATAAAGAAAAATATTCTAAGATGTAAAGACTCTATTTTATATATGAAGGAAAAAGAGAAGACAAAATGGCAAGTACATAATGATTTTATATATATATATATATATATATATATATATATATATATATATATATATATATATATATTCCACAGTGTCAATGTAACACAAACAAGTATTATGGGACATATACTGTTTATCTTAGTTGTTTCTGTGGTTCTGTTTTGCATCATCACAGTTGCATTGTATTTTTTCATTAAAGGGACATAGTGGGGTTGTTGATATTGTATATCATCACTATGATATGAGATCACACTTTCTTTGATCGGTGGGCCAGAAAGGCTAATGGACAAAAATTGCTAACTTCAATGCAATTTTTGGGATAAAATTCGATTCAATTTCAAGTACTTGATATTACCTATAAATTATCCAATATTTGGAACATTTGCTATGTCCCTTTAAAGGAACTCGGTCACGTGCCCTGGATTTATCACATCATCTTCCATATAGTCATAGCGTCTTGCAGCACAAATCCGGCTTTATTGCTATTGTTCTGTGTTCACCTCTTGAAGCACATGGTAAATTGAGAGCCTTTCTGTGTTTAGAATCCATGATACGGACCACAGCCCCAAATGTCCAATGAGACCCAGCGGTCCTCACCAGCACAGCTTGTAAGCACAATACAAATATTGTCAGCAAACATTACTTAAAAGCTCAGATCAGACTTTTATCCTGTGGGGCAACGAACACACCGAGCAAAGTAACAAGGCGAACATTCAAAATGATATATAATTCATATTTATTCATTTAGAACTTGGAGTTAATTTAGCTTGCCTGGGTGTATGGCAGTGCACATAATTAAATACCTTTAAATAGATAAATATCTAAATTACATTTCTTTTTGCTTTTCTTGTTTGTTTTGGAGTAAATCTAATCTTGACACTGAGCACAGGATGTGAGGGGCAAAATGGTTGTTCCTATACTGAGCAGTATGAGTGGCAATATAAAGCAAGTAAACCAAAAATATATCCTATATTACACCAAAATGTAAAAAAAAGTATAAAAGAGATTAATTTTGATTCAATATAAAATTAAAAATTCCAGAGTTCAGTGTACAATTAATAGACCAACATGTTAAAAGCTTTACATACACAAGACTAATTAATTATAAATCATAAAACTGTATTGTTTAATAGAAAAAAAACATATTTGCCGTAAAACTGTATTTTAAAACTGTTTAATATTTAATGAAGGGAAAAAAATCTTGATCTTCGTTATAAAAGCTTGTAACCCGGACAGCACCATTATTAGGGCAAGTTAAATAGAATAAAAGTGATTTTCCTCTCTGACATATAGAGAAGGCGCTCCTCATTTCAGCATAGGATTTAGATGAATATCACCAGAATGAAAGATTACACACACGTTTATTTTATTTAACTTTGTGTCCAGAGTCTGTTTAAGCTGCTCTGTTTGTCTGTTGAAATACTTATTCTATGTAAAATTCTATGTTGCGTCAAAGCAAACAGTCCTTGTTTAGGGACCATTTCCCCCCAGATTTCTGTCGGTATTTTATATATATATATATATATATATATATATATATATATATATATATATAGTAAATAAATAGTAAATCTTTGTTCACATTTGAATGTCTAAAACAAGTTAAAAAACCTGCTTCCAGCTCAGAATTCCGAGAAAAACAGTTATTACACTGCATTCTGGGAAGCTGAGCTGGGGCATGCAAATGTGCCCACAAATGCCTCACTCTTCAATCCATAGCCATTTTCAAACATGGTTTCCTTTAAGCTTATGCATGCTGTATTACACAGCTTTAATGTAAAGCCAAGGTTGGATTAAACACAGGCTGAATATCCTATCCATGTACAGCCGTTTCAAGCTTACTGGCTATCATCAGCATGGAGCGGGATCTCAGCCTCTGTTGTGGACTTTATGAGAAGGTAGTTCACCACAACAATCATTTATTATATGGTGGGCGATAGAAGCCCTTCACCGTACAGTAGTACAGCAAATAAATAGTAAATCTGTGTTCACATTTGAATGTCTACAACAAGTTAAAAAATCTGCTTCCAGCTCAGAATTTCGAGAAAAACAGTTATTACACTGCATTCTGGGAAGCTGAGCTTGGACATGCAAATGTGCCCACAAATAATATCTGAACAGGGTATAGGCCTTTGATGCAGATTTCAGTATATGACATAAATGAGGCTATACCGCTAGCTTGTGGGCGAGTTGACTTGTATGTTGTCAGTTCTTTCAAAGAATGAAATATACGGACACGTTTAAGTGGTTATATTGAGAAAACAGTTGGATGCAGTTTAATTGTCTCCTCTCTTTTTTGTTTTTGCAGCCAAATTAAGTGCTTTCATAAATATTCCCTTATTGTATTACCACCTGTATATGTAAAGTCCAGTCTAGACTAGAGGTTAACAAAAAAATAAATCAAATATAACAACTTTCCTCAATCAGTGGCCCCCGTAGAAAAAAATACAATGTGTGATTGATTACCAAAGAACAAAGGTGTAATTCTGGACTTATAATATGGATTTATGAAGGATTTCACATTGAATAAAACTGTGTATGTAGTATGCCAAAGTACAAGAATTGAGCATGTTATTAGAAAACATAAACTTACTTTTTTATTTTTGTTCTATGGACTCCATTTGCAGCTCTGATCAAGGATTACATCTCCTTCTTTGCCTCTCAGTCTAGAGACTCTCTAGGAACCTTCTATGGAAATTATGTGGGGGGTTGGGGGGTAGTGATTGCTGCTCCACCAGAACCAGCCCCCTCCATAATTTACATAGAAACCTGCTAGAGTGACTCGGCACAGGAAAGGAGAAGTACTGCTTGATCAGAGCTGCAAATAGTTACAGGGAATACAATTACATTTTTTAAATACATGAGCTTTTTTTCTTTTGACGTACTGTCTAAATGGGCAGTATTTCTTAAAAAAAATAAATACCCAACAACCTTTCATATTGCATTCCTTTAAGAAACGTCTGTTTTTTTTATTTGTATGATCTATCTGGAGTGCACAATTCCAGTCTTCCGAGTGCAGTAAAAGGCCAGTTTGTATTCCATACCTGCGCATGCGGATAAATTTGCAGAATGAAATACCAACATTATGAATAAATATGGTAGGCATTGGAGAGGCTAATATTTAAATCTTTATTAAAGCTTCTTTCAAAAAAATAAAATAGGATGCGTGCAGATTATTTAATGCACATCTGGTCCATATATCTTATGTATTTTCCAATAAGTATTGGACAATTAGTAAACATTTAGTTTCTGACTTCCACCTATATAATATATTCCTGAAGGCTTAAATAGATTGTATATTCAGTTTTAGGTATTTTCCATTAATAAAACTGCACTAAGAATACAAACTTAATTTAATTTGTGCTCTTGTTACATGTTTTTAAGCTCCTTGAGTCTACCAGGGAGACAAAGTTTCCTTTATCAGAGAATTCTAGAGGCAGACAATAGTAGCATAATGAGTTTAAAGGGAATATTCCACCCCCAAAAAGTCTATAATGTTGTCTTTTATTTTATTTATCTTCATTTACTTTTTTGATAAACCGTATCAGAGCAATTTTACGAGGTTTGTCTTCTGATGCTCAGATTCTAATCCAACAAGATAGGCACGCCGACCTTTGCGCGCTGCAGAACAGCGTGCCCTCATCAGGGCTCCGACAACTGCACTCTGATGACGCTCTGCGCTCCAGCCTCTATCCCATCTGCCCCATCTCATATTTACTGGACCTGCTTGCTGGAAGCTGCCAAGGCTAAGGTAAGGGGCTGACAGTGTGCCATGTGGGACTGGCATGTGTCACTAGGAGCATATTGTATGTAATTTCACTGTGTGCACGTGTCACTAGGAGCATGTTACATTGCATACAAGTGACATTACATACAATATGCTCCTAGGGACACATGCCAGTCCCACATGGCACACTGTCAGCCCCTTACCTTAGCCTTGGTAGCCTCCAGCAAGCAGGTCCAGTAAATATGAGATGGGGCAGATGGGATGCAGGCTAAATCTCAGTTCTCGGTGCCCTGATGACGGTACTCTGTTCTCCAGCGCGCAAAAGACGTGCCACCAACAAGATGTATAACTCTTTACTCCGTCCAAATACGTTATGATGTCACAAATTGTGATGTGATTATACTTTGAAGGATACACCATCTTTAAATGTTGTGATTAGACGATAAAAATGATTTTGCTTATATATGCCTTCCTGCATCATTATTTATGAGATGAACAGTTTTCTGGTTCATTCATAAGAGGAAATGGTGAGTAACTATATATTCGTCCATAATATTTTGCACTATTTACTTTTCCAGCCACTCTGCAAAGTTTATTTGCATGCTGGGAATGATGACATCATAGACTTTGTATATTATCAGAAGCCAGTTATATGAAATCTATACTGATAAACTCTGATAAAATTAAGCTAAATAGATATCAGTGTTCAGTATATAATTATTAAACAAATTGTGTATACATACAGGTAACAAACTACAGTTTATCATGGAAAGTCAGATTATGTTAGTAGTTTATGATGATTTTTTGGGGGGCTGGAGATTTGCTTTAAATCTTATAGAAATAGCTGCTATGTTTTTCTCAAAATCCTTGCCCTATATTGTCTGGTTATAGCTTTCTGCTTCTCACAGTGCTTTTTTTTTTCTATTTTTTTTATACGTTTGAGATGAGCAATGAGAATTGCTTATTAAATGGCCACTGTAATGCCTAACAACAGGGTCTAGATGTTTTAATTGGTTATTGACCATAAATACATTTACTTTTCATGATATTAAATTTAGTTCAGAGATAAAATGTAGCTCCTACTGGTCTCCACCCACTAAAAGGTCAGTGTGGGGAGGCGGCTTTGGCTAGCAGGAAGTGCTACATTATCAGGCTTGCTGTGTTAATGGGGGCAGCATATGAATTATTGTCTTTCCTCTCTTCTAATAATTACTTAAAGTCTTTTAAGAATTGACCCCCTCTGTGACTTTAGATGGGTGGAGACAAATAGTAACATTTAAAAGTAAATTTAATATGAATAACACCTTTATAAATAAATTAGTGGAAGTTTTACTAACCAGGGAAAATGAAACCACTAACTCCTTTTGTTAAGACATTAAAAAACAGGCCTTTAGAGATAATACATACTGTAAGGTTGTTTTCCCCACCTCCATTGTCAGAATTAAATTATGTCTATTATCACCTGAGATAAGATCTAATATATTATCTCTATAATATTTTGGATTATAGAAAAGCATTCTGGCACATGCCACTGAAAATATGTAAAACATCCCCAATCTGGGTCCAGTAACGTGTGAATGTTAATAACAAGAATTCAGGGGAAGTTTCCTGGTTCACAATAGTAAACATTCAGCATGTCATTATAATGTATGTATATTTTTAAATGTTTTTTTCCTACCTCTACCAAGGAGAACTTGTGGAAGAGCACAAACCCAGTGTTTCTTCTTGCAGCCAGAAGGGATTTTGTGCTGAATTGCTCCATCTTTGAAGTAACAGACAATTTCAGAGTGCATCTTCCATTAATGCAATTGGAGAATTCAGCTGCTGACACCTGAACGTCGATTTCGGATCTTATAGAAACCCCTGTAAAGGGAAGCTTTATGATTTGTGTGATTTTTGTACTGATTGAAATCAAATTGCCTTTACTTTGATTAAAACTTAAATTTGTTTTTACTTTGTGTGTATGTGTGTTTTATTTAGTACGAACCTATTTCTTATTTTTATCCTTAGTTTAGCTGCTCAAAAACAACTTCTACAGGCGGTTCCGGGGTTACGGAGGAGATACGTTCCTGAGAACGTCTTTAGGTCGGATTCATATGTTCCTTGCAAAACTATTCACCCCCCTTGGCATTTTGTGTGTGTTGTTACCTCACAACCTGGAATTAACAAGGATTGTTTGAGGATTTGCATCATTTAATTTACAGAACATGCCCACAACTGTGAAGATGCTTTTTTTTTTTTGATTGTGAAGCAAACAAATAGGACAAAATAACAGAAAAAGTTAATGTGCATAACTATTCACCCCCCTAAAGTCAATACTTTGTAGAGCCACCTTTTGTGGATATCAAAGCTCCAAGTCGCTTTGGATAAGTCTCTATGAGCTTGCCACATCTTACCACTGGGATTTTTGCCCATTCCTCCTTGCAAAACTGCTCCAGCTCATTCAAGTTGGATGGTTTGCGCTTGTGAACAGCAATCTTTATGTCTGACCACAGATTTTCTATTGGATTGAGGTCTGGGCTTTGACTAGGCCATACCAACACATTTACATGTTTCCCCTTAAACCACTCAAGTGTTGCTTTAGCAGTGTGTTTTGGGTCATTGTCCTGCTGGAAGGTGAACCTCCGTCCTAGCCTCAAATCACGCACAGAGTGGTACGGGTTTGCTCAAGAATATCCCTGTATGTAGCACCATCCATATTTCTCTTAACTCTGACCAGTTTCCCAGTCCCGGCTGCTGAAAAACATCCCCACAGCATGATGCTGCCACCACCATGTTTTACTGTGGGGATGGTGTCCTTTGGGTGATGTGATGTGTTGGGTTTGCTCTAGACATAGCGTTTTCTTTGGCCGAAAGTTCAGTTTTAGTCTCATCAGACCAGAGCACCGTCCTCCGTACATTTTGAAAGTCTCCCACATGCCTTTTCGCAAACTCAAAACGTGCCATTTTGTTTTTTGCTGAAAGTAATGGCTTTCTTCTGGCCACTCTGCCATAAAGCCCAACTCTATGGAGCGTACGGCTTATGGAGCATATGGATTATTGTACAGATACTCCAGTCTCTGCTGTGGATCTTTCTAGCTCCTGCAGGGTTTTCTTAGGTCTCTGTGCTGCCTCTGATTAATGCACTCCTTGCCCGGTCTGGGAGTTTTGGTGGGTGGCTGTCTCTTGTCAGGTTTGCTGTTGTGCCATGTTATTTCCATTTGGTTATGATAGACTTAATCGTGCTCCTGGGGATCATCAAAGATTTGGATATTTTTTTATAACCTAACCCTGACTTGTACTTCTCAAAAACATTGTCCTATACTTGTTTGGAGAATTCCTTTGTCTTCATGGCAGTGTTTGGTTAGTGGTGCCTCTTGCTTAGGTGTTGCAGCCCCTCAAAAAATGACCGCTCATGTGACACTTAGTTTGCACACATGTGGACATCATTTCACTAATTATGTGACTTCTGAAGGTAATTGGTTGCACCAGAGCTTTTTATGGGCTTCATAACAAAGGGGGTGAATACATACGCACATGCCAAGTTTTCTATTTCTAAAAAATAGTTTTATTTATATATTGTCCTCATTTCACTTCACCAACTTAGACTATTGTGTTCTGATCCATCACATACAATTCAGATTAACAAAACATTGAATTTAAGGCTGTTATGTAACAAAATAGGTAAAAAATCAAGGGGGGGGGGGGGGGTGAATACTCTTTCAAGGCACTGTAACTCCGATCCTTGATGAGTAATAATAATAACAATACTATAATGGCTCTGTCACAATCTGCTTCTTCAAGGGGGCTTCATATGAACCTAGTTTAAACCTACTCCAGCAGAATTGTGTGGTTCTTGTTCCCTCCGGCACAAAAGTTGGCTTCTGAAGAGGCAATGCCCAAAGGTACAGGCAGAGAATACTCGATACAGGTTACTAGTGGCACATGGCAAGACCACTACCCAGGATACAAACATAGAAACAGCCTCACACTGTGCTTATGTGAAACCAGACTGAACCTTTATTGAATCATAGAACCAACATATTTGTACATCTCCCATACCACACCTATCAAACCTTGATGTTAATCTCAAGTATTTGCTCAAGCCTCTTACAAAGGCAGTCATCTGCCTTGAATCAAGTCCTGTATGTGTGCAGACGCAATGTTCTGCAGTTAAACTTCTGTGCAGAGTATTTTCACCATTTCCACATATATTCTGTGCCCTCTATAAACTATTATAACTAGAATACAAGATAACAATGTACAGACAAAATGTACCACACATGCAGCAATGTCATGCTTCCTTGGCCATACCCATAATTAATGGTAATATTAGAGTCACTAAACCATGCAAACTTGACAGGCTCATTTGTGATAGAGTGTAATACTGTAATAACCAGGGTATTAAGAGACAGAAGGGGATTGGATTTTGTGATGTCGTCTGGTGACAAAGTAGGATCCATGCACAGGGTGAGTGTACTGTCTTGTTTGAATGGCTGATATTTTTGCAAACAAGAGCTCCATTCTATTTGAGCAGTGTGATTTGTGATATATAACGTAAAATTGGCTGTGGGATTTGACTCCGGAAGAGATTTCAGTGTTAAAGTATGTGTCGCTCTTAATATTACACCAAACAAGGCATTTCACTTACATTACGGATGAGACGCAGCTCTAGGAACCAAAAGGAAAATGAGAACTTCATCATTATTATAATGAGTAATAATAAGTGCTGATAACTGCGTCACGAAACAAACACACACTGCATTAGAGCATTTGTTCCTAGTCCACGTGGTTTACTTGTGTGTTACTCTGGATGTTGTATGATGACACAGACATAATAATAAAAATGTCATATGTTTTAATTTCACACGTGTATATTAGAATGTTAAGTGTCAAATAATGATGAACTTTCATGCTTTTCTATTTTTTTGTTTTGTTTTTTGGTCAGTGCTGTCACTGCTGCTCCGGCACTCAGCAATGATTTTAAAACCATTTGCTACTGGAGTTTAGTACCCGTCATTTTTCCTTTAGACTTTTGATGTTATCGCACCACCCTATTTTGCGAGTGATCCGTAAAGTCTGGTTAGGTGTAAAAGTCAAGTAATTAAGAAGACAAGAAAAGACAGTTATATCTCTAATTGAACACCTGTGGGAATATTTTATCAGTAGTAAGGAAGTAAAGCAATTAAAATGACTACATTTATTTATACATATATTTAAAAAGAAATGATGATTTAAGAAAATAACAAAAATAATTACAAAAACATCTGATATTTGAATCACTTTTCAATTATTAGGGATAAATAGATCAGCTATATATGTAGCAATAAAAAAAATTGTACTATATGCAAAACGATATCAAAGAGCCTACTTTCTTAACAAGCACAAGATACACAGAAATATATTGCTGAATGACCCTTAATATATGATGGCAAAAAATAATATTCAAAATTACCATTGATCAACTAATTGATTTGTCTAATAGTATATATGCACAGACAAATCTGTATAAGAAATATAAATGGGACTAGGAAATTGCCCATCAAAAAGGACGGTAAAAGGAGTAAAATTGTAAGGCTGGCAATGCTATTTGCCACATGTTGCGGAAAATAATACAAATATCCTTACTTTTTAGTGTGTATATATATAATTAGCACTCTTTCCAGTTCCTGTGATATTTGGCTAGCTTTGAACCAGTAATTTTCCAATTGCAAGATATTGGGTATGAAATAGTTAAGTCTAAATAACCCATGATCTAGCTGTTTCAGTAAAAGACAATACACATATTTTTATACATAATAAATCAGCTATCCCAAGGCCATAATTTGCCCTTTGCGCAGAACATTATTACTGCACATTTAGAGTTAACGTAGAATAACATGTTTGCTAAGTCTTGATCACGTGTGTTATAGCTTATTGGATATTATATGTAAATAAAATCTAATTGGCTGTGTAATGATTGTTTTCACTGTTTTATGTAAACCATATAAAAGACTGTGTCTGCTGATTTTCTGTCAATTGCAGCCCGGTAAGTGAATTAGTGACCATTTTGGGTGTATTTGTTGCTTATCCACATTTCTTTTCTAATAATGAGAAATAAAGGACTCGGTTTGTCTTGGTGTCATGCCTGAGTTTCGAAGTTGGGAGTATGAGAGAATTTTCTACAACACAGACAATGCGAGCATATGGCCCCTCTGTGCCCCTTCGGCGCTCACTGGGAGCCACTTCCCCCGTGTAATTTACAGGCCTGCAATGAGCGCTAAGGGTGCTCATCGCGAGCCCCTGTGGCGCTAATTGTGAGCCTCTCCAACCCCCCTTCCCCTGTGTATTTTAGGGGCCTTGCGATGACTGTTAGTGCCTTGGGTTAAGTGTTACTGCCTTGCATTAAGTGTTACTGTCTTGCATTAAGTGTTACTTGTTTGAGCTTGTTTGTACGTCCTTCGTCCTGGTTTTGCCTCCTCCTTGTTTTCGTTGTGTTTAAGTTTTTTCGTCCGCCATTTGTTTTCTCGTTTAGTCGATTTTCCTTCTTGAAAAAACACTAAATATGCCTCAAATTAATTTGCAACCTTACTCACAGGCTCCCTGGCTCTCCCCCTGGGCTACCGGTATGTGTGAGTGTGTAAGTTAATTTGAGTAATATTTTAGCAGGTTTTTCGAGTTCCTTGATTCAGCCATTAAAGTCGTAATTTTCCGATGCCCACAGTCCATCTACGCCCTTTGGTTCCTAAGTTCTACGGGACGTAATTTTGTGCACCACGCTAAGTGCTACTGGCCTTTGAAGCTCATTGCAGCCTAAGTCCTGCGTGCTTCAACTGTTCGCCTTGCTTTGCGGCGCTTATTGCAGCCTGTTCCATGCGGTTGACGGCGTGCCTCGCTTCATGAGGCTCGCAAAGCGTTACCAACATTGTAAACGTTCCCTCAGATCCACAGCTATTATACTGATAAATTAATTTCATGATACTTCAAAAAAACTAAATATAAATACAAAGGTGTTATACATAAGGATAATAAATTTGAAATGTAGTGAGTTAATAGAAGCCTATGCCTATACTCAACATGAATCAATATGGCTAAACCCAACTCCTATATAAGGTAATAGATATAATATTAAACCAAAAGCCAAAAATTCATCACATAAAAAATATTACCGATCTAAATTGTATTCTTATGTGATAAAGGGCATAATAAACTTTACATTTTATATATATAACTATCAATCTTATGTTAGAAAGTGCATAATAAACCTCAATCAAATAATAATATAAGATAATAATGTAAAGCAACAATACATACTAATATGTTGTGGATCGGGTAGACAAATTATTGTGAGGGGCTGGAAATGAACCGGCGGTCTTGGTACATATTAGTACCAATGACAAAGTTAGTGGAAGATGGAGTGTCCTAAAGAATGATTTTAGAGAACTTGGTAGGATGGTAGAAAGGCTGGAGGAGTTTTTAAACTAGTAGGTGGGGGACTAGATATAAGTGTAGAGGTATAAAAATGTATAAAAATGTAGAGAGCATAAGGGATGAACAACTCATAGGGGAGGAGATGGGGGGAGGAGTAGTATAGTCAATAGGGAGGTAGTACTAAGTAACTCAAGTACAGTGGCAGACACTTCAGAACTACAGACTCATAACATAAGGTTTATGCTTGCTAATGCCAGAAGCTTGCCAGGAAAAATGGGAGAGTTAGAATTATTAGCAATTAATGACAAATTGGATTTAATAGGCATTACCGAAATGTGGTGGGATGAATCTCATGACTGGACTGTTAATCTGGATGGTTATAACCTATTTAGGAAATATAGGGGCAATGGTAAAAGAGGAGGAGGGATTTGTCTGTATGTTAAGCCTGAATTTAAGCCTATAGTCAGAGAAGATATTTATGGCAGAACTAATGATAATGTTGAATGTTTGAGGGAAGAGTTAAATAGCGGAGCAGCAAATTCCAAAAGAATATTAGTAGGAGTATGCTATAAACCCCCAAATATAGCTGAAAGTGAGGAATACAATTATTGTTATATATTGGAAATGCAGCTAAGCATGGGCAAGTTCTAATAATGGGAGATTTTAATTACCCTGAAATAAACTGGATAAATGAGACCAGCAGTTCAGATAAGGGGAGCAGGTTCTTGAGTACACTCAGGGATCATTATCTGGCCCAGGTTATACAAGAACCTACTAGAAATGAAGCTATCTTAGATTTAGTCATCACAAATAATGTTGATATAGTATCAAATGTTGGAACAGGGCAACCATTGGAAAACAGTGATCGCCACACAGTCTCATTTGAGCTTGAATTAAAAAAAACTAAATTTTAAGGGGCCAACAAAAACTCTTCATTTTAAAAGGGCAGGTTTTAATGCTCTAAGGGCAGCAATACAAAGTATAGACTGGGACAGAGAACTGATAGGTAAAAACACTGAACATAAATGGACAACATTTACAGTGCCTTGCAAACATATTCACCCCCCTTGACTTTTTACCTATTTTGTTACATTACAGCCTTAAGTTCAATGCTTTGTTAATCTGAATTTTATGTGATGGATCAGAACACAATAGTCTAAGATGGTGAAGTGAAATGAGAAAAATATATACATAAAAGCATGTGCGTATGTACGGTATTCACCCCCTTTGTTATGAAGCCCATAAAAAGCTCTGGTGCAACCAATTACTTTCAGAAGTCACATAATTAGTGAAATTATGTCCACCTGTGTGCAATCTAATTGTCACATGATCTGTCATTACATATACACACCTTTTTTGAAAGGCCCCAGAGGCTGCAACACCAAAGCAAGAGGCACCACTAAACAAACACTGCCATGAAGACCAAGGAACTCTCCAAACAAGTAAGGTGCAATGTTTTGAGAAGTACAAGTCAGGGTTAGTTTATAAAAAAATATCCAAATCTTTCATGATCCCCAGGAGCACCATCAAATCTATCATAACCAAATGGAAAGAACATGGCACAACAGCAAACCTGCCAAGAGATGCCCGGCCACCAAAAGTCATGACCGGGCAAGGAGGGCATTAATCAGAGAGGCAGCACAGAGACCTAAGGTAACCCTGAAGGAGCTGCAGAGTTCGACAGCAGAGACTGGAGTATCTGTACATAGGATGACAATAAGCCGTACGCTCCATAGAGTTGGGCTTTATGGCAGAGTGGCCAGAAGAAAGCCTTTACTTTCAGCAAAAAACAAAATGGCAGGTTTTGAGTTTGCAAAAAGGCATGTGGGAGATTCAAAAAATGTATGGAGGAAGGTGCTCTGGTCTGATGAGACTAAAATTGAACTTTTCGTCCATCAAAGAAAACGCTATGTCTGGCTCAAACCCAACATATCACATCACCCAAAGAACACCATCCCCACAGTCAAACATGGTGGTGGCAGCATCATGCTGTGGGGATGTTTTTCAGCAGCCGTGACTGGGAAACTGGTCAGAGTTGATGGAAAGATGGATGGTGCTAAATACAGGGATATTCTTGAGCAAAACTTGTACCACTCTGTGCGTGATTTGAGGCTAGGACAGAGGTTCACCTTCCAGCAGGACAATGACCCCAAACACACTGCTAAAGCAACACTTGAGTGGTTTAAGGGGAAACATGTAAATGTGTTGGAATGGCCTAGTCAAAGCCCAGACCTCAATCCAATAGAAAATCTGCGGTCAGACTTAAAGATTGCTGTTCACAAGCGCAAACCATCCAACTTGAAGGAGCTGGAGCAGTTTTGCAAGGAGGAATGGGTAAAAATCCCAGTGGTAAGATTTGGCAAGCTCATAGAGACTTATCCAAAGCGACTTGGAGCTGTGATTGGCACAAAAGGTGGCTCTACAAAGTATTGACTTTAGGGGAGGGGTGAATAGTTATGCACATTGACTTTTTCTGTTATTTTGTCCTATTTGTTGTTTGCTTCAAAATAAAAAATAAAAAAAACACCTTCAAAGTTGTGGGCATGTTCTGTAAATTAAATGATGCAAATCCTCAAACAATACATGTTAATTCCAGGTTGTAAGGCAGCAAAGCACGAAAAATGCCAAAGGGGGTGATTACTTTTGCAAGGCACTGTAAATCCTTACTAAATATACATACTTATCACCATATTCCAAGTGGGAATAAAAGTAGAAGGAGTAAATCACATCCAATGTGACTTAACAATGATTTAAAGATCAAGATACAGGCATTTCAGTTATAGAAACAAGAGGGGACAGAGACTGCTTTATGGGAGTACAAGGAAATCAACAAGGCTGGCAAAAGGGCTATTTGACTGGCTAAAAGAGAGTAAGATTAACCCTAAAATATTTTTTAAGTATATTAATGGGAAGAAGGCGAGGAAGGAAGGTATAGGGACATTACAATGTGACACAGGCCCTCTGAAAATTAGCGACCAGGAAAAGGCAGATGAGCTAAATAGGTTATTTTCTTCGGTATACAGAAGGGCGGTACCTGTGATAGGGACGCTGCAACATAATGGGGCTACACTACCTTTGCCGAATAACTGGTTAACACAGGAAGTAATCCAAAAGAGGTTGGAAAAAATAAATGTTAATAAAGCCCTGGGTCCTGATGGAATACATCCAAGGGTACTGAGGGAACTGGGTTCTGAAATCACCAAACCATTATATTTAATTTTTCGAGATTCACTCAACACAGGGTCTCTACCAGATGACTGGAGAAAAGCTGATGTGATACCTATATTTAAAAAGGGAGCAAGAGCAAATCCGGGGAATTATGGCCCAATGAGCCTCACTTCTGTAGTGGGGAAGCTTTTAGAAGGGTTAATAAGGGATAATATTCAAGAATATGTCTAAGTAGGAGTCAAAAAAAAAAAGGATTATAAGTAGGAGTCAAAAGTGAATTTATGAGGGATAGGTCATGTCAAACAAATCAATATAGTTTCTATGTGGAGGTTAGTAGGAACCTGGATCCAGGCAACTCAGTGGATGTAGTCTATTTGGATTTTGAAAAGGCTTTTGATACAGTGCCACATGGGACACTATTGAGCTAAGAGATACAGGAATTGCCATAAATATTTGCTTATGGTTTGAGAGCTGGCTAAAAGACAGGAAGCAAAGGGTTGTAGTAAATGGAACATATTCGGATTGGACTAATGTGGTAAGTGGGGTTCCTCAGGGTTCAATATTAGGTCCCCTCCTTTTTAACATATTTATTAATGACTTGGAAGTGGGATTGGAGTGTGGTGTCTCCATTTTTGCTGATGACACAAAGTTGTGCAATGTAATTAAATCAGAAAATGATGTACTTTCCCTCCAAAGGAATTTGCATAAATTAGAGGAATGGGCATCTAAGTGGCAGATGAGATTTAATATGAATAAATGTAAAGTTATGCATCTGGGAAGGAAATATAGCAATGCCATTTATAATCTTAATGGAGCAAATCTAGGGGTATCAGATATTGAAATGGATTTGGGAGTGCTTGTGGACAACCACCAAGGTAACAGTGCTCAATGCCAAGCAGCAGCTGCAAAGCCAAATAAAATATTAGCATATATTAATAAGGGTATAGAAGCAAAGGAAGCAAATATAATTCTGCCACTAAAAGAAATCTCTTATACGCCCTCATTTGGAATATGGCGTACAATTTTGGGCACCACTTCATAAAAAGCACATTTTAGGGCTGGGAAAAGTACAGAGAAGGGCAACAAAACTAATAAGGGGAATGGACGGGCTAAGCTATGAAGAAAGATTAACCAAATTAAACTTATCTTCTCTAGAAAAAAGGCATATAAGAGGGGATATGATTACCTTATATAAATACATCCAGAGACAGTATAAAGATTTGTCAAGGGAGCTTTTTGTGCCAAGAGGTTTTCAACTGACAAGAGGACATCCCTTGAGGTTAGAAGTAAAAAGGGTTCTTCACAGTAAGGGTGGTTAATCTGTGGAATTCTCTACCAGAGGAGGTTTTGATAGCAGGTTCGATAGATAACTTTAAAAGAGGACTGGATTTATTTATAATTAAAAAGGGAATTCAGGGTCATCCTGGATAATTAGAGAGAGAGTATTGATCCAGGGAGAAATCCGATCGACAGTATCTGGGGTCAGGAAGGAATTTTTTTTTTCTTTGAAACGATTAGCTAATCTACTTGTGTTTTTTTTTTCTGTTTGCCTTCCTTTGGATTAATAAATAATAATAAAAAAATATAATTAATAATTAATTAGCAATTAATTAACAGCTAATTAATGAATAACTAATCCGCATATTGCAGATCAGAGGAGATCTTAAAAGGTTGAACTTGATGTACTGCAAGTCTTTTTTCAACCTTAATTACTATGGGCCTCATTCTATTATCGGTCGTAGGAGATGCAGGGCCGCAAGGACTGGCCGCAAGCTATTCGCCTATTCTATTCCCTTCCGGCCGGGGATTCCGGCAGGCTTGCAGCCGGCGCCTTGCTATCCCTTGCGGCCGCTCGCGCCGGAGGAAAGCCTTTGATCTAAAATGGCCGCAAGAGTTTCGGCCGCAAGAAATTCCTGGTTGCTATTCAATTGCTCCGGGAACCCTCTCTGCAAGGCTAAAACCGAGCCGCAGCTTACTTGCAGAAAAAAGGTCCCGCTAGCACCAATTAAGCACATTATAAAGCCGAAATAAAGCCATCCTGCAGTCTGAGGAGACTATAAAGTGATTGTAGGTGTTAGCAAAAATAGCACAACATTCCCCTACACTCAAATCCGTAAAAAAAATATTTTTTAATTTATGTCACATATCCATGTAAAAAGTCCAGAGGGAGCACCTCAGACCCGCCCACGCTGCGGCCGGAAAATAAACAGTTAATGTAATCTCGGATTTGGGCTGATGTGCAAGCTTGAGAGGAGGTTGCTATTAATCCTCATGTCCCCCAATATGATCCCTAGCATTTACAGAGCTGTACAGTGCCGTCTTGAATTTATTTTTGCGTTTAAAGATTTCTGAGCTTACGGCCGGTTGTAAGATATACGGCCGGCCGTAAGGGGACATAATAGAATGAGGCCCTATGTAACTATGTAGAAATACTATGTAAAATAATTCAATTCTGTGTCAAAAAAATTGATATAATACACTGGTAGGCATTAAGTTATATAGCTTGTAAGTTTTACATACTGTTACATATTTTAATTTCCTCATTATGAAATAATTAGGTAAGAATATCATGATTATAAAAAGTATATCAGCTTGTATCTCACTAGAATGTTTAAGTGCGTCATCTGTAGAATGTTTACGTTAATGTTCTTTAAAACATCTGTTTCCTGTATCCTGTCTTTGTTTCAGAAACAAATGAGATACAAGATATCTATAGGAAGCCGATTTTGCTGAGTTAGACAGAGAAAGACACTTTTGTATTTAACACTATTTTCAAACTATGCTTTTAGCTGTGACGTGTGTTATGCTATATAAGGAACTGGCCGTCCAAATAAACTTAGAGATTATTCTGATGACACTCTGACTTCTGTGCATTATTTTCTCTCATTATATCTTGGTACTCAGATATAATAATATACACACATCAGAATACATGATTACTCACTAATCTGATCCTATCACATACCCAGCTTGTAATATGCATCAACCATATAGTAACTTTATAAATTAATTATTAAAGTATCTAATACATTGTGTGCTAAATGCAGAATATTAATTAAGTTTAATCACACTTACTAATAGAACTGACCTCTCTACACACTTCAGAATCTTAACGATTTAGAGGGACTATGCTAAATAGAAGTCCAACCTCAAAATGTGATATCCTCTCTGTAAAAGTCAAGTAACTCATAATGTTTCGGCAGTACAACAATCGATGGAAACTTTTGCCTGTATTTGCGGCATTGGCTTGCGCAGTCACTAGTGGTATTTCCCTTGCAATGTTTCTTGGGATGGGTGGATAGAATAGTTAGGGGGGTTTACATGGTGTAATCTGCTATATAGGGGAATAGAATGGGGCCCCAAGTTGGTAGATGGGTTTTGAGAGAATGTTTGAAGCTGTGAAGAGTTGGTGGAGAGTCTGATGGAATGTGGTAGAAAATTCCACAAGATAGGAAGAATGGCAAAGTAAGGAGGTGATGACGAATAAAGGGAGATGTACAATATGGGCAGAGCAGAGAGGGGAGTATCTGAAGAGTATATCTGATATTTAGGAATGTGGGGTATTGTTGAAGGCTTTGTAGATGAGTGTTGGGGTCCTGGGCTTAATTCTACTGGATATGGGAAGCCATTGAAGGGATTGGCAGAGAGGGACAGCATTACTATCTCTATAGAAGCATTAACATAAAGCTCCTTGATACCGTGAGGAACAAATATTCTTTGAAAGGATGGATAGATGGCAGCATCCTCAAGGAAGTAATGCAGTAATTGAATTGAAAATGGCTTGAGATGCAGGTATTATAAAAATATTAAAGTCCAGTAGGGAGGAAGCTGTCTTGGAAATTAAAACCATTTCTAATCATGATATACATTGCTTTAGAAATCATGCCACATAGAGATATTGCTTTATAATTAGGTATTGATCTACTCTAATTGCTTAGTAATTATGAAATTCGGAGGCCTAAGCAATTATCCTCTCTGCTTAAGATCTTTTTAAATGATTTATGTTAAGGTTATTTTGCATTTAATCTCAATGTTAAGAAAATGCTAAAGTAAAATGTGTTTCTGCTCAATACCGTATTTCTTTGCCTATATTATATTGGCAATGTTACACAAATAGCCTTAATTTCTCCATGCTTGTTGCAAATTGTAAATTGACTTGTGGTCAGTCTGTTGCATGAGATACACTAATGTCATTTTCATGACATTGTGATACAATCTTTCTAAAGGTTACCATTTAATCAGTAAAAAACATTTTTTTTTCTTCATATTTTGTAAATATGTGCGGTGCATACGCTTCCAAAGCACTGATTGCAGTATTAATGGGTTAACATGGTTGAGTGAAAGTAACTTCCAATAACATGTGCTTATTAATGTACTTTTACCTGGGGGTTCCCTGGTGGTACAGGGGTTAGGATTCAGTTCCTTCACCTTGCAAACCAAGAGGTCACACCACCGTAAAGCCGAGCAGGGTTGCGTCTGGTCAGTACTTGGACGGGAGACCACCTAGGAATACCAGGAGCATTATGCTGTGGCCCACTGGAGAAGGAACTGGCAACCCACTCCAGTATCTCTGTCATGATTACCAAGCGGATCAGAATAGTGTGTTATGGTCCATGAGGTCATGGAGCGTTAGACACGACTGAACAATTCAAACAAACATAAACTTGCACCTGGACCACATGGCTAAGTTAGCCACAGTGGTGGCATATTAATCACTCTCGCCAAGGATGACATGAGAAAGTTGATTTTCTGTAGTTTTCAGATTTCAACAGATCAAATTTACTTCCATTTTGAACGCACCTCTCTGACAAATTTGCTTTGTTATATGCCATATTGCATAAACAAAGTATTTATAATACATATTTATTAATAGCAATACCTTTACAATAGCACTCTCCTGTAGGTGTGGCTTTTTTCATAATGGCTGTGATTGGGCTAAAAATGTTAACTAACCTCTTCCTTTACACAGCAGGAAGTGATATTTATAGCATTTCGGTGATCAAATTCTTCTAATAACTACTGTCATGATCCCCATGACCACCCTTTGGGTAAAGTATGCTTTATAGGTTTTTAATATGTATGTTAATTACTGTATGTTATGTTGCTTCTCTGTGTGTTTGACTCGTGATGTTAATCTGTATTTTGCATGTTCAGTTCATGAATAGTTAACTGATTTAGAATGTAGTGATGCAATCTCTAACTGACAGTTGAAAGTCAGTTATATTATCTGTCAGTTATGTAATGTGGGTCTCTGAGGTAAAGTCAGTTTTGAATGGAGTCTGTGGTGCTTCTGACAGGAAAAAAGGAGGTAACAGCTATCAGTGATGCTGAGAAGATCAATATGTATATGGAACAAGATATCTAGTAGTAGATACAGTGCCTTGCAAAAGTATTCACCCCCCTTGACTTTTTACCTATTTTGTTACATTACAGCCTTAAGTTCAATGTTTTGTTAATCTGAATTTTATGTGTTGGATCAGAACACAATAGTCTAAGTTGGTGAAGTGAAATGAGAAAAATATATACATAAAACAATTTTTTAGAAATAGAAAACAGAAAATTGACATGTGCGTATGTATTCACCCCCTTTGTTATGAAGCCCATAAAAAGCTCTGGTGCAACCAATTACCTTCAGAAGTCACATAATTAGTGAAATGATGTCCACTTGTGTGCATTCTAAGTGTCACATGATCCGTCATTACATATACACACCTTTTTTGAAAGGCCCCAGAGGCTGCAACACCTAAGTAAGAGGCACCACTAACAAAACACTGCCATGAAGACCAAGTAACTCTCCAAACAAGTAAGGGACAATGTTGTTGAGAAGTACAAGTCAAGGATAGGTTATAAAAAAAAAAATATCCAATTCTTTGATAATCCCCAGGAGCACCATCAAATCTATCATAACCAAATGGAAAGAACATGGCACAACAGCAAACCTGCCAAGAGATGGCCGCCCACCAAAACTCACGGACCGGTCAAGTAGGGCATTAATCAGGGAGGCAGCACAGAGACCTAAGGTAACCCTGGAGGAGCTGCTGAGTTCCACAGCAGAGACTGGAGTATCTGTACATAGGACGGCAATAAGCCTTACGCTCCATAGAGTTGGGCTTTATGACAGAGTGGCCAGAAGAAAGTCATTACTGTCAGCAAAAAACTAAATGGCACGTTTTGAGTTTGCTAAAAGGCGTGCGGGAGACTCCCAAAATGTATGGAGGAAGGTGCTCTGGTCTGCTTAGACTAAAATTGAACTTTACGGCCATCAAAGAAAACGCTATGTTTGGCGCAAACCCAACACATTACATCACCCAAAGAAGACCATCCCCACAGTGAAACATGGTGATGGCAGCGTCATGCTGTGTGGATGTTTTTCAGCAGCCGGGACTGGGAAACTGGTCAGAGTTGAGGGAAAGATGGATGGTGCTAAATACAGGGATATTCTTGAGCAAAACCTGTACCACTCTGTGTGTGATTTGAGGCTAGGACGGAGGTTCACCTTCCAGCAGGACAATGACCCCAAACACACTGCTAAAGCAACACTTGAGTGGTTTAAGGGGAAACATGTAAATGTGTTGGAATGGCCTAGTCAAAGCCCAGACCTCAATCCAATAAAAAATCTGTGGTCAGACTTATATATTATTATATATATATATATATATGTGTGTGTGTATTAAGAGAAGAGAATAGCTACCCTGGTCCTGTACAATTAATAAAGTGTGTGTATGCTCATAAAAAGAGGGAGTTAACACCTATCAATGTCTGACTGGATTAATATACATATGGAATTAGATATATGTATGTGTCCGCATTTCCTAGAGAACATAATTGTGAAATGGATGTTATGATGTCTTGCATTGTCAATAACTGTAATAGCTATTTATACAAAACCCAGAAGACTCACAGACTGTTACAGAAGGTTATCAGTTTAAGTTTAGATATACATCTATTGAAGGGCCCATAGGCCACCCCATACTAACTGGGCCTTGCCTAGGTCATGTGCCTGCTATGAATTTCAACAGCAATAAAAGCAGTTCCTGATTCTTTTTTATATGCTGATCCCGTGTTCATCCTTTTAAATGCTGTATTAATGCAAGGGGATTTTAGAGACATTTGCTGCCTTGGTGAAGGGATCAAAATAAACCTGAAAGATCTGCTGGGTAGCTTTGGCCATAGCAGCCTTATTAAGCCAGACTGAAGAAAGCAGATCGTAACAACTACAGTTGCATTTTAATTTTTTTAGGATCACCAATGATGTCCAATCACACTCCACGTCTGCCTCCACGTCCGTATGTGTGTGATGATTCAACTGACATGGTAAAGACATACAGCAACTGCAGACTCCATTCTTCAGCAGCCTCTCATTTCCTTTAGATGCCTTTGAGTATGTCAGGATTCTTGATTAAACCTTAAGACCTGAAACTTCTGTGAGCCACAATATACAATTAGCTGCAGCCCATTACTTAGGCAGGTTGCAGTCAGTCCTTCCTTTCATGTTAGTAAATTATCTGATTCTTATTTCCTGCACTTTTTCCTGTTTTGATTCTGACCTTCTACCAATCTGACCTCAATTTCTTATCCGGTATCTTTGCTGGCCTTATCATCTTTGCATGTTTCTTGTCTTGAACCATGCTTTGCCTCCAGTTAGATGCTATGGTTTTCTGACCATTCTGCTATTCCTGACGATGCTATTCAATTTCTCAAGCTCAGAGGTTACTGTCCTAAAGCCGAAGCTGTAAACCATGCACTGGGTTGTAGCAGTTCAGGAGGGCGGGAACATCAGCCAATAGAAAATGAGACTGTCATTATTACGGAAGTAAAACATTTAGGTTACATGTCAATCAATTAGGTTCGCCGTCCGATATGCGATCACCTTCAAACAAAGAATTTTGAAAATGAATGCCAATACCGTTCTAGTCCATATGGGTGGCCTGATATGTATTAACTCATTGATACCCGAGATCGATTTAACCCGAAATGAAACATAAAATAAAATCTCAGATCTTGCCGATTTGCGAGCTTGAGACTGTTATACAATTCTAATGTCTGTCATCGCTTTCCCCGTTATTTATAGTGCAGTAGTGATTTTTTATTTACAGTGCTACGAATAGGTGTTTAACCCCTTTGCGGGTCCTCTCTAGTAATCATTGGATTTTCTCCTTCATTTGTTGTTTACAAGTGTAAAAACATTTGCGGGTTTGGGGAAACGCGATTCGCGATTTTAGCCTTGCGAAAGTGACAGATGAAAGACTTCTGGAGGCTGTAAGTTACAAGTTTAACCATCGCAATATTTTCAAGGCCGTAATTCGGAAGCCAATTGGAGCCCGCAAAAAGACGCCAATTAAATAGCTTGCGACTTCACTTATGGCCTACCGGATCCCCCAAAACCAAAATTAAATGACGGCAAAAGTCTTCATTCAGGCTCCAGATCTCTAATGTTCCTCTTTATTGCCACCTCAGTGTTGTGGATTTGTCTTCTAACCGCTGCTAGTCAACATCCCCAGTGTACTACACAGCCCAAGGCTAGCAGCACTCTCACAATGTCTAAATTATACGTTCGGTATACACACTAATAAAGGGATATGGAAGGTTTCTGAAAGATATACTTGTATGTACTTTGTTTTACTAAGAAGAAATTAAATGCCATGTTATTACTGCATACACTCAAAGAAATAGTCCCTGTCTGGACCTGCTCTCTGTAGCATTTGCAGGCACAGATCATGTAGAACTGAATCTGCAGTGTAGTGTCCTAGCCTATTACAGACAACTCCTCAGAAAACATGCAACTGAGACGAGGTCCTTGATAGATTAGTACATTCAGCACCACAGAGTCAGTGTCTGCATATGCTGCAGTGGACAGACCCATACAGATACTATTTGATTGATTTTTAGACCGTAAAAACAGATTTAATTGCTTCTTAATAAAATAAAGTAAATAAATATATAGGTATATTACATACCTAGTTAAGTTCAGAAATCTTCCCTATCCATTTAAGGGACTATTTTGTTTTACAGATTGTAAAATGATGTCAACACTTGCTGGTCCATCCCAATAAAAATAATTTACTAATAACAATGAATGGGGACGACACTTCTACTTTGCTGCACATTTTGAAACTATATTTTGATAAATATATTTGATTTAAAATGTTTATTTACTGTGTGGTACTTAGTATTAAGTTTTAGTAGCCCTTCAAGGCTCTTTAATTTTACAGGTTTAGGCCAGCCTACAGTGTAACGATCCTTTCCCTACATCATTTATCTTTATAATGTGTCTGAAGTCGTATCCTTTATTCTCGTTCCAGTCTTCTCACCTTGCTGTGGATGAGAGGCTGGAACACTGTCTGGAGGTGAAGTCTATAATGTAAAGTTGGTTAAATGATAGCCACCAAGGTGTGTAAGCTGTCCCTGGGGACTGTGCTTAATGCAGCAGATCAAACTGATATCATGTAATAGGCGTGAGGATCCATTTGTGTCTGTCTTGGTAATTTATGTCTTCTCTGAAGTGTTTCCTTGTTCATTTAGCAAGTAATGCTGCTATAAAGGTAACTTCTGTAAAATTCAGTGTGCCGGTAGGTAATATAACATGCTATAAGTACTCAATGACACTGAGAGGCTGGGACGTGGGACTAATGTTTCATTGTCTATGTATGCAAAGACACAAAGAGAAGACACCGTGATGTGTGCCTTGAATATGTTCTGATATTTTAGCATGAAAAGAAAGGTATATTTCTAATGTCAACATTTAAACCATAAATTACCATCTCTGCTTTGGCATCTGCATTTTCTATACTACTTTAACAATGGGAGACAATGACTTATGTTATTTCCTAGTTCTAATATAAACTGTCTGGGTTGGGTGTATACAGTAATTGTTGTATCCTCCACCCTGGTAGGTCACTCTGTAGCCTTTACCTTATCTTGTTTTGTACAGTGTCTTTGGGTGTACCTGCTCCACATCCTTACCCGTTCCCAAATATCTTCTCAAGACCCACCAGACAGGGCATGATTTCAGTTTAACATGGTTCGAATACAGATGAGGCAATTAGAGTCTGTTGAACGCTAATTGCTCCTCATGTGTTCACGCAGTGTTAAACCAAAATCATGGCGTGTCTGGTGGGCCTTGATGAGAGGTTTTGTGCTAGACCATAAGTTGCATGAGGGTCTGCTTGGCACCTTTTTTGATACGGTATGTCACTAGCATACGCCCCAGTTCAGATGTCCTTATTGAGGTACACTCACACAGTGCTATCGATTACTCTGATTTACTTACCTGTTGTAACAATTGGCTTCATTGTGTTTTTACATAAAGTAGTGTCATTGGACAAGAATGAGGAAAGGTACCTGAAGAATCAGCTGAGTGTAATAAATGTAGACCATAGCTTACTATATAGCACCAACAAGACCAGAGTCACAATGCAGGGCTAGTAACCAGGGTCAGAGTCACAATGAAGGGCTAGTAACCAGGGTCAGAGTCACAATGAAGGGCTAGTAACCAGGGTCAGAGTTACAATGCAGTGCTAGTAACCAGGTCCAGAGTCACAATGCAGGGCTAGTAAACAGGGCCAGAGTCACAATGCAGGGCTAGTAACCAGGGCCAGAGTCACAATGCAGGGCTAGTAACCAGGACCAGAGTCACAATGCAGGGCTAGTAACCAGGGTCAGAGTCACAATGCAGGGCTAGTAACCAGGATCAGAGTCACAATGCAGGGCTAGTAACCAGGACCAGAGTCACAATGCAGGGCTAGTAACCAGGATCAGAGTCACAATGCAGGGCTAGTAACCAGGGTCAGAGTCACAATGCAGGGCTAGTAACCAGGATCAGAGTCACAATGCAGGGCTAGTAACCAGGACCAGAGTCACAATGCAGGGCTAGTAACCAGGGTCAGAGTCACAATGCAGGGCTAGTAACCAGGGTCAGAGTCACAATGCAGGGCTAGTAACCAGGGTCAGAGTCACAATGCAGGGCTAGTAACCAGGATCAGAGTCACAATGCAGGGCTAGTAACCAGGACCAGAGTCACAATGCAGGGCTAGTAACCAGGATCAGAGTCACAATGCAGGGCTAGTAACCAGGACCAGAGTCACAATGCAGGGCTAGTAACCAGGGTCAGAGTCACAATGCAGGGCTAGTAACCAGGGTCAGAGTCACAATGCAGGGCTAGTAACCAGGGTCAGAGTCACAATGCAGGGCTAGTAACCAGGATCAGAGTCATAATGCAGGGCTAGTAACCAAGATCTTTACCCTTTAGATTGTAAGTCTGTGAGTTTCAATCCTGCGCAGTGCTTTAGGGAAAGCGCTATGGACACTGGATTCCAAGCTCAAAGACAGGGCCATACACTCTTTGCAATGTGTGAATCTTTAACTTGTCATTGCCTGTAACTTAACTTATGTATAGCGCTACGGAATATGTTGGCGCGTTACAAATAAACGATAATAATAATAATAATCAGAGTCATAATGCAGGGCTAGTAACCAGGGTCAGAGTCACAATGCAGGGCTAGTAACCAGGGCCAGAATCGCAATGCAGGGCTAGTAACCAAGATCAGAGTTACAATGAAGGGCTAGTAACCAGGACCAGAGTCACAATGCAGGGCTAGTAACCAGGGACAGAGTAACAATGCAGGGCTAGTAACCAGGGTCAGAGTCACAATGCTGGGCTAGTAACCTGGATAGGAGTCACAATGCTTGGCTAGTAACCAAGACCAGAAGCACAATGTAGGGTTAAAACTCAGGATAGGAGTCACAATGCAGGGCTAGTAACCTGGATAGGAGTCACAATGCTTGGCTAGTAACCAAGACCAGAAGCACAATGTAGGGTTAGAACTCAGGATAGGAGTCACAATGCAGGGCTAGTAACCAAGACCAGAAGCACAATGTAGGGTTAGAACTCAGGATAGGAGTCACAATGCAGGGCTAGAACCCAGGATAGGAGTACCAATGCAGGTCTAGAACTCAGGATAGGAGTCACAATGCAGGGCTAGAACCCAGGATAGGACTACCAATGCAGGTCTAGAACTCAGGATAGGAGTCAAAATGCATGGCTAGAAACCAGGATCAGAGTCACAATGCAGGGCTAGAACCCAGGATAGGAGTCACAATGCAGGGCTAGTAACCAAGACCAGAGTCACAATGCAGGATTAGAAACCAGGATCAGAGTCACAATGCTTAGCTAGTAACCAAGACCAGAGTCACAATGCAGTGCTAGAAACAGGGATAGGAGTCACAATGCTGGGCTAATAACCAGGACCATAGTCACAATACAGGGCTAGAACTAGAAACCAGGACCAGAGTCACAATACAGTGCTAGAAACCAGGACCAGAGTCACAATTCAGTGCTAGAACCCAGGTCCAGAATCACAATGCAGGGCTAGAAAGCAGGATAGGAGTGACAATGCAAGGCTAGTAACCAGGATCAGAGTCACAATGCAGGGCTAGAACCCAGGTCCAGAATCACAATGCAGGGCTAGAAACCAGGATAGGAGTGACAATGCAGGGTTAGTAACCAGGATCAGAGTCACAATGCAGGGCTAGAAACCAGGACCATTTCACAATGCAGGGCTAGTAACCGGGATCAGAGTCACAATGCAGGGTTAGTAACAGGCAGAGCTGGATTATCCATTTGGCGTTATAGACACTAGCCTACAAGGGCACCTCATTTTCTTTTCCTAGAATTAAACACAGCACTGTTAGCAGTCACAGGAAGTGAGGGGATGTGTGTGTGTGTGTACAGTATATGCATGCATGTGTGTGATGTGTGTGTGTTTTTTTTGTTAAGCTTGGCTTTCACGAGCAAGGCTTGCTCTGGTTTGGGTGCTGCAGTGACACAATTTTTCATCTGTCTCCTTTTGTCCTTCAGACCAGCCCGGTGTGTTCTCTTGAAAGAGGAGAATGGTAGTTCTCTGGGCCTTTTGCTCTGAAGCTAAAGCTGTCCATCGATGATGGTCAATATCATAGTCATCAAGGGACTGTTTCAGCGAGTCCTTGTACCTCTTCTTCGACCCTCCTCAGTATTACCAGTGGTGAGCTCACCATATAGTGCAACACCCTTCAGCTTACACAGCACAACTGTGTCTTCAACAGCATGGCCTCAGTGCTGGTGACTCCTGCCTGTTGTAGGACTTCTGTGTTGGTGACATGGTCATTCCAGTGGATGTTGAGGATGGTGCAAAGGCAGCTTTGATGAAAGCGCTCAAAAAGTCATAAGTGATGGCGGTAGGTAACCCATGACTCTGAGCCGTACAGTAGGGTGGTCAATACAAAAGCTCTGTACACACTGACCTTGGTGCATTTATTCTGATGCTTGTTGTTCCAAACCCTTTTATATAAACTGCTGAATGCACCATTTGCCTTTGTCAGTCTGTTGTCAATTTCCTTGTCAATCTTAGTGTCCAAGGAGATGATGCAACCCAGGTAGGTGAACTGGTGGACAGTAATTTTCCTGAGGTGCGGGCTGGTGGAGAACTTCTATCTTCTTCAAACTGACTTCTAGTCCAAAGAGTTCGGCCTCCTTGGTGAAGCAAGATGTCAATCGATGCAGAGCTGTCGCCGTATGGGAAAAGGGCAGCGTCGTCAGCGAAGAGTAGCTTCCTAACAAGTCCCTCCAATGTCTTGGTGCGGTATTGGATGTTGAGACCACCCTCATCATCAAGGTCTGCTGTGGCTGTTTCCAGCATCATACTGAAGAATAGCGTGAATAGGGTTGGTACTAGGACACAGCCCTGCTTCACGCCATTACTTATCGTTGCTGTGCCTGACTTGGCCACGCTGCTCTCCATGTAGCTGGATGATCATGTTGAGGAACTTGGGAGGACATCCTATACATTCCAGGGTTTGCCATAGACCCTTCCAGCTTACGTTGTCAAATGATTTGTTAAGGTCGACAAACTTCCCATGAAGTCCCTTGTTCTGTTCTCGACATTTCTCTTGAATACTATGTCAGTGGTCTCCTGTTGGCTCTAAAGCCACACTGGCTCTCAGGAAGGAGTTCTTCTGCGATAGTCTGTTGAAAGCAGAGTTATCCCCCGGTTATTGGAGTGTCTGACTTTTCTCCTTTCTTCTTTTATAGGGTGATGATGATTGCGTCACTATGGTCCTGTGGCAGTTTACCTTGTCACTAGCCGTAGACAAATAGCTCATGAAGGTTAGCTTGAAGTGCTGGGCCCCCATGTGCCTAGATCTCTGCGGGGATCTTATCAACTCCTCCGGCCTTACCATTCTTTAGCTGCTCAATAGCTTTAACAGTCTCTTCAAGAGTAGGGATTTCATTCAGTTTTAATTTGTTGATGTGGAATGCGACGAAGCGGTGATACTGAAAAAAAGCGAATGGCGCAGAATAGAGTCTGAAAGTGGTCAGACAACTGGTTTAGAATCAACACTTTGTAAGTTTGACCGTCTGCATAGCGCAATGGGCTTTGGAACAGGTGCGAAAGGCTGTACAACGCCTTCAGGTCTTCATAAAAGCCTCCCTATTCTCCGACAATGCAGGGTTACTAACCAGGACTACAGTCACAATGCAGGGCTACTAACAGGATCAGAATCACAATGCAGGGTTAGGAACCAGGACTAGAGCCATAATGCAGGGCTAGTAACCAGGATCAGAATCCTAATGCAGGGCTAGTAACCAGGACCAAAGTCACAATGAGGATATAGTAACCAGGACCAAAGTCACATTGCAATGCTAGTAACCAGGACCAAAGTCACATTGCAATGCTAGTAACCAGGACCAAAGTCACATTGCAGTGCTAGTAACCAGGCCAAACTTACAATGCAGGGCTAATAACTAGGCCAGAGTCACAATACAGGACCAGTAACCAAGATCTGAGTCTCAATGAACGGCCACTAACAAGGACCAGAGCCACCATACAGAGCTAGTTAACCAATCCCAGAGTCACATACAGGACCAGAGTCACAATGCAAGTCTACTAACCAGGATCAGAGTCACAACAAAAGGGCCAGGACCAAGAGGACCAGAGTTACTATGTAATGTTGAGATTAGAAGGCCATTACACTGATCATACAGTTGGGCATTTATTTGTTTATTTATTAACTGATTAGCAAATAAGCCAGTATTGAAACACTGTCAAGTGGTAGGGGAGGATCTGCCCAGGAGGCTATCCTTCCATTTCCTGACCTGTCTAGGTTTGTCTGCTGTAGCCACATAAAATGACAACTATCATTACTGTATCTTGGGCAGATCATCTCTCACCCCTGGACACTTGAGAGGAGACGGAAACAAGTGTATCTGCTGATATCTGAAATTGTATAACTTAAAACTATAGTTAATAACAAGCACTTCCTCAACTGAATATTATTACCTAACATGGAAGTTTGCCATTTTCAGCTGTCAGTCAGCCTTTCTGATGCAATCACCTAGATTGCAATGCTTTGTTAATGAGATAATGCTGCCATTAATTACTGTTTAACGTCAGAGGCAGTGAGTCTTTTGTCTTGAATGTCGTTGAACATCTAATCTTTTTTTGTGTGTGCTGTGACTGCACTCAAGACAATGGATCCACATCAGTAAATAACAAAAGATCCCAATCTCTGTTTGTGGGTGAATCAGAAAGGCTGACTGACAGCTCTGAATTGCAACTAACTAACGTCAGTTCTACTGTAACCTTCCTGAGCAGACCTCATGGACCACCGGTGGTTCTTGTACTTGGGAACCTTAAATGTGGATAATGGGACAGTAAAGACAATAAAGTTCCCAGGAAAATAGCCCAGGCAAACTAATTAAATTTATACCTCAAACTTTTAAGACAGTTAACCTTTTGTAAATTATAATTGATTGCCATAATTAGCAGGTGCTCAGTGTTATATCATAAAAAGTAATAAATATATAAATGTAATAAATGTATAAATGTAATGGCCAAAATCAGAATTACCAATGATAAAAAGAAAAGTAGGAAAACCTGATATCAAAATGTACTATATGAACTCATTATTCAGATCTTATATTCGCAAACTAGAAACAGTGGCAATAAAATAAATTAATATCCTGTATTCCTGTAGTGAGGATGCATAATTAAAATGAAGCTGTGAGTAAGTAATTGTCATGCAGGATTAACCAGGGGATCGGAGCATCCTTCATTTTATGAATGTAAGATTAAAAACTGTGGAAGAATAGAAATACAAATAGGAATATGAGAAGTAAGTGGCAATAAAAAGTCATAAAATGAGAATAACACCATAATAAAATTAAAAATGTTAAAATCGTAAAAATCAGTCACTCTATAGAAATTAATTTAAATATAGTACTGATTTTATGAGGCTCAGAAAGACATTTAGCCGGCACAAATCCTCTGTCATTTTTTGACTTGTGGACTGGGCTTAAGGGGCGACACTGTCATTTATATATATAAAATGTATAATTTTGGAAAAACTACACAAAAATAAGCAGGAATTTTAGACTATAAAACAAAACAATACAGTCTATAATTTGTTTCCTTTTTTATACAATTATACTGCTGTGGATTGTACCATTTTGGTTTCTGCTAATTAGCTTCTTGAGATGTGAGGAGACTTTGATTGGCCATGCAAATTTTATTTGAACATGCCGAGAAAGTAACAAACATAATCCACTAAGGAAAGTAAATGGAACTAAAGTAAAAAAAGTAGTCGTTATGAAAGCACTGCCAATAATAGCTGCCACATTCCCATTGTGCAGAGAGAATCTTCCGCACTACACTCAAAGTCTCCACCCACCACAGGAAGTATATCACTCTAAACTGAAATGGCAGATTCCACAGCAGCATAATTACATATAAACATAGTATATAAGAGGCTGTATTATTATTTTTTACTAATATTATTGCCTATATTGCCTTTTTTAAACATGTGGTTCTTAAAAAGAGGATATTTAAAATTTAAGACCACAGTGGTTAATCATTTTTTTATTGTTTTTGCTCCTGACAGTTGTATAACGAATATAAGACATCTATTGGATTAAAGAAGAATGAATGAAAGATAAATATCTCAGATACCTCCCAACATCCAAATGTCTGCTACATCTGAACATAAAGGATAATAATAGGTTTAATAATAAATAGGTCATATTGTACATAGGGCATGTACAAGCACACATATATACTGTACTGGACAGAGTACACAATAAAACGGACTAAGCACAAACACTAGTCACTTATCCAAGAAGGAAGTAATATCAACCTATAAAGCAGGGATGGCCAATTATTTTTAATAAAATAAGGTGAAAATAATGTCAAGGTTCGGAATCTGTATTTTTACATGGATACACACACAAATATTTTAATATGATGAAATTCAAGAAGTATATTTTTATGTAGTGACAGAGAATAAGGAGAAGACTCTTTAATTGAAAGTTTGTTAAACAATTGGGAGGGATATATATATATTTTAATAAGATAATGGTCAAGAAGAGTTGGACCACAGGTCCTGATACAGATCGCCTGTCGACTATTAATGACCTAAAAGTATCAGCTCAAAATGACATCTTCACCTAATATGGTATTATGTTATGACACTACTGCCTGTATATCCTGATATTCATCACAGAGAAAAAGGGCTTCATCAGGCGACTGTCCTCTGAGATCTGGTCACCATAAGGCAGGTACATTCACTTTGCCCTATTCTGTCCAAACCAAAGTCCCGTGAGTGTGAGGAAATGATGTCTGTTTTATGGGATCAGTCTTCCTTTATGTACTATAATAAAACATAGCTTGTTAGAGAGTGTAACTTCCCTTTCATAACTCTGTATGTATGATATACTTTGCACTCTTCCTTTGTGATAGCCACCATCATTTTCAAGTAGACAGGAAGGTTTAGGTGAAGGGAATAATAACAGACATTTATTTATAAAAACAAGCCCAATCTCTGAGTTCTACTACAATTTAGATCCCAAGAGTAAAGGGCTTAAATAAAATGTATGGGTATAAATACAATTGAACCCAGAAAAGACTCTTATTAAAGGTATAATCTACCAAACAAAACTATTAAGACATAACTATTATTGAGTTCCCCTTCTGGATCGCTACCTTGCCGCGGGGAAGGGGCTTGTGTACCTCAATGAAGCTTGGAGCTATACCATGTAAAGTTACTCAAGATGGGCAGGTCATAGTAGAGAGGTCAGTCAAATCGCGACACACTTATAGAAGAAACTGGCAACCCATTCCAGTATCTTTTCCTTGAAAACCATATGGGTAATCACAACCAGAAACACAGACAGTTATACCTGGCGTGCTGCTTCCATAGGGTCACCGAGAGTCAGACATGACTGAACAACAACAACAATTATTGAATTATAAATAATTAAAAGTATAAGTTAAAAAAAAATACACAAAAGGAATTGCATATGGATATCCTCATTCCTGTTTCAGTTACAGTATTTATAATATGTATATAAACCCACCTGAAATATATGCCCCCCCTTATTTCTGACCTCCATAGTTTAAACTACCATAGATTTGAGGGTCAGCCTCCATTAATATCCTGTTTTCAATTGCTTATAGAGGAATGTCGTTTGTGACACTACAGAGAAACTGATTAACCTTGAGCTGTGATTGACAATTCCACTTACTTACTAATTTTTACATATTTTTGCTTATTCATTTACTTTATATCGTTTGTCAATACATTGTTGGAAATAAATATATGAAGATAATTGAGAAATGTTATCACTTGCAGAATGGTTATGGTTGCTTATATAATTAGGCTTGCAATATGGTGTAAGTGATAAATAAACCAATACGCAGATTAGTTGCTGCAAGCAGTTACAACTTATACAATACTTGAAGTCAAGGAAACCTTCTTCTATTGATTTATTTTTCTTTTATATAAAATTTTAACAAATCAAAAGCAAACTCTAAATGGTAGAAAATGCCAGAGAAATTAATGCATATAAATATTTGTGCATACTTACTCATCAAGAATAAATAAATATTCCTTTCCCTGTTACCACCAAGGAATCTGTAGCCAGCTCTGAGACCCCAGCCCTCCCGACCCACATCGCTTCCTGAAAATCTAGGGCCAGTCATAAGAAAGTCTGATAAAAATGGAGTGGTGTTTCTCAAACTCCCCTTATAGCTTAGAGGAAGAATGGTCTATGTGTCTTGGCTAACCAGGGCTCACAAATCTTGTAAAAGAGTGACAAAGAGCCCGCTAGCATGTGTGAAAGCCTGTCAATTATAAGAATATAGTTCAACTTATTATTTTTCACAATCAATTTTTAGTGAGATCTGACAAAAGATAAATAAAAATATATACATTTGAAAATAAACAGCAATATAGTAACGTTGCATGATATTTTTCTTGGATATTGCAGATTATAGTAAAAGATATGTTATTTATAGTATTTGTATAATAAAATAATAAATTACTTTAAACAATAGACTGTATTAATGTACGTATTATCTTTCCCATTAAAATTTTTCTCATTTTCTTCTCCTTCCTCGCTCCTTCTTCTAACCCCATTACTTCTATTCTGCTGTTAACGCTCTTGTCTGTTACCTCTTTAATCCTTAAATAGTAAGGAAATAGAAGAGGAAAATGTATGGTCTCTCCTCTCCATATATTAGAATATTAAAGATATGATTTGAATGGTTTAGTCATTTTCAGAATGGGTAGATCGAGTAATGTTTTTGTGGGTTAAGTTGTGACGCTTCAATAAGGAGATATGGTTGTAAGATTAAGTATCATAATTAGATTCTAGAGAGAAACAACCATGAACAACCATACATTGAATTATGGAAGGCAGAACAAGATTGAATAAATAGTATTGTCATATTATTTGATATTTTAAAAGTAAAGTAAAGAGAAAAAGAAAAAAAAGAAGAGTAATAACACGTAAAGAAAGAAAAGGAACACAAATAATAAAGGAAAAGTGGGGGCAATAGGGTGAAATGTATCTCTCCTCAATTTCGGGATGTCTGTTACTTAGATAAAGAATATAATGTAGTACATAAAATAATTAGATAAAAGGTTACCTCTTGATTTATCCTCCATGATCGATACCAGGGCTCCAAGCCACCTTCCATCTCATTTAATAGGTGGACCCTAGCAGGTGCTAAATTTTGTAATAGAGTAATACTATGTGTAGAGTTTAGCCATGGTTCCAAGATATTTAGGAAGGGTATCTGCAAGACGACGAGTGATTCTTTCATTGATTAAGATGTAATTTGTGATTTGTTTTCTTACTGCAATAATGTGAGTGAGACTTCCACTGTGTAGCAATAAGGCTCTTGGCGGCTAACATAAAAAACTGCAAAGGTCGGTTTTGAGCATTAGGTTGAGCTGAAACCAAGGAGCCTACAAGACAAACTCCCAAATCAGTGTATAAGTCAGAACCCAGTGCATCCAAGGCTACTCACCTCCCTCCAAAGTTGTCGGACCATTAGCTGGGCAGCCCCATAAAACACAATGGACTCAAGTTAGGATTCAAAATGTTATATTTATTGTACAAAGTTTCATAAGACAAAAAAAGTTTAATTAGTAGAGATAGATAGTCTAATACGCTTAGTTTCTCTCCACCAGAGCATACACCTTTTGCTTAAACCTAACGAGAACTGAGGGGGGGAATTGGAGTCAGAGGCCAAAAATCTGAACCTATGGATGGAGTTGGATGGAGTTGGATTGCCCAAGTCTGATTTAGTTAGGGGACTAGCAGTAGAGGGCAAAAAGAAAAATATAGAAGTTTTCCAAAACACCTAAAATCGGCTTGTGATGTAGTAAATATGTATGTGATTTACAATAAAATATAAAATTAGGACAAGGCAAACCCTCCTTTACCTTACAATAAAACATGATGGGCCTCACAATCCTAGGTGGCTTATTCCACCAAATGCATTTGGAAATATGTGCCAGTTCTTAAATACCCCCCTATATACAGTATAAACAGAATACACCTTTCACTTTTGTAATATTTTGGAGGAAAAATAAAAAGCTAGAAAAGTCTTCTATTATATTCATACATAAATGTTCTCCTCCAGTGGCCCTCGAGAGACAGCCAATAACTAATCATCCTGATAGTGTCGCCATAATACTCCAAAAGTCATCAGGAACAATTGCAGAGTCTGGATGGTAGAATAATACAAGGGCAGACTTTCCTTGTTACATTCAAAAGACTCATTGAACAAAACAAAATGAGAAATTGATGAGTTGAGGATTTTTAATTACATGGCAAATTAAGCAGCACAAAGGGTTCTGAATGAGTCAGTGAAGCATTGTGGGATACGAGAAGGATCAATGATTAAATTGTGCTGTTTCTGCAAATATCCACTGCCCAGTAGTCTTCATAGAAACTGACTATTATAATTGAAGGCACCAAGGGGTTATGGATTGCAAAGATTTAATGCTGGAAATGTATTCGTCTCTTAAGGGGACCTGTTGATTCTCATTACTGAGCATCTTTAAAGGACCACAGTAGATTAGGAAAATCCTCACATGTCTGTGAAGTATGTAACAAGCACATACATGTCTATATGCAGAGATACTGAACTGAAAATGGAGCCCACATATTTATTGGACATGTCTTTAAAAGAGTAGGTTTTAAATCTTACCATTTTCAGAAACAAGCACTACAAAAGCAAGAAATATAACTGTTAGTCCCAGTGTAGACTACATTTGCAGCAAAGTCACAATTGCCTTTGGAGAAGCTGTCATTAGTATAGTTATGGGGTTCTGCGGCTGACAATCCCAAATCAGATGGTCCTCCTGTTATTTTTTCATTTATTTAATGAAAATAATTTAATTTAATGCTTAAATCTTGTTCTATACAAGACAAATAAGTGAGTGAGTTTATGTATCTTTAAGTGGTTTTAATACATGAGATAATTCTAATACAGTTGGAATTTGCATATAAATCCCAATTGTGCTTATTATCTCCTCATTCTTTATATGAACTGTATATTTTAATGGTAATAAGAACAAATTGACACCTCGGATAATACTTCTCATTCAGAGGGCTTGTATCAACCCTTTTTTTTTTTGCCAACCTTAAGCTTAAGACATTTGTGACAAGTAGCCTTTTTATCACATTCATTACATGAGAGACAATCTTCACAAGAGTGGAACCGACCTGTTGTGAGTGTCTTAGCTAATTCATTTATATCAAGTCTGTGCTGGGCTGAAGGATGCTGTTATACTGGTGAGCAAATGCTTTAAAGAACATGTTATGGGACCATTGTATGGATTTTTTTTTTAAATAAAGACATACTGCCCTATAGACAGTATGCCAAAGAATAAGAATTGAGCATATTATTAAAAAGAAGCATAAGCTTAGTTATTTTTAAAACATTTTATGTTTATTCCCTTTGACTCCATCTGTAGCTCTGATCAAGCAGTGTATGTCCTCCTTTGTTTCTGTGTCACTCTAGGAGGCTTCTATGGGATTGTGTGCATGGCTGTACATATACAGTAGATGCTTCTGGGATGACTCACAGAGCCTGGAGGGACAGTGTGCACTAACACCCCCATAATTTACACAGAAGCCCCCATATAGAGTTTGATTAGTCATTAAGGGTACGTAGTGCTTGATCAGAGCTGCAAATGGCGTCACATGGAATAAAAATAAAACATTAACACATAAGTAAGTTTAAGTTTTGTTTTAATATATGCTCAATTCCCATACTTTGGCATACTACCTACAGAAAGTTATGGATTTAAGCATGCATTATCTGAAAAGAAGCCTCCCCTCTGTTACTAATATATAGATACCTTAAGGTGATTTAAAACTTCTCGAAATGCTGGTGATAAGCTGGAAGAGCATGTCCAGTTGGCAAGGGTATAGGAGCCAGAATAATTTGGGTGGCTCATTGTATACACAGGCCGTAAAATAGCTTATTTATACATACATACAAACATGGAAAAATCTGGGGGGATTTGTCCCTCCCATCCCCCCAGTTCCTACACCCATGCGAATTGGTAAATTATGTGCAATGACACCGACTTTAATATTAAAAAGTTGTCATCAACTGGGAATGCTCTTCTTCCTTATCAACCCAAATATTAAAGCTTATTAGTCAGCGTAGCGAGGGAGTTAGTAACAGAGATGGAGGCACCTTTTTTTTATTTTATTATTATTAACTTTTATTTGTAACGTGCCAACATATTCCGTAGCGCAATACAGGGGATAAAAACAAGGGAAAATACAGCATTAACAACCTCACAAAAATGGAGGACCCTGTTTTGAGCTTAGAATCTTTGCAGAAAGTGCTTTTTCCCAAAGCATCCTAGAAGACTGAAAACTCGCCACTTACAATCTAAAGGGAATGGAAGGGGCAGAAACCAGGGAAAGATTAAACAGATATGGAATAAAAAGGGTCAGAAGAGAAGTGAAAGTTAGAAAGGTTTTTCATTTAGAGGGAGAGAGAAGGAACAGAGGTGAGGGCTCTAGCATTTAATATGTTGTCTGCCCCTAGTGGTGAGATAGTATATGCAAGTAGGAAAGTCAGGTGATTCCCATTTCACTATATATTTAATCAGAAATGGGGTGGGAGGGCAGAATTCAGAGTAACCTATGAGGCCTTCTGAAACCAGGATGCAGGTAAAATTTGGGGCTAAAAGAAAACAATAAAAATACGGTATAAGGGACCAATAGAACAGGGAGGAAGAGAGAGAGAGAGAGAGAGAGAGAGAGAGAGAGAGGGAGAGAGAGTGAGAGTGAGAGGGAGAGGGGGGGGGGGAGAGAGAGAGAGAGAGGCAGAGAGTGAGAGTGAGAGGGAGAGCAGTTAGCAGTTAGCAGAAAGGAAATGCCAAGACATGTGGAAAGGAGGAGATCTAGGCAAATTATACAGGCCATAAAAGGGGGAAGGGGGAGTAAAGCCAGGCAAGATAACATAAACATTTGTAAGAGTTTGAACTAATGTTAGAACTAATTCTATTTCATCAATTATAATAACAAGCATATAGTAGAAATATTAATAAAGGATATTGGCTCCTGGGAAGATGCAGCTTTCAAGGTCTTCTCCATACCTGATGGTGTGTATAGAACTCCCAGAATTCAGAGTAACCAGTGAGGCCTTCTGAAACCAGGATGCAGGTAAAATGTGGGGCTAAAAGAAAACAATACAAATACGGTATAAGGGACCAATAGAACAGGGAGGAAGAGAGAGAGAGAGAGGGAGAGAGAGTGAGAGGGAGAGAGAGAGAGACTGTTCAGGTTATCTATGCTAAGAATACCTTTTATATTTATATGTGTACTTTTTATTGCTACAATCATCTCCTGTGTTATATTTAACTTACAAGTACAGGGATTTCATTCAGGTTAACTCATAACTGCAGAGGTAGTGAGAAATGAAAACACATTGCAAGCAAATAAACACTTCTCTCTACTTTTCTCTACCTGCACCTTATAACCTCCCAGGCATTTTCCTTCTTGAACGGCACAATTCTCCCGAGTATATATTTTATAAAGAGAAAAAATAAATATATTGAGAAACTGCAAGACGAGAAACGTATAGAAAACACCCTTAGGATAGAAAATGCATTATTACTTTGCAAGCCATGGAGCCTACACGCTATATGCATGGAATATGATATTGCAAATTAAAGGGCCACTGTACAATAAAACATGTAGATGTTTGAATTATTTGAGTCTGACTAAGAGCATAATTAGGGAGGAAAATAAAGCTAGGCTTTAATTACAAAAAAAAAGAAGATAATTATTGATGTCTCTGCTTGTCCCTGGAGAAGGTTGGTGAAGATGTGTGCATGGCCGTCATCAGAAAACATACAGATATATATTGAAATATACAATATATATATATATATATACCTATATGTGTGTGTATGTGTGTATATATATATATATATATATATATATAAAAATATATATAATATAGTTCAACTACTCTATTATCTACTTTTTTTCTGTTGTGTAAGGACCTACCCCGAGCCCCCTTGGCCTTACCGCCCATCATGATGGCTCCACTGCGTTGCATACGACTGTAGCGCCCGAAACATGTGCACATGAAAACATTAAAAGCACAATAAATACACACAACAAACACATAAAAAGCTTAACCACAGCAAGGGGGGGGGGGGGGGGCACCCATGACCTCTGAAAGTGAAGTTACACCTCAATTTAAGTCAAAACACCACAAAACACATACAGATTTTACGAAAAAGCCGGACAAGGTCCAAGAACAAGGAAGCAAAATCAGCCACAGCCGCGCACTACACACATTAGGCGCCATTTTACAACACTAACTTACACAATGCGGAAGTACACAGCTACCCTAACGGATTTTCCTCGCGCACGCACACTATTTACACTACACACTGCACACATTGCTGACACTACAGCAACATGAAAACAGATTGCCAGCTCTTCAGCACAATGCAACCTGCATATATTACTTCAAAATAGGTAAAGTATATTCATTTATTCATTTATTATTTATTTCATTAGTATACAAAAAAACACTACCAACGCTGCTCATAGCACACAAACTACCAACAGCCACACGATGAAACACCATCACCTGCCTTACAATCTTATTGCCGTAATTTTTTGACGGGCAAGTCGGTAGTACCCTTATAATACTCAATCCAAGGATAAAAAGTTAAATTAATTTATTCAATTTAATTTAATTCACTCTGGGAAACTTGGCAGAGACATGCAAATGTGCCACAAAGACTTTGCTCTTGCAATCCATAACCATTTCAAACATGGCTTCCCTTAAGTATATGACCGCTGTATCAAACAGCTTTGAGCAAACCTTTCACTGAGTTCTCCTCTGAATCATTCAGATGTTCATTGGCAAACTTCAGACAGGCCTGTACATGTGCTTTCTTGAGCAGGGGTACCTTGCGGGCGCTGCAGAATTTCAGTCCTTCAAGGCGTGGTGTGTTACCAATTGTTTACTTGGTGACTATGGTCCCAGCTGCCTTGAGATCATTAACAAGATCCTCCTGTGTAGTTCTGGGCTGATTCCTCACCATTGAAACTCCACGAGGCGCTCATTGTGAGCCTCTCCCCCTGTGTACTTTATAGGCCTTGTGCTTGAGCACCTTCAGCGCTCATTGTGAGCCTCTCCCCCTGTGTACTTTAGAGACCTCGCGCTCGAGCACCTTCGGTGCTCATTGCTAGCCTCGCCCCCGTGTAGTTTAGGGGCCTTGCGATGAGGTGTTAGTGCCTTGGTTTAAGTGATAGTGCCTTGGTGTGTTACTGCCTTGGGTTAAGTGTTACTGCTTTGGGTTAAATGTTACTGGCTTAGATTAAGTGTTACTTACTTGCGTTAAGTGGTACTGGCTTCAGGCTCTTTTCTACTGCCTTCGGTCTCGTTTTCATCCTGTTTACTTTTTTCGGCCGCCATTTTTTTTCTTGCTTAGGCGATTTTCGATCTGTGTCACAAGATTAAACCAACGTTAATAAATGAGCTTTAGATAAGCAGATAAATAAAATAATAAAATATTCACTTTTAACTTATAATACTTCATGTACATTAGCACAACCTCCTACTATAACCAGGATATGCACAGTCATAGTTCACATAAACACACCACTAATGCTTGTCATCTCTAAAACACATTTAATCAGACATTTAAATATGGTGTCTTTAAGCTATTGTATGTATGTGTATATATATATATATACATATATATATATATATATATATATATATATATATATATATATATATATTGTAAATAAATAGTACATTTTTGTTCACATTTGAATGTCTAAAACAAGTTAAAAACTTGTTTCATGCTCAGAATTCCGAGAAATACAGTTATTATACTGCACTCTGGGAAACTTGGCAGAGACATGCAAATGTGCCACAAAGACTTTGCTCTTGCAATCCATAACCATTTCAAACATGGCTTCCCTTAAGTATATGCCCACTGTATCAAACAGCTTTGAGCAAACCTAGGGTTGGATTATACACAAGGTAGGAATCCAACCCAAGTACAGCCGTTTCAAGGTTACTGCCTCTAATCAGCGTGGGGTTGGTTCATTAGCTTTGTAGTGGATATTTTGAGTAGGTAGTTCACCACAACAATAATTTAATATATGGTGGGCAAAAGAGCGATAGAAGCCCTCCACTGTACAGTACTACAGTAAATAAAAAAATACATCACATATTATAGTTGTCGTTTTGCGAGTTGTCGTCACGCAATGTTAAAAGTTGCGTGCCCGACAACTCGCAATTACTGTTATTGTTTTTGGTCATTGTCATGCTGGTATACCCATCCATGACCCATTTTCAATACCCTGGCTGAGGGAAGGAGGTTCTCACCCACGATTTGAAGGTACATGGCCCAGTCTATCATCACTTTGATGCGGTGCAGTTGTCCTGTCTCATTAGCAGAAAAACACCCCCAAAGCATAATGTTTCCACCTCCATGTTTGACGGTGGGGATGGTTTTCTTGGGGTCATAGGCAGCATTCAGTTGAGTTGATGCCAAAGAGCTCGATTTTGGTCTCATCTGACCACAACACTTTCACTGAGTTCTCCTCTGAATCATTCAGATGTTCATTGGCAAACTTCAGACGGGCCTGTACATGTGCTTTCTTGAGCAGGGGTACCTTGCGGGCGCTGCAGAATTTCAGTCCTTCAAGGCGTGGTGTGTTACCAATTGTTTACTTGGTGACTATGGTCCCAGCTGCCTTGAGATCATTAACAAGATCCTCCTGTGTAGTTCTGGGCTGATTCCTCACCATTGAAACTCCACGAGGTCAGATCTTGCATGGAGCATCAGACCGAGGGAGACTGACAGTTATTTTGTGTTTCTTCAATTTGCGAATAATCGCACCAACTGTGTCACCTTCTCACCAAGCTGCTTGGCGATGGTCTAGTAGCCCATCCCAGCCTTGTGTAGGTCTACAATCTTGTCCTTGATATTCTTGGACAGCTCTTTGGTCTTGGCCATGGTTGAGAGTTTGGAATCTAATTGATTGATTGCTTTTGTGGACAGATGTCTTTTATACAGGTAACGAGCTGAGATTAGGAGCACTCCCTTTAAGAGAGTGCTCCTAATCTCATCTCGTTACCTGTATAAAAGACACCTGGGAGCCAGAAATCTTGCTGATTGATAGGGGATCAAATACTTAATTCCCTCACTGACCTGCAAATCAATTTATAACTTTTTTGACATGCGTTTTTCTTGTTTTTTTTGTTATTCTGTCTCTCACTGTTAAAATATACCTACCATTACAATTATAGACTGATCATTTCTTTGTCAACGGACAAACATTCAAAATCAACAAGGGATCAAATACTTTCCCCCCCCCACTGTACCTAACCATGCAGAATTAATACATTTAATATACTGTATATAGTTAAAAACTGGGACAATTTTTGTTTCAACATATACTTTTCCTTTTGTATATACCGTACGTAATAGAAAAAATGTAAGTATAATACCTCTTTCTTTTATATTCTCAATCATTGGAAACTGGGCTTAATTAAATCAGATATAGATACACATACTTATAAATACATGCATAGCCAGATATATTTAAATAACTGACACATCAACACATATACTTTCACACACACACATATATATATATATATATATATATATATATATATATATATATATACTCACTGTCCTCTGACAGGGAAAGACAACAGAAAAGCAAGTTACCAGGCTTTTGCACGTTTTTTTAAATTTCAGCATATGCAACAATCTTCTTATTTTTAAATACAAACAATATTATATAAAAAATCCCAGTGTCGATTTTAACGATATTCCACATTTATTACTTTCATATATTCTCCAGATATTACATTTAACAGGTAATTCCCTTTGTCACGGAGAAGACTTTGATGAGAATAGGAAAATGTAATTCAGAATCAGATAAATCCCTATTGGATTGCTATATTCTGGACTCTATAGGCGGAGGAGCTCTGCTAACTAAATGAAACTGACAAACCTAATACCATTACATAGGAAATATTGTAATAAAACATTGCTTTTCCTTCTAATTAAAAAATCTCATTTAACTTTGGTCAAGATTAGCCTGGTTTTCTGAAAAGTGCATTAAGTGAAAATCCCATCAATACGCAATATAATAATGTACAGGGCGAATATTAATTTATTTTTGCAGCAATCTATCAGAAAATCAATGCTCTCATTTCCTGTAAGCCGGCTTTATAGTGGAGGGTGGAGTGTCATTTAAACTGGGTTATTGTTAAAAGATAATGGTAACACGATGCAATATTTGTTTCCATTCTAATGTAATTGCTGGCTAGATGTTCAGATAATTAAATGCTCGGCTGTTTCTTGTTTGTATGTACACACTCCAGTAAACGAGAGTATGGACACTGCCTCAGAAGTGGGTGAAACCCAGTCTTGTAAACTAGAGACCTGCAAATGGGTCACACACTGATTAAATGGTCAGTTTTCACATTAAAATGGATTATCTCATATTGATCTACTGAAATCAATTTATTGGCAGGATAATTCTTTATAGATAATATTACTGTTTACATGCTTGATGCTTTTTTTTTTCTGTACACAACAAAGTATCAAACACCAGAGTCTTGTTTAGCTTGATACATAAGTGAGTAACTATTATTATATTAACATTATTAATATAATAACTATGTATTAAAGTAATAATAATAACAATAATAATAAAGCACAATAAGGTATTATAGAATTTAGAAGGAGAGGACATTGCTTACTGGTGGTCCAATATGAAAGTCAGGTCCATTCCCAGGAGTTCTTGACTGTCTTGTTTGAATAGCTGACATTAGAGAACATGAGCCTCATTCAATTGAGCAAATGTAAGTTACGGGCGCCCGTAATGGAGCCTGTAAGATAATTTACTATTCAACTGGCGTCTTTTTGAGAGACGCAAATGGTCTATGGGTTACAAGCTTGAAATCCTTGCGGTTGCTACAACCGGAACTTACGCCCCATCTAATCGTTTGATCTTTTACGTCCGCAAGAGGTACAATCACTAAAATCGCTATTCAATTGCTACAATTCTGCAAGCCCGCAAATGTTTTCACACCGTAAATACCAAATGTAGAAGAAAATCCTATGAGTACTAGAGAGGACTCGCTAAGGGGTTAAAGACATGTCCATAGCACTGGAAATGCAAATATCAATACTGCACTGTAAATGACGGGGAAAGCGATGACAAACATTAGAATTAATTGCACAACAGTCTCAAGCTCGCAAATCGCCAATCAAATATAATTTTTTTAAAGATTCAATTTAGGGTTATATCGTTCTCGGGAATCAATGAGTTAATACATATCAGGCTACCCACATGGACTAGAATAGTATCGGCATTCATTTTTATTATTTTGTATTTTGCGTTTTTGCGAGTCCAATCGCATATCGGACCTCTAAATACTAATTGCTTGATATATAACCTCCATCTTATACGGCCAAAACGATGACGGTCTAATTTTCTAAATGGTTAGTTACGGCCTTGCTTAATTGATCATGGGTTTACGGTTTCGGCTTTTCGGGCTTGTTCAATTGAATAGCACCATAACTGCAGCAGAGTGCAAGCCCGCAGCATGCCCGCAGACATACGGGCTGTATCACACGAGATGTGGGCTTCTAATTGAATGAGGCGCCATGTTGTTAGTTTCTCTGTATAGATGAGATTTCAGAGAAGGTTTGAAACTGTAAAGAGTAGAGGAGACGAGGTGTGACAGAGCGGGGTGAAGAATTCCACAGGCTGGAGGCAACAAGAAACAAGTCTTGTAGAGGAGAGTGTGAGGAGGTGAGTAAGGATGAAGGGAGACATACATCATGGGTAGCGCAGAGGGCTTGTTAGAGGAGCATTTAAAGATTGGAAGTGATGGTTGTTGTTTCTACTACAATCTATGTACATCTGGATTTGCCTATAATAGCCTTTCTGCAATGTAAACCAGTCTGCTCTACAAAACAGAAAAGAAGAACATTAAGTTCTTATTTGTTTCATAATGTATGCTCACAACATCTAACCTCATCCCTACTGCAGGGATCATATGACCCTAAATCTTTTGTGGTCATTGGAAATGAGGAGGTTATGCTATTCCTCTCTGTGTATGGGCATTATGGAATTGTACACAGCCATAATAATAATTAGCATCATTAGCATATATGGTATAGAAAACAAAATAACAATGTATTTTGGATTGGTGATTATGTGTTTGCACTGTTTATGCACTCTCACTTCTAATTTCATAAAGTGGAGATAACCAAATGATGTCAATATGTACAGGGGAAGTTTTATACAGCAACAAGGATTATGTTTAACCTTCGTTTAAATAATGCTGGTTCAGGCTTGTTTTAAAATGAACCAAACTATGGCCCTCGTTTAATTGTGATTTGGCCAATTGAATAGGGCTCTATATAAGCACATAACATATATGTTTAAAAGAAGTTTTTAGTTAGTGAAAACCTTGCTTTTGGACAGATGTTCACTAACTAAAAACTTCTTTAAAAAAATATGCTATGTGCTTATTTAGAGCCCTAATTAATTGGCCAAATTGCAATTGAATGAGGCCCTATGTATTACAAATATACAGCCTTATTAAATTGCAATTCGGCAAATCTAAAGGGCTCTATATAAGTAATCAGCCTATTTTTTTTTACAAAAGTTTTTAGTTAGTGAACTTCTATCCAAAAGCAAGGTCTTCACTAACTAAAAACTTCTGTAAAAAAAATATGCTATGTGCTTATATAGAGCCCTTTAGATTTGCCGAATTGCAATTTAATAAGGCTGATAATTATTTGGCACGTGTATTTGCATGTGTCATGTTTTCCCTATATCAATGAGGATTGATTTATTTTCATTTTATAGATTTGTTTGCGCCTCCATACTTTTCAGTGCATTACATCTGAACTGATGGACCTCACTTTCTGACCAGAAAGTCTAATGTGAATGTAACATCTTAAGTAGACAGAAAATTACCTGCATTACGAAAATGTTTTTAGATGATATTTGGATATACAGTTAAGATTACAATTCTTGTAGATAATTAAAATTGCCGATTAATGATTCAGTGACTAAGATACAAAAGGATATGTTCATAATAAATATTTTTTTGTTTGAGGTTGTTTATTCTTGACCTCCCCAGACTATGGCCATAGAGGACATGAGTAAATATACCTCACTTAGACCTAGAGTGCTATATCTGATACCATTTCACAACACTAGATGGCAATGTAGCTGCACAAGATTCCTTAGCTGTGGTTTGCATTTATTACAGAGTTATGCCAATCAAAGGTAGCCTTAATATGACTATTTTATGCACATACATTTCTGGTGGTCATTCCAGAGATGGGTGAGAGAGGTTTATGCTTTCAAATGTGGGAGTGTTTGTAACAGAGATACATTTGAGGGGCTGAGAGACACAGAGGGTTTTATCCTTAAAAAAAGCGATGGTCCCTCCAAAAAAAGCTATAGTTAGGTGAATGTGGTACACACTGCACTTGATTTCTTTTGTACACAACTAAAGAACAATGGTTGCTTAAAGGACCATTTACCTCACTATAAGTGCTCTTCATGGTGTGAAATAGCACACAATGTTCTATGTTAAAATGATCTATTGTTTATTTCCAATTACACTAATAACACCTAAAAAACTATGGTCTTAGGTCTGTTTACAAACACACTCCTGACTGTTCCATGATTAACAACATCTGCCGCACCGGCCGGTGAAGCTCTGTGTGAACATAAAGATTTATAGTTTTCACTGAAATTTAGGAATGCAGCAAGATAAGTTAACTCTTAACTGTCATTTTTATTAGATTCCAGCAGTCATTTCCCGGCACAGATGCATTGGTGAAGTGTTAACACTTTGTCTGCAAGTGTTCACGGCAAGGAGCAGTTGCTGTGAGTGTGTCTGGGGGCATGTCAGAGTCTCCATGTAAACAGGGATTTCATTTATAAATTTCTCTGTGAAAAAAGAACATATTTAAAAAATTCAAAAACATGTTTCAACATGTTTTTAAGAGATTTTTTCTTTGATATGGTCTAAACTGTGCTGAATTAAGTGGCCCTTTAGGAGTAAGGTAAGATCGGGCAGATGAAACAAAGAAAGTGCTTTTCGTAAACTCAGCACGAGAGGAAATGTGATAAAAGAAGAAAGCGAGGAAGTCAAGGAATTCAAGGTCTGCATAATGACAATAGAGGGGTTCAAATATAAGTGAACAAACACACAGGGATTAAACAAACATTTAGAGAATAGAATGCATGGTTTAAACAGATATACGTGGAATGGCCACATAGTGGTAAAACAAAATCACGAGAAAAAGTAGACATGCTTATCAGAAAGATATGGGATATAGCCAAAAAAGGTGAAGCACTGGGTCATGGAATGGAAAATAAATGAGGGAAGAAACCCTTCTATTATTGTAATTCAGACCCCTATTGTTTGCCACTGTACTATAAAACTCTCAGCATTTGCCTGTTGAATCTGGCACACCTGCAGAGTATATATTAGATGGCATATTAAAAATCCTGCAGTATTGTTTCTGAAATTATTTATAAATTCTATGGGCCTCATTCTATTAGCGGCCGCAGCCGTTGCGGGGCCGCAAGGACCGGCCGCAAGCTATTCGGCTATTCTATTCCCTTCCGGCCGCGGGCTCCGGCAGGCTTGCGGCCGGTGCCTTGCTATCTCTTGCGGCCGCTCGCGCCGGAGGAAAGCCTTTGATCTAAAGCGGCCGCAAGAGTTTCGGCCGTAAGAAATTCCTATTTGCAATTCAATTGCTCCGGGAACCCTCTCTGCAAGGCTAAAAACGAGCCGCAGCTTACTTGCAGGAAAGAGGTCCCGCTAGCACCAATTAAGCACATAAAATAGCTCAAATAAAGCCATCCTGCACTTTGAGAAGACTATAAAGGGATTTTAGGTTTTAGAAAAAATAGCACAACATTCCCCTACACTCAAATCCGTAAAATATTTTATTTTTAATATCCGTAAAATATCCATGTAAAAAGTCCAGAGTGCTTGGAGCACCTCAGACCCGCCCACGCCGCAGCCGGAAAATAAACAGTTAATTTGAACTCGGGTTTGGGCTGATGTGCAAGCTTGAGAGTGGGTTACTTTTAATCCTCATGTCCCCCAATATGATCCCTAGCATTTACAGAGCTGTACAGTGCAGGCTTGAATTTATTTTTGCGTTTTTAGATTTCACAGCTTACGGCCGGTTTCAAGATATGCGGCCGGCCGTAAGGGGAGATCCTTGCGGGGCCGTATAATAGAATCGCGAGTTAACAGAACCCCCGCAAGGAATCGCAGCCTTACGGTCGATTTACGGCCGATAATACAATGAGGCCCTATGTTATCATCTATAACCACTGGGGATACAGACAAAAGACATGGGTAACAACATAAAAATGAACATACTATTCTATACATTCTAGACACCAAAATATTGATGTCAGCCCATGATCCTGATTGAACATTGCCTTTATGTATGTTATAAGCAATTAACTTTGTGATATCACTCTTCTCTAGCATGCACTAAAGTATATTGTGTGGGGATATCCAGGATATCCTGTAATTTCTCCTGTCACGATCTGCTTCTTCTTGGGGGCCTGATATGAACCTAGTTCAAACCTAGACCCAGCAGAATCATGTAGTTCCTGTTCTCTGTGGCACAAAAGATGGCCTCTGAAGAGGGCAAGGCCCAACCGCTACAGGCAGAGGATACTGGATCCAGGTTACTTAGTGGCCCACTCCCCAAGTCAGGATACAACACACAGAAATAGTCTCACACCTTGTTTATGTGAAAACTATCTCTCAACCAACTTTATTTTGGAAAACACCATCTTTTAAACATGCATACAAAATTACCAGGAGGGGCTACCTTTAGCCAGCCCCTAACTGCCTCTGGCCAATCAGGCAGGGTCCCTACGTGTGAACCATGAGACTCCTCCCAGGTCTGCCCACTAGGTGTGGCTACCTAATTCATTTGGTCTATGACTTTCAAGGGAGAAACATCTCCCTGCCCTCTGGACTTTGCCCTGATTCTCTGAGTGAGAATCCCTGTAGACCCCCTGGGGTTATGGTGCCTCTATGTCTGTGGAGATCCCTTTGTTCCTGACTACTATCATTTCAAGTGTTTACCTTCAGGGCCATATGGGCAACTCCTGACTGAGAGTTTATACAATGGGGGAGGGTTGACTAATCAAAACATAGCTATCACTCCATAATACAATATACAATATAATACTAACATATTATAACTCATAACATATTTCCCCATTAATATATTATACCTAGGATACATAATAACCATGTACAGGCAACATATAACCACACAATAACACATAATCCCAATGTAACAATGTCATGCTCCCTTGGACATACTCACAAACCACTGACAATATGAGTCCTTAAACAATTAAATCATGACACCTCCTACTTACCTCCTGATGTAGGTGGAATTTTTACAATGAGAGAAATCACACGGGTCATAAGCCTAGTTGCACCTCAACAATGTATACCTAGCAATTTTACTTCAAACTAAAATATGACTTTAAATAGATTGATTGAATGTTTATGCTATATATTGTATGTTAGATGGGTTTCTATGAGTTTTATAACATTACAAAGATCTGATATAGCAATGTGTGATCCTAGGCACACCTCACATGACAAACGTCACACTGAAATCACTACTTCCACTGTTCCACCAATCCACTACACTTGGTAGGACGTTCTCACATTAACCCTTAATCTTTACCTCAACATTAAATCATGACGTCTTGTTCTTGTATTCCTGTTTTTATCTGAAGGACACTTTCCTCCTGAACTCGATTAAATAATTTGATATATTTGACAATCTCCCATCTCCCTTATGTCCTCTAAGCTATACCTATTCAGGCCATGGGATCTATCCCTCTTCACCTTCACATGTCTTCGGCAGCACTGACAGCTGCAGTTACAGGAGCCATCCGGCAGAGTGCTCTGTTAATTTTCGTGCGCCGTCATGTTTGATGTAAGGAAAATAACTATTCCCCCCTCCGACGTGGCACAACTCGACGGCGCTGAGAAGACAGCGAGGCCATCGTTGAAAGCGAGGCCAGGGCCTCAGGCGCGCCTCTCATAGCTCAAGGCCTCTTCTGTTGGCGCGCCTTATATGCTGTGTGTAGAAGTATCGGAAAATCGGCAGCACCATCTGTCGGTTGGAGGCGGGATTGCAGCTGTCAGATTTTGCGAAGGTGAAGAAGGAAAGGACCAGGCCATAAAGTTTTTCCTTATAAGTTTTGTCTTTTAGATCATGCACCATTTTAGTCATGCAGTTAAATTTCTCCTTTTTTTAATGTAATAAAATATCCCACTGTATCTCCATCCACACATCCCTGTTTATTGTGGACTATGTATCAGGGGGTGTATTTCATCCTAGCGCTATGAGTCCCAGGCCTAGGGCAGCACATATCAGGGGCCAGCTAACTGCCTAAAGATGCCAGTGCAGTACATTGCAATATGTTTGTATATGCACAGGTACATCTATATACAGTGATATTTCTGTCTTAAGTGTACATGACACTTTCTGACATACCATATGCATAAACACACATAAAATAATGATCTGAGGATAGAGAGAATGAGCTTCAAGTGAGGAGTGGGGGGCACACAAACTGAATAGCCTATGGCAGGATACATCCTAAATACGCCCATGCTGTATATATCAATATGGCTACAAAAGTACGCTCATTTTTTGCTTTTGCAGTAACTAGAATTAAAGGGGTTTCCTGGTGGTTCAGTGGTTAGGATTTGGTGCTTTCAGTACTGCGACCTGGGTCCGATTCCAGTCAGGGAACCAAGAGGTCACACCACCCTGAAGAAGAGCAGGGTTTGGCCAGATCAGTATTTGGATGAAAGACCTCCTAGTAATACCAGGAGCTGTATGCTATGGCCCACTGGAGAAAGAACTGGCAACCCACTCCAGTATCTCTGCCATGAAAAGAAAGTGGATTAGCATGGTGTGTTGTGGTCCATGAGGTCACAGAAAGTCGGACACAACTAATCAACACAAACAACAACAACTACAATTCACTTAAGGCCATGAAATTCCATTTTCTATTAATTGAAGCACCAAAGTTAGATTGTAATCCGTCACGAGACCAGGGCGCATTATACTTTCTATGCGTTTTGTCATGTTTGCCTTATGTTTTGCCTATAACCCTAGTACTAAGCTCTACGGAATATATAGGTGCTTTATAGATACTTATAATAAAAATATTTGTATTAGCAATATGTATCTCTCTATTGATTACATTCATTTCAGTAAATATCTTTGTCAAGACTGAATACGTGTATATTTTTAAAAATACATGGGCCTCATTCAATTGCGATTTGGCCATAGAGCATATTTTTTACAGAAGTCTTCAGTTAGTGAAGACCTTGCTTTAGGATAGAAGTTCACTAAGTAAAAACGTATGTAAAAAAATATGCTATGTGCTTATTTAGAGCCCTATTCAATTGGCCAAATCGCAGTTGAATGAGACCCATGTCTTTATCTATGGCTGTTTATTCTACTGAGAGAGCTCAATTTAAGAATACCTGTCAATATTTGACATACTATACATAAGTACACATAAATGTATGCTTCTATATATGAGTGGGTATTAATCTTAGGATAAGGATATAGCAATGGGAAATAATAAGTAATAAATGGGCCATGGTGGCACACAAAACTGATTGGGCGTATTGCAGCATAAATACATATCTGACCCTGTAATCTTGAAACTTGCACAGATTTTGTTTTTATCAAAACAATTCAAAGGAGAGTGACTAACATCAAAAATAACAAATTTATAAGTAGACTTCACAAGGCTATAGCTTGGAAGAGAGAGAGGTAGCATGATAGAAACCTTCAAGTCTAAAGGGGATACAAGAACACCAGCGAGATTTAGAGGCGTGAAAGATTTACAGAAAGAGTAGCAGATTTGTAGTGGAAAGGGGGAAAGCAGCAAGAAATCCAAACATGACACAATACTATCATGATGATTTAAAAGGACAGGCTAAACTGGGCCCACCATATGTTAAATAATTGCTGTATTGAACTACAACAATCACCGCACAAACCGGGCACTCACACCACACTGAGTATCGGCAGTAACTGTGAAACAGTGCTGTATGTGCTTAAGTCACCTGGTTTGTGAAAAATCCATCCGTTGCTATGCCTAAAACTGTGAAATACAAGAAGCATATGCTTAAAAGGAGCCATGTTTAAAATGGTTTGGATTGACAGAGTGAGGGTGCATTATGTGGTCTCATTTGCATGTCCCGCCCAGTTTTCCCAGAGTGCAGTGCATATACTGTATTTCTGAGAAATGTAAGCAGGAAATACGTTATTGTTAACTTATTGTTTAGACATTCAAGTCACTAATGTACTATTCCTTATTTGTACTAATGTACTTTGTACGGTGGAGGGCTTCTATCACTCTTAGACCACCATATGTGAAATAATTGCTGTATATATATATATATATATATATATATATATATATATATATATAAGCCTCTATATGCACTAAACAAATAGATACCACTATATATAACTATATACACTATACAGATAGATACCCCTATGTACTGTACAGTTCGCAGACAGATACCACTATATACACTATACATTTCTGTTACCACTATATGTACTACACAGATTGATACTACTATGTACACTATAAACATAGATACAGCTAAATATTCTGTAGATATATATATATATATATATATATAAATATATATACAGATAGATACCCCTATATACAGTTCACAGACAGATACCACTATATATACTATACAGCTCTTATAACTACACATATAGATACCCCTACATACACTACAGAGATATAGACTTCTATATACACTATACATATCTGTTACCACTATATGTACTACACAGATCGATACTACTATCCACACTATAAACATAGATACCACTATATACACTACACTCAAATATACTAAAATCTGAATGACCTAGGGCAGTGTAAAAACCTACATGCCCATACCACTAAATACACTATACAGATAAAACCCACCATATGTATGTATATATATATATTTATATATATATATTTATATATATATATATATATATATATATATATATATATATATATGTGTGTGTACAAATAGTTACCATTATATACACAATACATATGAGGACAGAGGTAAATCTCAAGGGGCCGTGTCTAGGAAACACCAGGTCAGACCAAGTCTGCTAGTTAGACAGATGAAAACAACACGTATAACTATAAAGGAGAAGGCGGCGACCTTGAAGTCTCGGCTGACCTTCAGAGGTGATTTCCTGCCATCTCTGGATTAGCAGAATGGTAGAAACTTTGTGAGAGAGAATCCTAGGTCCTCTGTCAATAACAGCTAATGAGACAGAGCTTAAACAAGCTTTGAGCGCAGGCAAAACCTATCACTCCCCTGACACCACACCACTGTTATTTTACTTTCAGCAGAAGGAAAATAATGTTTGATTACCACAGACCAGGGAGAAAAAAATAACATATAATGATAAGACACAGAACAGCGGTCACACAGTCCTACTTTAATGTGAAATGAAATATGGATTTCTGTGTCTGCCCAGCATAGACCTCTGACAGATTCAAGTAACTGATATTGAAGATTTTTTTTTTTAACTATTTCACTGCTGTGTGCATGCAGTATTTCGCAACATATATCTTACAGGACCACTCTAGCGACATTTTTACAGTATGCTCTTAGAAACAACTATAGTTAATAATGTGCAAATTATTTTTAGAAACAAAATTAATATATATATATTGTTTTATTTAATACCAACTACATGCAATTATGTTGTAGTGGGGGCAGCCATTTATTTAATGAATTGCGTCTGCAAGTAGGAGCAGATCTTGATTGCAGAGGAGTTGTCTATCTGCTGCAGTGGGAATGTGGTAATTCATTATGTGAATAAAAACAGTTTATGAGGACACATCAGCACAAAAAAAAAGGAAATTAAATAATATTTGCATACAGTTATTTATTTCTGTATGTTTTATTTTCTGACAATAGTTTGCCCACTATCATGTTTCTTTCTGCAAAACAGTATCTGGTAAAATGGGACTACAGTCATCATTTAAGTGAATTAGAGACTGTATTTTGTAAAATATAAAAACATTTAGTCTATTTTAAAGTGTAGTTCTTCAAATGATCACATTTTATACTGTATATAGGGCTACAGCAATGCATCCCAACGTTTTACCGGCCAAAGAGGGACAACTATATTCTCAAAAAAATATTCTGTATGATGTGCAAACTAAGTTATATAGATATACAATAAATATATGCACAGTGCTCCATGCTTATATATATTCAATACATCTCTATGCCAGGGTTATTCAGTAGGACAACCTGGGATCGACTTTGAAATGATTAAATAAGCAGCTATCAGCTATATATTATTTTCCTAAGTACAATTTATAATGTAAGCTCCATTGCCATACCCTTTTGAATTCTGTTATATTAAATCATTTTTATGTGTATTGATAAAAAATATATATGAATTGTGCACCTAGGCTTCATTTTCATAAAGACATTCTGACCTTGGTGAATACTGGAAAACATAACTGACTACCCCTGTTCTACGCTTCTTTCTCCTGGACGTTGAGAGAAAACAACAGGAGGAAGAATAAGAGAAAGTTGGATATGGCCAGGGATGGAAAACAGGGATTTCTTCTCAAATATGGGACTTTCCTTCAGAAGAGGCATGGGAGATGTGATGAAGGATTGTGGATTCCTCCTGAAAAGATGTACTGTTCCTCCTTTAAATGAAGATCCCAAATTTTGTTGAATTTATCAGTTTGAACGATCTTGTTCTACATTTACAGTTGAACGTATGTGGCAGGTGGAAGATCTTCCAGTATTTACTCATCAAATGTATAACTTTCGGAAAAACATTTATGAATATGGCATCATTATTATCTATTGAACAGTCTTGTGAAGATACAGTCCTATCCAGAACACTAATATGTACATGTATTACTGCACAGACACTTAAAAGGATATGTAAATTTCCTGGATTATGAATGCATCTGATAGAGGAGAATTAATAGTATATGAAAAAAAATGTTTGCAAGAAAAAAATAACAAAATAAACATTTAAACATTTACCTTCAATTTAGCAAAAACAATTGTAATTTCTGATAGTTTAAAATTAAGGTTAACACCCCCTCCGTAATTTGTTTTGGCCAATCCAGTTAGACGAAAGATTTGAGACATAGCACTATGATAGTTGCTATGGCAACAACACACAGCATATATGGGAAGCAGGGATGAGTCATATCCCAGCAGTAACTGGGAGGCTGACAACACTGCTCTACTATTGGCTTAGCAGGCAAGAGCAGGTGAATAGTGGCTTCATATTGCTCCCCGGATGTTGCATGCTGATTGGGTGGGGATCAGGATTTATGAAGAGACCCCCTTGCATCAACAAAATCAGTAGAGGGATTTTTAGATATTAATAACAATAAAATGTTTTATGAGATGTGTTGTATACATATAGGCTGCTTTTTGCCTATAGAGTGCAGAAATGTATTAATCCAACAAACTTAGATATCCCATTAAGCAGTGTCAGTGATGATCTCAGCCAGGTGTTAATAGTCACATTTTCATTTACATGTAAATGAGACATCTTAACACATTTTACCCAGCGTGCCAAATTATTACCAAAGATTGTGTTAGAAATCAGAGAATAAATAATTCTAGCACAATGTGTTATATGTGTCTATAGGTATTGATGTGTGCCGCATCATGATGCATGATGCATGCATGTTAAATTAACTTTAATGTTTCTGTATATTTTGTAATGATTTTAAGGGGCAATATTCTTCAGGGGTAGTGACTCAGAATAATTATTTCACACAAATCAACCTTAAACCTTTGTTCTACAGTATTGTTATGAATTTAAGGGGCAATATTCTTCAGGGGTAGTGACTCAGATTCATTATTTCACACAAAGCAACCTTAAACCTTTGTTCTACAGTATTGTTATGAATTTACAGTAAATGAGCTAATGCGGCATCATATATGAATATACAGTTTATTAATATATTGGCACTAAGACTCTGTCACAGTCAGTGATTTCTTAAAGGGACTCTTTAGGCAAACTGCTTTTGTTTTCTATAAATGTTTTAACTAGGTAAATTATTTTTAGAGCTCTCAATGTAATAGTCATGTACAAATTATACTTCACTTGCTTCTAACAAGCCCCCTGAGTAATAGTATCCCACCTCCAAGGATCTTCCCCTGTGTCCTTCTTCTCTCTCATGCAGGGTGCCATGTTTCACAGCCTGGGCCTAAAGCCAATGCTTGCAGCACAGCAGTATGAGACACTAGTAGTGTAAATCCCCTCCCCTTGGATGTGGCCTTAGGTAGCTGTGAAATATGGCTCCCTACAAGAGAAATAATTAGAAGGCAGGTGGAGGTTCCAGAAGGTAGAAACGGTTACACCATGGGGCTTATAATGCACCAACATATTCTGTAGCACTATACATGGGTTAAGTACATGGCAAAATACAGAATATAATGAACTGTTGCCTACATTTTTATATAAAACAAAATATCTAAAACGTCACTGGCTAACACCGCAGAAGCCAACATTCCTCAATATTAGGGAGTACCAGTTTCCCTTTTTTTTTATTCAGGACAAGTCAGTTTTATACAACAATTTAAGATGACAGAGAAAAGTTTCTCATACAAAAGAAAATAAGAACAAAGAAAATGAAGAACAGATTAGAGATATACATAAGTCTTAACATCATGTCTTCCTTAGCTTGTTATGCAATCATGGTCCAGTAAATATCCATAATTCCTAGTAAAATGGTGTGGTTAGAGTATATAAAATTAAACATTAGATATAGACTCCCAGCTCTTCTAACTGCACTGAATTAGACTATCTGGAATCTGAGCTCCAAATGACTTTCTATTCTATGATGTAAGAAGATGTCCGTTTTTTTTTTCCTTTTTAATTATCGACCTGCATTCTTATGAGTGCATAAATTTAACTATTTTACAAAGTACCTAACTATAGTTGATCTTCCTCCACTTATGCTTTCTTGTGTTAACATTTATAAGATATTCAGTAACTGTGAGCTCCTTTATCACCACTCCAAAAGCTTCCATCTAGATGTGAAACAGCAGTCCTCTCCAGCCGCCACCATCTTCTGGTTTCCCAGACAGTCCCATCTTATACCATTCTAGATCTGTGTGCTATATTTGGACATCAACCAGGGAGTCCACGTGCTAGTAAACTGGGGCATTGTGTTCTGTAATGAGTTAGCTATTCTCTCCTTTATCATTATATAATTTATTTTTGTTATAATTTCTTTGGTTGTTAGTGTGGAGGTTTTCCAGTTTTTGGCTATGCAATTTTTAGTGGCTAAGGTCCAGAATTGCCAGAGTTCATTCTGGTCTCCAGATATGTCAGGATTTTTCAAACCTAGTAGGCATTTCTTTATTTCGGGTCTCAATTTACTTTTTGTGATTTGTGTAAATAAGTCAGTGAGTTCTTTCCATACCTTTTGTGTTATGGGACATGTCCACCAGATATGTAGGAAATTCCCTTCTGTTTTGCATCCCCTAAAGAATTCTCCATTTATGTTTTTGTTAAATTTTGACATCCGTTGGGGTGTGTAGTAGGTTCTGTGTAGTACCTTAATAGAGGTTTCTAGTAAACTATATGTATATGAACCCCTTGTCAGACTAGTACAGATTATTTTCCAGGTTGTGGCGTCTAGTTCCCCTCCCAGGTCCGGCTCCCACCGTACCATAAATTTAGTTTTTTGTGCATTCTGAAACTCCGTCAAGTAGGAGTATATGTATCCTAGGGTGCCTTTCATTGAGGGAACCTTTGCACATATAGATGTCCATCCTGTATGTTTGGGGTTCCCATAAATATGGGCTAGAGAGGAGATCCAATGTCTAAACTTCCGATAGTTCCACCATATCCTCTCCGGTATTTGGAATCGGGATATGATAGAAGTATGTGCTAACAGGGCATCTGTGGAGAACCATTCTCCTATTCTTATTAGAGGGCTAGTCTGCCACCATTGTTTAGAGTTTAGGCCAAGAGAGGCCCCAAACTCGGGGAATGATGTTAAGGACATCAGTGGTGATAGAGGTGGAATCAGGTTGCTCGATTTCTTAAGCCTATCCCAGGTCTTGAGGGTCGTAGATATTATTGGGTTAGTATGTTTATATCTCGTGTCTAATTTTGCTACCTCCCAGATCACCTTATCCCATGAGTGGGGTCTCATCTGCCAATTTTCAATAAAGGTCCATAGCGGTTGTCGTTTGCTAGAGTGGGTAATGGGGGTACACGCCAGCCATGCTGCTTGTAAATATAGCCTCAGGTTGGGGCAAGAGAGTCCACCTTTTTGCCTATTCCTGTACATTGTTTTCCTCGTGATACGTGGCAGTTTATTACGCCAGATAAATCTAAATATTGTATTCTGAAATTGATCTATTTCCCTCATGCATAGTTTGATTGGTAAAGTTCGAAAGAGATACAGAATTTTTGGAAGCACTGCCATTTTTATTGATGTTATACGTCCCGTCCACGATATTTGGTATTTAGACCAGGTCCTCAAGTCTTCCGTCAATTGTCTGATTAATGGTGGGAAGTTAGCCTTATATAGACCCGCTAGATTCTTGGTAAGCTTAATTCCAAGGTACTTAATTGAATTTTTAGGCCATTGAAAACTGTATTCCGCCTTTAAGGTTTCTATTATTGGCCCTGGAACCCCTACCCCCAAGGCCTCCGTTTTTTCTTCGTTAATTTGTAGCCCTGACATGGCCCCGAATTCCCTTAGAGCAGACAATAGCTTAGGTATAGAGTTTACTGGTTCCGTTAGAGTGCATAAAAGATCGTCCGTGAATAGCGAACATTTCAAATGGTGGTGGCCTATCTGCAGAACCCCGATCTCCCCCTCGCCTCTTATTTTTTGAGCCAAAGGCTCAATAGCCAACGCAAATAGCAGTGGAGATAGGGGGCACCCTTGCCTGGGTCCCCTTTGGATGTTTACCAATGCCTCTCCTGACTCAGGTAGTCTTATATGAGCTTCGGGATTTTTATATAGTGTTCTAATGAGTCGTACAAAGTTTCCTTTAATACCGAATTTAGCTAGTACTGCATATAGATAAGGCCACTCTACAGTATCAAAGGCCTTCTCCATATCCAGCACCAGTACACAGAGAGGCGTCTTACTTTGGGAGGCTAAATGTATAACATTCATGGTCCTTCGGATATTGTCTACCGTTTGTCTATATTGTATGAACCCTGGTCTGATCTTTGTGTATTAGGGTTGGGAGGAACTTTGCCATCCTATTTGCTATAATTTTGGTTAATAATTTAATGTCCCCGTTCATAAGGGATATGGGTCGATAATTTTTCGGCTCCAGGGGATCCCTCCCCTCTTTGGGAAAAATCACTAAGTTCGCTTTATTGAGTTCCGGGGGCATAGATTCCCCATTTAGTATGGCATTAAATAGGCAGCTAAGATACGGGGCTAAAATGTTCCCAAATGCTTTGTTATAAGAATTGGTGAAGCCATCCGGCCCTGGGGCCTTCCCTGGTTTCAGGCTTTTAATAGTTTCTATTATCTCATCTACCCTTACTTCCGCATTAAGGTCCTCTATATTTTGCTCTGAGGCTTTAGGGAGATCGCAGGAATCCAGGTAAGATTTGAGGATTTCCGGGTTCGGGTTTATCTTTGTCGAGTAAATTGAATTATAGAAATCCCTTAATGTGTGTTTAATTTCGCTTTGGCTCACTGTTATCTTCCCAGCTCTAGTTTTAATCCTTAGGATTCGGGGATAATGCTGCTTTAGTCCGAAGCTTCCTTGCCAGAAATGAGTCTGGTTTATTAGCCTTGGAATAAAACAACTGGTTCGTCCGTTTCAGGGCGTTCTCTGTCTTATGCGAGAGCAAAGCATCTAGTTCTAGTCTAGATTCGTCTATACTCTGGCGAAGTCTGGCAGTGGGGTGTGTTTGATTTTGCAATTCTAAATCTCGCAATTTTGTATTGAGTTCCTGTTCCTGACGTATACTGTTTTTTCTTATGGCTGATGCCATTTTAATACATGTCCCCCTGATATAGGCCTTATGGGCCATCCACACCCAGCCTGTATTTGATCCCGGGGTGTTATTTAGTTCAAAGTATTGTTGTATTTCTTTCTTTATCTGTTCCGTTAGCACCGGGTCTGCTAGTATGCGTTCATTTATTTTCCAGGTATATGGGATTTTTGTGTTCCCACCCAGGTCTATATCTAGGGAGACTGCTGAGTGGTCTGACCAAGGGCATACTAAAATTTCCGATCCCTTGGTTTGATCAAAAAGCTTTGAGGTCACTAATATTGTGTCTATACGTGAATAGGGCCCATGCGTGTGTGAATAGTAAGTATACTCGCGTCTATTGGGATGGTGTCCCCTCCAGGCATCTACTAAACCCAGTCTATCTAATGCCTTTTTAATCTGTTTTAGCTTCTGCGAATATCTTTCAGTTGCCTGGGAACTCGAACGATCTAGCCCTTGCTCTAGAACAAGATTGAAGTCCCCCCCTATCACTACCAAGCTATCTGAGTAAGGTTCTATCTTTTTCAACATATGTAGTAGACTCTTATGGGGTGCCACCGTGTCCGCATAAAAGGATACCAGCGTTAATTTGGTTTCTTGTATTGTTCCCTGCAAAATGACATAATGCCCATCTTTATCTATCACTTTGGAGTGTATCTGAAAGGGAAAGTTACGGTGAATGAGAATGGTGGCTCCAGCTTTTTTGGACCCTTGAGTAGAAGAGTGGTATATGGGATATTCCTTGTTTAAATACGATGGTACATGATTTTTTGCAAAATGCGTTTCCTGCATCAATATTATTGAAGGTTTATTTGTCTTATAATACAGGAAAGCTTTCCTTCTTTTAAATTGGGAATTAAAGCCCTTAATGTTATGTGTCAAGAAACTATAATTATTATTGAAAACCCTAGCCATTTCTGTTATGTGGCCTAAGATAGTTTTGTCTGATAATCTTACCTTGTTTAGGTTTTAGCCGGGCTGGATGGGGCGACCGAAGAGTTGCTTGAGCCATGACGGAAGGCTCATTGGAGCTTTTGTAATGATGATAGTCAAGCGTATGATTCTGGAAGTGAAAGACATAACAAGGATACAGGTTAATGTTTGAAGAATTCACAAGAAGATAGTTATCTTTGTAGTTATCGAGGAATACCATTGCATAAAACAATTTTAATACACATAGCTTCCTACGCCAGTCTTCTATCCTGGCTTCTAGGGGGAAGAGTAATGGACCTGCCATTCTCTAGTTCTGCCCCGTTAGGAAGGGGTAATAGATTTCTCTGGGGTAACAAAGCTCCAATTAAGGAGAGGGGGATTCCCTCAACACAGCAGATTGTTTAACTAACATTATAACTAGCAACATATTAACTAAAATCAAAGAATCACAACTGTAAATAGCAACATTTTTTAAAGGTGGAAAAGTTCTCTGGACACCGGAATTTTGATGGGTAAGTCCCGTGAATCAACAAGGTAGTTTCCGGGATCCCGGAACTTGGAGTTCAGGGTTTTTTCTTTTTTTTTCTTCTTTTTTTATTATTAAGGCCCTTCCATGTCTGGGCAAATTCCTCCCCCCAAGTCTTGGTGAGTTTCTCTGGGGGTCTTGTCATGGCGTCTAATGAATTAGCCTCCCTAAGCCTGCTTTTATTCTTGTGAGGGACCGTGTCTCTTAAGAAGAGGATTCAAGGCCGCACGTTGACATTCAGAATCTCTATCTCCGCCGTCTGAAGTTATATGTAGCATTTGTAGTAATGCTTGGCAGTCCTCCAAATTGTGTGTCGTGTGGGTTTTTCCCTGATACTGAAACATCAGGGCAAATGGGAATCCCCATCGGTATTGGATGCCATGTTGGATGAGTATTCCCAATGCCGGTTTCATTTCTCTTCTCTTGGCCAATGTGATGGGAGAAAGGTCTGCAAAAACCATAAGCTGAGCATCATCTGGTCCTCTAAGATCTGGGATCTTTTGGGTTGCTGATAGAATTAAGTCCCTTGACTGTTGTCAGGAGAGTCGAACAATTACATCCTTAGGAGTATCTACATTTCTAGAAGCTCCTAGCGCCCTATGCGCTCTTTCTATATCAATGTCTGCTTCTGCCCCTTCTGGAAAGATCGCAGTGAGCGAGTCCATAATATATATTTTCAGATTCATTACCGCTTTTGGTATACCCCTTATTCTTATGTTATGTCATCTAGAGCGGTTCCCTAAATCTTCATATTTGTCTTCTAGAGCCGCTACACGAGACGTTTTGTTATGTGTCTCCCTCCTATCTCTTTCCTGTGCTTCCACCATTTGGTCCACTGTTTCTTCTAGTTGGTGAGTTCTTTGTCCAAGGTCTTGGATGTCTTTCCTGATTGCGTCCACCGTTTTAGTCGTGTAAGCTTGGAACAGTTTTTCAATTTGTGCTATTGCGCTCTTGGAGAGTTTTATATCCATTTGGGGTGTGTTTTGAATATCTTCCCTCTCCAGCTCTTCTAAGGGGTCAGATCTCACTTCTCCAGGGGTTTTGGGGGGTTTGCAGTAGTCTGTAATTCTCTTAAGCTGGAGGGATTTTTTACTTTTTCCCATATTGGGCTCCAGTGGACCTTCAACAATGTATGGTATACTGTGGTTCAGACGTGGATGTAGATCCAGTTAAGGGACGTGTTCCTGTTAGAATAGGATTCCGGCTTGTTATCTTACAGGTTATGGCGTGTTATGTTGCTATGCCATGATCTGTCAAGGTTCCCCCTGTGGGTCATTTTAGGCCTGCATTTCTCTCTTATCACATGCTATGTCTAATAGACAATTAGGGTTGTTAAGTTGTTCGTTGTGCGTGGCGGTCTTGTTGGTTTTCAAGTAGGATCTTAAAGCTGTAGCCCAAAATAGTAATGCCAAACTGCTTAGCCAGTCAACACATTTAGAACAAATATCACTAAATTACTTTAGAACAGAAGTATTGTAGAAGCTCAAATAACATGTCATTCCTTTTTTTTTTTTATTCAGATACATATTATAATAAGTTTACATTTTGACATTCAGTAGTGACCCTGTGACTGTTTTATGAAAAAGCATCCAGTGCTATTTCAATCACATAAAGCTATAAACAAACAATTGAATAAGGATGGAGGTATGTTCTTAGTCTGATAAGTTAGCATGAAGCCTGGACCTAAGGAGGTTTGCCCCATCCACTGAAGATGGCCACATTTACACCATGATTCACTAATGATAATGTAAATGTGGTGTAGGGCTTCTGTAAACAGGAGACCCCAATATATTTTTATGCTAGCATGAGGCATCATTCAATTGCAATTTGGCCAATTGAATAGGGCTCAATATAAACACAGAGCATTTTTTCCCCCCAGAAGTTTTTAGTTAGTGAAGACCTTGCTTTTGGATAGAAGTTCACTAACTAAAAACTTCTGGAAAAAATATGTGCTCTGTGCTTATATAGAGCACTATTCAATTGGCCAAATCACAATCGAATGAGGTCCATGTCTGGGCTTTGACAATAATAAGTAAAAAGCCATGTATAACATGTGAATTATCCAACACTTCACCATTTAGTATTCATGGTCCTACTTGCACAGTATTCAATTCTAAAACATATGAGAGATATGAGAGTGTCAGCACCAGACCGGCTACTGCACTGTTTAAAATTTCATATGAAAAGTGCCTTCTATTGAATTTGAAATAATTTGATAAAGAACAGCACTGAATATTTTCCATTCCATATTGCATTTAGTTTATTTTGTCAATGCCAATTGAATAAAGACTATACACTGTAAAAATGGCCATTGTGTTAATTTTATATAAAACTCAATTTTTTCTGTTTGTAAAGCACTGACTTCTAGAACAGATAATTAAATCCAAGAGATCTATAGGTAAAGTCTTTACATTTTGATAAAGATGCATATTTTTATCCTGCACTTACTGGGGTTGTATGTGAATGTCAGTTGTCTACACCCTGAACCAAACAGCCTGTGATCACTTGCAGAAATAAAACCTACTTATTTTAATGTATAAAGTGTAAGGAGGACAGTGACACAATTGTATTTTAATAGTGGCAGGTAGTGGCAGAGCTAATAAATGGAGGGCCCCAGTGCAAAATATTTTAGGGCCCCCTTGCAATTTCTTTATAAAAGATACTTGACTGTAGGGATCAATAAATAGTGACACATATATGTAAGTTGTCAGATCTAACCCAGATAATAAGATCACTATAAAAATAGTTATCTGCTAAGAAATTAAGAGACTCCCTTACTGCAGGAAGCAGAGGGCCTCTATCCTGTAAGGGTTCCCAGTGCTTTGCACCTGCTGCACCAGCGGAAGCTCCACCACAGGTGTCAGGCTATTGTCTTCGGTAGTCTTTAAAAAGGAAGGAGGTGTACAAAAAAGAAATATAAAGAAAAAGGAGATTGAAAATTAGAAAATAACAAATGAGAAAAGGTAGTATAATAACAGAAAGGCAGATAGAAGTAGTCTAGTGGTGAACTAAATAGAGATGTTTAATATATCTTAATGGACCAATGTAACATTAGCAGCGATGTAGGCCATGAGAATAGAAGTATATATATAGAAAATATTTATTTTAGTGAACTCTGCTTGTGGACCTTTTTGTGCATGCTACACTTTCTGCTATCTTGGAGCTTAAGTGGGTATGTTCTGCTATTTTTATTATCTATTCAGTTTCAGCAGGAGAACGATTGAGGTGAAGGGAAGTTGACTTATTGATAATTTGGAAACGCCTTTAGAATCTGACACCTTTCCCCTTCCCTGTACATGCTTAGTAGAAGTTAATCTTGACCCCAGCATGATCCATTTTTGGCTAAGAAAATAAAAGAATGACAACAGGTTGGGAATATCACGGGCCACAGCTTTATTAAAAAAACAAATTTAACATATACCATAAATTAACATTTTGGAGGAGAAGCTCAGTGACCTCATGCCCTGGGCCCGCACACATGTTTTTCTTAGCATGCCCATGAGGTAGGGCAATACCCACTTTGGCCAGTGGGCTGGGGAACTCATCTTCCGCCAATGCATAAAGAACCACATAACAAATTCCCAAGGCAACCATACTTGTATTTGTTTATGCATTATTATTTATTATTATCTTTTTTTTTTTTAACTCAATAACATAACCTCATATTTTATAAAGGGGCTGGGTGGGTGGGAATCAAGGCGATGGCCAACGCGGAGTGTGGACAGCCTGCAAACTGGGCGGAAGTCCCGCCTCCTCCATTGGCCAATGTCGTGCACACAGGCTCCTCTGGGTCACGCTGCGCTACGTCAGACCCAAGGGCCTAAGGGCAGCCTCCGCGCCGGCCATATGTATGCTTAAAAGCCTGGATACTCTGCTCTCTATTTTTACCTCTTCATGCCTTGAAAGGGAAGTATTACAGTCATGGCAGCTTCCATGCACTTGCAGAGCCTGGTAAAATGTATATACTTGTGGAATGCATAAAACATGTGAAGCTTTCTTGTTTACAGGGGTCTTTTAAAACAAATACTATACCTGTCACATCTGATAAAGACCCAGAGCTTCTATAATGGAGCACTCTATATGCTGTGTCTCTTTATGGTCTCACCAGATTTCTTTAACTAAGGGAGAACGTGCAATGTTATCTCTGAGTAGGGCACTACTTGCCTCTTTGTAATAGGATGTGTAAATTACATGTTTAATGATTAAATAAAACCAAAGCAATGGTCAAGTATGTCAGACATACATGAGAAATGTAAAATTATTATGTAAAATTATTACCAGAAAAATTGAGGTATTACTACAACTCAATAAATCCCTACTTAGATATCACTTAATACAGTGTCCAGTTTCTTAACACATTAGATACAATTGCAATAATGGCATTTGAAATGGTTCATGGTCTAAAAGAAAAAACTTATAAGCATGTACATGATCTTAATATGTAACTTAGAGGACAGATGAGAGAAGGGAGACAAGATAGAAACCTTCAAATATATCAAAAGATAAAAACTAAACTTTATGAGAAAAGAGTAAAGCAAGAGATCATGATTTAAAATTGGAAGGTGGAAGATGTTGAAGTAATATGAGAAAATACAACTTGTAAAAAGAATAGTGAACAAGTGCAACAGCCTACTAGTGATAGTAATAGGTGTTGGAGAAAAATCATACCCACAAACCACATTTTACTCCGAAACCCAGTCATGATACCAAAAAACAGAGCCCTCTGATTATTTTCTTATTATTAGATTTTATTTATACAAAACGTCCGTCAGCGACAACAAATATCCAAAAATTGCTGCTGCTGACTGACTGGCCACAAAAGTAAACAAAACACAGCTTTTATAGTAATAGCATACAGAGAATGGTGCATTTCATTATCACCCATCTATGGAAATGAGACATTCCCACCAACAGCCAAAATATGATAATTTATATTATGATAACCAATAAAAATGAAAACATGCAGTGTGCACGTGTTAGCCATGCCTGATACGTCATACTAGATGCATACAACACTTTCAAGTTGCAATTTCTGTGCATAGATCAGATATGACATTCTGATCATCCTTGAGCTATGGCCTTGTGGAGTTACTAAAATTCATATTGTTTAGGCTATAGGAGTTGTTTATGACTTCTACTGGGACATGCAGATTTAACTGTTTCATACCTTATGCTACAAAAAGTGATACATGATATATATATATATATATATATATATATATATATATATATATATATATATATATACTAAAAAATGTAAGGATATTTGTATTTTCCACAACATAGGCTATACTGAGGCATAATTAGACCAACTTTTTAGGTAGATAGAATGAACATGTTTCTAGGTTTGTAAATAAATGGCAAACATTTATTTATTTTGTATTTCAGCATAAGGGTATTTTTGGTATAAACACACCAGGAAAGGGATAGGAATTATATACCTACAGCTTGTGTGCCTGGTAGATATTGACACATTTATATTCTACTCTTGAAATGTCCCAGTGCCATTTTCCAAGATATTAACACTGTTGATTTCAACACAGCAATACTTGTTTGTGTTTATAGACTCCACACCTACCAGTTTGCTACAGATTGGATAAAACATACCCTATATGTTATGTACTTTTTTGCTAGGTTAAGTGAATAACCTATGTTCTTGTTTCCATCTAAGCCACAGGAGTGGCCTGTCACACATATATATCATAGTGAATAAATATATCAAGTGCAAGTTTTAACCAATCTCTATACGTTGTTACATCATTATTATTGTTCTTGAGAAGAAGCTTTGGCTTTTAAGCTTCCTATTGCTTGTATCTATAACTGCTTTGATATTTTGACACCACAAATACAATCTCATGTCTTGAGTGGGAAGCTAAAGTATCATAAGAAATGCATGTATTAAGGGCTCATCTAGCAGAAAGTAAATGGAACAAAACATTGATAAGGTAAGTTTGTAGATGTAGAGCATTATGGCATTGGCAGAGCAAACAGCTGCCAATATTTCCAGGACGTCTCCCATTCAGGTACTGGTCAAGCTTGACCCTTCTGAGCTTCTCAGACTGGACTGGATCAGTTTCGTCAACTGTCCTGTGCCCTCCCAGTCCTAAAATGTATCAGGCCTGATCAATGCCAATATGGAATAACAAGTGGTGTACATTTATTTATTCATTTTATTTTGCTTTGATGAAACAAACCAATATTTCTATTTATTTTGACAAAGCTTCACATTTAAAAAATCTTTTTTGCAAAAAAAATATTTTGTTCATGGCAAAAGTGAAAAAAGTTAAACTGAAATGAACTTTTTAATTTAACTTTTTTGCTTTTCATTGTGAAGCAGAAGCCTCGCTAACAGTTTGTTCATCTCTAGTTTTAGAAGAAAATCAGGACCCAAATAAACCCAAAGTCGTGTTATCTGCAGCATTATTGAAGCGTGGAGTGACTGATTTGCAGTTTAAATCTAGTCACAGCAATGTTCTCTGCCCCAGCTCTAGTTCTCCTGTTGCTTGCTATTTATAATAGGTAATACACAGTCATGAAATAAGAAAAAAGAAACTTACTGAGGTGGAGAATTGCACAGTTGGTCAAGAGCAATGCTTTCATCTGTGGTTAAAAGCAGGAGCAAAAATGACATGAACTACAGACATTAATATCATCTGTGTATAAAGCACGATTGGGTAGCGTCTGTGTGGCATTGAAACACTTAATGCCAGTATATTGCAAAGTTATGGAATTAATAATATGTAACGATGTGACTGGCCCAAGAAGGAGTAAAGAAAACAAAAAAACATTCAAATAAAAGGTCAGAAAACAGAGGGCCCCAGAGAAGACCTTCTCCAAAGGCTTCAAATCTGTACTATACAATTATACATTTTTTCCTGGGACAGTTGTGTTTTGTAGAGGATCTTGACCTGTGCAAGGATGACATGGTCCGCACAGAGACTTCCTAACCCACATCTCCAATAAACACAGACACAGAATCTTATATGAGTATAATCAGGCCACAGCTTTATTAACATAACATGTAATCATTAACCATGGGTAGCTGCACACCTTCCCAAGGACGTAGCTCATCACAGCCCCAGAGGTCCCATGGAACCCCGTGCCCAATCGACCTCTGGCCTCGGCTTAAACCGGATTCCTTACCCGCTAATGAGCTCCGTCCTAAGGTGATGCCACACCACCACCAAAGCTGTGACAATATAACAACATTGCATAAATACACAACAATGATACATAACAAAACCCCTTTTTACTTGGATTAACCGCTGACGACTTTACCCCTGTACCAAACGTTGGGAGTAACGGGGTCACAATCTTTAACCAACTGCCCATGTCCCTATCATCCCACTGCATGGATGGCCTAACTGCTAATTTCTGACAGAATTTTTCATTGTAAGCCCACCATGCCTGACTTCCATAGGTCCTATGAATCCGCTCGATTTCATCGAGATAATAGAATAAAGCAGAACAAAACTCAGGGTTTTTCTCTCCCACTATACTCACAAATATCACATAAGCCTGTATTACTGAAGGTCTTGGGAATCTTTCTATATCTACGTTTTCGCCCCTCCTCTTCCCTCTTAGAATCCTCCTTCTTCTCATCTGGCTTAATCTGTATGAAACTATCCAACGGGAGTACTGAAAATATCTCTATGAACTCCCGTTTCCACATCTTTTCCCTCAAATCTTTTGAAACATGCTCCCCAATTAGGCCAATAGAACACATAGCCTAATTCCTCTGAACTGAGTCCAGCACTCTGAGGACTGGCTCTACACCGTCCTCCCGGGGGGTGAACATAGCTGAAGCACTTACCACCGCTGCCTCACCATCTAACCCTGCTACCTCATGCTCCTCCACATTCAAGCTTGCATTACCTGGATGATTCATTACCAAATTATTGATCGTAGCCCTCTCTCCAGGCCCACCCATACTGCCCTGGCCCTGCATTTCCCCCCTCTAACTGAGACACCAAACTACTTAAATTGTTCAAAACACTTAACAAACTACTGTGCATACTATTGTTAGGTTGTGGCTTGTGTATAGACTTACCAGTATCCCTCATATCTGCTGCCAATGCTGAGGCTGTAAAGCCTGATTCGCCGACTGCTCCAATCTGTTCCTTTTCTCCGTTAGAGGAGGGAAGTCGCCTGTTCCTGCTGCTTGTTGACTCTTTTCTAGCTGCGTCTTGTACCCTCCGGTCCCTCCATCTTCTTGACGCCCTGCCGCTCCTGCAATGATAAGAAGGAGAGCTCCTTTCCCTCTCCCCCTTCTATATTCACCGTGATGACTTATCTGGTACAGTGACCGCCTTCTGGATCTAGACCTTCCTTTCAGAGAGGGTGTGCGCCTATTCCTGTGAGCTGGCGAAGGTGATCTTCTGCATCTGTAAGTATAAAGGACATTTCTGCTTCTCTCCTTACCACTTCTGCTCCTATGCCATTCACCTGCAGGCTGCCCTTGCGCCTGAAGTTATGGAACAAAGAGATGACGTGGTTGATAGCAAAAATTCACGCTGACCGCTCACCGGACTCCTTTCCTCCTGGCGACCAAATAGCACTGCCTCCTCACCATGCCCTGGATCTTCTAGATCTCCACATGCAGAAACAGGACAAAACATTGCAGCTGATGCTGCATCAGGCACATTCCTGCCTCCCTGTTGTAAATCATGCCCTGCATCACTGCTGTAGCCTTCTAACTCTTTGACAGCCGATCCTCTTGCACGCATTTATGTCCTCCGCAGCTGCCCCTTCACACATCAGCTCTGCGCCGCTCCTGCTGCAACCGGACGTCTGGGAGGTTGTGCCGACGTCTGGCAAGTGTCTTCTGGTTCCTCTGCCCTTTTCTTTCTTATGGGGGTCCCGCTGCCGCTCTGCTGTCTTCCAGGGGTCTTGCTGCTGGCAGAAACCTCTCCTGGGCTCACAAACTTCCTCCTCACCTTCCGACCTCCTCCTTTTTTCCTGGGGGTTTCCATAACCAGGCTTAGTCTGTCTGGGGGCCTTGACCTCCTTGCTGGGCGACCCTGCCTCTGCACAGCCCCTGGCCTGTGGTCACTCTGCTCGTCATCCACCTGCTCCCCTGGGGGTGCCCCAGCTTGGATGCTGGCCACCAAGGCCTGTAGCCATTTTGATCCATGTGCTGCCACTTGAGACTTTAATTGGGCAATGAGGGTATCCACTATAGGGGACACCATGCTGCTGAAGCTCTTTTTTCCCAACTTGCTTTACTGATCCGTGGGCGGGAAACTAGCCTCTATATGCCTTCCTTAGCCACACCTCCTACTTAAATAGCCAATGGCTCTTCCGGCACTCAGACAGGTCACAAGCCCCTAGTTGCTAGGTAGCCTCCCGAGGCTCCCTGTTCCAGGATAGAAAAGTACAACTTAGATGTCCTTAGAATTCTTGTTTGCTCAGTTTGTTAATACTGTGTCTATTTCAAATGTATGTTCCCCCACCCTGCACTAACACTGTTGACATGACCCCAATTGCTGTTGTCTTACAAAACACAGAGCAAAGATTTTGACAGTAACTTGGGTTATAATACCTAAATTTCAAATCATGACCTATTGTTCTAAGTCTAGAAAATATTTCCTCCCTGATTGGGCGACTCATAACAAATAATCTTATTGATGAATTCTGTATATTTGCAATTTATAGTACATTTGAAATCTCTTGTTTGAGCTACAATACCAGGGCACCTATGTAGGCAAAGAGTCTTAGACAATAAATTCTTCATAGATGTGTCCTAGCGAATCAGCTGTCAGTATCACAACTGCTTCCCAAGCAGCTTTGTCTTAGCCTGTGAGAGAGAAACAAATACATTATTGTCCCTGCCTCTGATTGGCCACAAATAATTATAAATTGTTAATTTAACTTGGATTTTCAAGGGCGTTTGTTCTCAAAATGCCTGAAAACTTCCAAATTTTCCAAACTGTAGGGTAAGTTTATTAGTGTTTATTTTGTGATTTTTTCATGCAAAAATGTTTGCATACACTACTGATTCTCCATTATCAGATACATTCAAAATCCATGAAACTTCCATATACCTTTAATACATCCTTTATTATATATCCTACCACCCTTCCTTTCTCTTTCCTCCAGGGTGACATCTTCCCTTAAAATAAGGTATGCATGTAAAATATATGCATTTTGGGAACATATTTGCAAAACATATTGCTCATCACTGACTCTAGCTAGCTAATGCGGTTATGACATCACAGTGGTCATAACTAACACTAACACTTTATCAGCTCTGGAGTCCTTGGTAAATGCACTAAACCTTTCCCTAAATTTCATGTTTTAGTTCTGCATCATTTATATTGTTCTTTTTCACTTGTTTGCAAACATACTGACTCCCAATTTGATAATGACATAAACAGACTATGAAAAGCAAATTGTAGGCTTGAATCCTATCCAATCTTTTTATTTTTTACAAGAAAAAAAACATAAAATAAAAAATAAAAATAAATGGGTAGTAGAGCACTCAATTTTGCAATGTAATACTTGTGTGTACCAGTATACCAGTCATATGTACATATATGGAATACTATTTTCTAAGGCAGTGGGCTGACATTTTCAGAGTCTTATTTAAAGGACCACTGTAGTCAAATACTTACATCAGGCTATAAAGACCTGTTAACGGACAATTTTTTTTATAGCAAGCTAATTTAATCTTTATTTTATTAGAAAGCAGTTACACAAACAAGACAAGACAATGGCTGCACCCAGTGAAACTAATTGCTTATAATTTCTAATAAATTAAAATCTTCAAATGAGCATACTATAACATTCCTTAATGTCATATCCTATCATTTATCATGTATGTATTAAACTCTACACTATCTTGCTATTTTGATTAATAAGAATAACAGTAAGTTGTCCTGTTTAACTCACATGATATAAATGATATATTTCCAAGGATATACCCCAGTGTGTTCCATCCCATACTATAAGCCAACGTGTATCATCCATATTTCCTACAGAGAATTCCCATGCTGCTGTCCGGGGTCCTGAAGCCCTTTCTTGCTAATGTAACAAGGATAGTATGGACATGTCGATGTCGGGAACGTGTTAAAGCACAGAAGGAGGTTTATTTACAGTACCAGAGTCTCTGAATACAAATTGGCTTCTACAAAGGCGTAGTTCTGATTTGTTTTTCTCCTGACAACAAAGACATGCATGTAATGGGCTCTCAAACCGGGAGCCTGTGACATTATATATTGCATACATATCAGAATGGGCAGATTAAATTAGGAACAAATTCAAATACAGCAGGGTCCAAATTGCCAATTGAACCAGATATCTTGCCTTTGGAGTTGGCCTAATTTAGCGTCATTTGTATGCACTACTAGGAATTTCATTACCAAGTGTTGGGTGATTTGTTTGACATGTCCTTGGCGTCTTTATTTTGATCACTATAAATAACTCTTTAATAAATATGAGATGTAGTTTTGTCCTATATGTTTGTGCTATCAGGATCTGTGTCTAGCTGGGTCCTTCCTAGAATTGAGTGCTCAGTTCTGGAGGACGTACCCAGGGAAGGACATAAATATAAGCAGGTCATGCAAAGTGGAACATTTCAATTGATGGATGACATCTTAAAGCTTATCAGAGAAGATTAAAGAACCTCACAGTCTAGATACTTGGGATATTGAGAGAGTTTGTTATAAAGGAGGCTGCTCAAACAGAAAAGTCATTAAACAATTCTTAGATTAAATGCACAATTTAGTCCTAAATTTTCTATCATGTATTTAATAGAGCATGTTCTAAAATATGATTAAAAGGTCACTGTAATAACCTAGCAAGAGGAGCTAGTTATTTTAATTATGCACTGATCATTAAAACAAATCCTATTTAATAATTTATAATAGCAGTAATCAATATTACATTGATTTTCATAGATAAACATATCCACCTACAAGTGATATTAGATGACAATAATGTAAAAACACAAAAAGTGGAAAATTACATTTTAACTCACAACCAACATATCTAAAGTAGAGAGTTTTAACCACTGTATTATCTTTCTGTATGATAAAGAGAGAATATAGAAATCAACAAAGCAGACACAGCCTAAACCTCATTGTCTATGGCTTCAGGCTGTATATAAGCAATTACAAGTCAATTGTTTATCAAATTATAAGAAGTTTTTGATTAAAAGCAACTTTCTCACATGATTTTTCAAGCCTTTACCTAATAGTGCACATCAGTTTTGGTGACTTCCATATTCCTTTAATACACTTCCACCCTGACTTATGAAATGAAATACACTTGGCTGGAAGAATTGTCATTTGATCATTAACCCAGTTATCTATGCTGCTTATCTAGTTTTGGATTCAAAAGAATGATAAAAAAACAGAGCAGTTTTTGACATTTTACATAAACAATGAGATTTCTGAAATCTAGTAAACTTGCAATTGGTATTGCACATGCAGCCCACAGATACTCCCCCTCAATCTGACTAAGTAGTTACCTGTATCGAGGTATTGAAATTTTATCAATGTGTTGGAAGGGTTAGCAGAGCCATAGAACGTTTCAAGAAAAACATGTGTAATATATTAATTTAAAAATGGTCAGTAGATTTTCTGTAGAAATAATGGTAAAATCATCTGAATAATAGCACCAGTGTTCTTAATGGGACAAAAGCACTTATTTGTTCCAATCTTTCGGCTGTGAACATTTAAGCAAAAAAAGTGTATTCTATCTGTGAATTATCTGCTGCCCTCTCACATTTTTAATAATTTTCTGTGTTTAACATAAAAAGGAGTTTTAGTCCTCTAGTCTTAACTTAAACTTCCCCGATATATAATACCTGGAGCTAATTAATAGCAAAAACACACAAAATCTGTTAAGAACAAAACAGTTAATATAAAAGAAAAGGAATAACCAACAAAGCATAAGGGAGTAACTAAAAAAAGGGGGGAAATAAGGGGACACAGAATGAGATATAGAAAAAAAGAGAAACAAAACCCTGGCTAGTTACCTTACTCCTGATCAGCTCAGGTCTGGGGTGAAACTGGACCCACTGCTTCGCTGGGACAAGGATCCAGAAGAAGGAGTAGTATATTCTACCTAATTAAAATGCTATGTTGGGAGTCTAGCCATGGGATCCATATCTTTAAGAACTGGGGATACAGATCTTCCAGTCTTTCATTAATCATAATGAAGTTAACCTTGGAGATAATCTCTCTAAAGTTAAGCCTAGAGGATTTCCAATTTCTAGCTATATGGTGTTTTACTGCTAGATTAATAAACAATCATTTATTTTGGGTTATGGATAATGAGTCTATGTGAATACCTAGAAGGCAGTTTTCAATGGAGGGGCGAATTGGGTTACCAAATAATTGGGATCCGAGATTCATTGTTTGTTCCCAAATGTCCCGAACAGCTGGGCAGGACCACCAAATATGCAGAAACTCTCCTTCTTTTGACAGCCCCTAACATTTATCGCTATTCTAGGGGTTCATAATATGCATTCTAGAGGGGGTGAGGTATGTCCTATGCAGAACTTTAAGCAAAACCTCTAGTATGTTATACATGATAGAGTCCCAAGGAAACTGGTAAAGGCCTCTTTCTACTCAGCAGGCTCGAGTCCCTTTCCCAGGTCCTGTTCCGACTTGTGCACAAAGGCGGGTTTGAGTGTTTTATCAGCCTTGTTGAAAATAGAGTATTATTATTATTTATTAACTTTTATTTGCAACATATTCCGTAGCGCTGTACAGGGGATAAGAACATGAAAAATACAATTTCAAACTTCAGAAAGTAAAGGGCCCTATTTTGAGCTTAGAATCTTTATGGAAAGTGCTTTTTTCCATAGCACCCTACAATATTGCAAGCTCGCTACTTACAATCTAAAGGGAACAAAAAGAGGGAGAGACCAGAGGAAGAATAAGGATAAAGAATAACAAGGGTCAGGAAGGAAGTGTGAGAAGTATATAAAGGTGAAAGGTTCTATTGTGTAGTTTTGAATGACCCCTAATTGTGTGATAATAGTCAGAAAATAGGAGGTCAAGTGACTTTCATGCCTCTATGAATTAAATCTTAATAAGGGTGGGTGGGTAGCTGGGGAGGGACGGGGGGGGGGGGGGGGAGTGCTTACAGGATTTAGCCAGAGTAGGAGTGAGGTTGGTGCAGACCAAGGTGAGACTGAAAGGAAAGCAATATGGGAACATGGAGTAGGAATAGATAGGATGTGTGAGAGAGAGGAGTTTGAGGGAGAGAATTAGAGAGGTATTGGAAGGCAGGGCAGGGAAGGCCATGTGTGAGGGAGGGGATAAAGGGAAGTTATGGGGGCAATATATGGTGGGGGGGAGGGCACATAGGAAACAGGAGACATTGCAGAAGATTGAGATACCTATGGGGTGATGTTGCCAGGGTCTTAGGATTTCGCCAGAGTAGGAGTGAGGTTGGTGCAGATCAAGGTGAGACTTCTATGGGGTGATGTTGCCAGGGTTTCAGATTTCGCCAGAGTAGGAGTGAGGTTGGTGCAGATAAAGGTGAGCCTTCTATGGGGTGATGTTGCCAGGGTCTCAGGATTTCGCCAGAGTAGGAGTGAGTTTGGTGCAGATCAAGGTGAGAGATAGGATGTGTGAGAGAGAGGAGTGTGAGGGAGAGTATGAGGCTCCCAGTATAACCCTAGTCAAAGGTAAGTTCTTACAAAACACTGAAAACCAGGTTGACTTTGGGGGGCCTATGCTCTGTACTAATGACATTAGCCAATGCCTGAGACGTATATAGCTCCAATTTTTTCTAAGTGTAATAATATACTTATTACATAGTTGAGCGTGAGGATAATTTATATCATTGGAAAACCAGGCGTCCAAGCTGTTAAATTGATTGATTAAAATTGATTAAAAGCCCACCACTGTCTGCATTCTGAATTAAAGACTTCTTCAAAATTTGGGAAGATCTAATAGAAGTTAGAGGGGACAGCGGAGAGGACAGTTTATACCTCCCGGCTGCCCAAGCCCAGGTCGAGAGAGTAAGTTTAATCATTGGGTTGGAAATTTAGGGAATTTAGAAAAAGCCTGTTTAGTCTTTAGATGCCATATAATAGTGTCCCACGTATAGGGCTTAAGATGCTGATTCTCTATAAACATCCATGTAGGTTGCTGCTTGACTAAATGGGCTATAGGCAAGAAGGCCAGTTGGGCGGCTTTATAATATAGCCTAAGATTGGGGCAGGAGAGACCTCCTTGGGTTCTGTGCCTATACATTATCTTCTTTGCAATGCGTGGTGGTTTATTCGTCAAAATAAATGTAAAGATATGGTGTTGTATTCTTTCTAGATCTTGAATGTCAACTGGAATGGCTAATGTCCTAAATAGATAAATAATTTTAGGTAAAACATTCATTTTAATGGTAGTGATGCGCCCCATCCACGATATATGACATTTAGACCATTTCTGTATCAGCTGTATTAATCAGCCATCAACTTCCGAAACAATGAGGAATAATTGTCTCTATACATCCCCAAGATCTTCTTTGTAATCCTGCCCCCCAAATATTGTATGCCATCATGCTGCTCAGGACCTAACCCTCTCATCTCTACTGTCCTCCTCCCACTCCTCCTGCAGGATGCCTCCTACTGAACTATACTTTGAACCTTACCCTTCATTCTGCTCAGGACCTGTTCAGTTCCTCCGAATCACCTTTCCCAACTCCTCCTACAGGACTTCTCCTGCATCTCTCCTACCCTTTGGAATCTCCACCTCATTCTGTTTTATAGTCTTCACCACAACACACAGCTATCTCCTCCAATTTGCTATTGATCAGCCATCATGCTCAACCCCCCCTCTCGCTCCCCTGTGTCTCTTCCCCCCTCCTGTGTCTTTTTCCCTGCTCTCCCTCCCTTGATTCTCCTTCCACCATCTCCCTCCCCTGTGTCTCTTCCCCCTCTCCCTCTCCCTTGTCTCTTCACCATTCTCCCTCCCCTGTGTCTCTGTCCCCCTCTGTGTCTCTTCACCCCCAGTCTGCCTCCCCTGTGTCTCTTAGCCATCTCCCCCTCCCCTGTGTCTCTTCCCCCTCCCCTGTGTCTCTTCTCCCACCCCCTCTGTTGTGTTTCTTCCCAATCCTGTCCCTCCCATGTTTCTCTTCCTCCTCTTCCTCCCCTGTGTTTATGCCTCCTCTCCCTCCCCTGTGTCTCTTCCCCCTCCTGTCCCTCTCCTGTGTTTGTTCCCCTTCCTGTACCTCCCCTGTGTCTCTTCCTTAACTGTGTCTCTCTTCCCCCTCCTCTCCCTCCCCTGTGTTTCTCTTCCCATCCTCCTCTCTTTCCTCTATGTCTCTCTTCCCCTCCTCCTCTCCCTCCCCGTGTCTCTCTTCCCCCCTCCCCTGTGTCTCTCTTCCCCCCTCCTCTCCATCCCCAGTGTCTCTCTTTCCCCTCCTCTCCCTCTGCTATGTCTCTTTTTCCCCCTCCTCTCTCTCCCCTGTGTCTCTCTCCCCCTCCTCCTCTCCCTCCCCTGTGTCTCTTTCCCCCCTCCTCTTCCTCCCCTGTGTCTATCTTCCACCTCCTCTCCCTCCCCTGTGTTTCTCTTCCCCCTGTGTCTATCTTCCCCACTCCTCTCCCTCCCCAGTGTATCTCTTCCCCCCTCCTCTCCCTCCACTGTGTCTCTCTTCCCCCCTCCTCTCCCTCCCCTCTGTCTTTCATCTCCCTCCTCTTCCTCCCCGGGGGCCTCTGTTCCTCCCTCCCCTGTGTTTCTCTTTCCCCTGTGTCTCTCTTCCCCACGTCTCTCCCTCACCTTAATGCTGGGGGTGCGCGCACTCTTGTGCGTCCGGCTGCCCATGCGCGCGTTCCCGCTCGTGCGCACGCCCCCGGCCACCGGAGCAGGGAGTATTGAACAGGGAGGGCAGCGAACCCTGCGAAGAATTGGCGGGGGCTGATGTGGCACGAGCATCAGTGGGACAGGGTGAGCCATGGCAGGGGGAGTTGTCAAACTGTGAGTTGTCATCAGTTGGCCGCAAAGCGTGACGACACCTCGCAGTGTATATGTGATAGTGCAGCATATAATGACGGCACTTTATAAGTAAAGTTTATACAGTAATTATATTACCATTATCGTATTATTATTATTATTATTATTATTATTATTATTAATAATAATAATAATAATAATAATAATAAAGTCTCACATTTATAATAGGTCTTAAATAATTGGATTTTTATTTTCATACAGTAGTTAAAAAAATAAATACAGCCTTTAACTTTGCAAACCGTATATGTAATTATTCTTTGCAGGGATCTGTGTTTATCTATCTTGACAGAATGCTAGAAAGTAACCTTAGGGTGATTTTACAATATCTTGTTTGTTCAACAATACACTGGATTCTTTGCTTTTTATCGCCTTTATGGATTTTATGAGGATAAAAAACAGGCTACTGAGAAGAAGCAGTAAGAATACTATATAGAAACTGACACATAAATGTGGGCTTTGGCAGATATAAAATCAGCGCGGAATAAGGTACATCACTGAATAAAGGGCAACTGATCTGCTTAAAAACTTTCTGTAATACACTATGCTTTACAAAAATGCCATTTTCTTAGTGAAATCTTCATTGCACAGATATTTATTTAGCTCAGAAGTGAAGTCTTTATTTATCCTGCATAATATAGTCCAGAATCTAAAGCTTGTCTCATAGTGTGTAGTACTAAAAGGGACACTGTCACCCAAACAACAAGTTGGTCTCACCTTAATGATTGCTGGAAATTACATTATATTAGCCATTTTTGTTCTCAATTACTATGTAACTATGTAACTGGAAGTAGGGGATAAAACTGACAATCTTTATTAATAACTTTTTTTTTCTTTCTAATAAGTAACATGGTGGAAGACAAATAAAATAGCAGTGGTTTCTAGTCCATAATGATTAATGCACCAAAAACTGAGACCCACAAATGGTACCTCCTGTCTGGAAGGTAAGTAAAACTGACCCAAAACTTACTAAATGTCCCTGTAATATGCTGCCAAATGAGAGACAAAAGTCAGGTGCACATGCTAGTATGATTATAGAGCAGATATGACTGATTTGTAGCCAAAATGAATCTTATCAGTATTGTGGGCACCTTAAATGTTATTAATACTCCGAGATGACATAAAAAAGATTGCATATACAGTAAACTGCCTGTTATCCGGCACCCACAGGGACTCCCTATTGCCGGATAAATGTAATCGCTGGTTAATCAGGAGTCTAAACGACCCTTAAACCCCTCAAAACCCTAAAAATGCCTTTAAAAAGGCATTAGCACTTAAATGGGGCGATTTAGGTCCAGAAAACACAATTAGAAATTTTTTTTTTTTTTGCAGTCTCGAACTGCCGAATAGTGCTGGATAGTGCCGTTATGCCGGTTTGTGGTAGTTTTTAAAAATCTAGAAATGATGCCGGTGCCGGTTGCTTGAGAGTCCTGGTTAGTTGGGTGCCGGATAACCGGGATTCTACTGTAGTACCTAAAAGGTAGGCTAAAAGCTATAAGTAGATCTATAAGTGATCTGCTAAACTTCTGAATTGAACCAAATGTGTGAGGAGGTCTTATGCAGTGTCCACTTTAAGACTCATACCTTTGTTTGCATTCAACATAATGTATATATTAAAACTTGTAAAGATACAATAGATTCCCAATGCTACCTGTATCTGCAATATGACAACAACTGCCTTATTACTGTCATGTAAGTTTTCTGTTATCTTTTTACAAAAGCACAAGGTTATTGTAGGACACAGATGTACAATGCACTCTTCTCCTCTGTTTCCTGTAAGAGGTCAGGGCAGAGGAGAAAATAAGTAACTTTAATACATTTTCTACACTATAAACCACTCCTTTCTATTGAAAAGTATAAAAGCTGCATATTTAAAATGCATGGTAGAACATTTGAGACTAGACTGACCCTTTAATGTTTGCTGTGACCCTTTAAAATGAAGCTGCCAAGCACGGAAAATGTATTTTACAAGAAAACGATACAGCTAAAAGATGTAAATAACTTCCTGTCAATTAAATACAACCTGTAGTATTTATATATTAATTGTCATTATAATGGAAGCAGTCCTGCAGGAAGATAGCAGCAATTATCACAGAGGAAATGTATATAGATTAGTAGTCAAGGATACAACTAATGAGTATTAGAGAATAACAGAAAGCTTATTGGGTTCCTATTAAAGGACCAGTGCATTTCAAAAAGACACTTGTTTGTAAAGTATGTACCAAAGTAACAATATTAGCAACTGTGTAAACCACTGGCATAAATCTTTCTGGGAAAATCTGCATTTTTGAAGACTCTATGAGTACAGGAATCCATTTTGTGCTTGTTACAGCAAATGGTGAGAGCTAGATGATGAGTGAATGTTCTTGAGCTATCAGTGGAGGGAGGGGTGGTGGAGGAGACAACATGCACAAGACCAGAGCTTTTATGTATTAACTGGATAAGATTGGAATTGACACCACACGCTTTCCCCCTCACTGGCCTAAAGAGGGACGTTGCGACAAAAGATAAAACTATAGATCTCCAGAAATGTAAACGCCCCTCTCACACACATAACTTCCACCAGTGCATCATGGATGCCTCCAGGGTCCAGTAGATGCATCAGCATTTCTTTTTTTGTAATTAAACACTAGCTTGATAACTTGATAGTAGTAATTATAGTATGAAACATTATAGAGTTTAAATGTAATTCTAAGCATGTATACCATTGAAAATCTCAATACTGGCTACGTTGAACTAGGATTGGTAATGGAAATTGTCAGTTTTGCTTTTGTGCATTTGCAGTAAAAGAGGAGCACATTTCCCACAATGCTATGTGGCAATAGTTTTATATCAAAATTACCAAGAGAATTATAAAAGAAAATACATCTTTGTGAAATTATTTCAGACACGTGGATGCAGCTAGCGAATGGAGAGCCCCACTGGAAAAATAAATGGGCCCCCTCAGCAGGTGAGGGGATCGAGAGAGATAGAGGCAGAGGAGATAGAGGAACAGAGGTAGAAAGAGAAAAGGGGAGGAGGTGGGGAAAGGGTATATGGAGAGGATGGGGAAGAAGGAAGGTAGAAGAGAGAATGAAGCAGGATTGAGAAAGGGAAGGAAGAGAGTGAATTGCCCATCCAAAAATGGCGGGCATAACATTGTAAGCCAGGCAATGCTGTTTGCCACACAATGTGAGGCTTTTGCTTCTCTGAGCACCTTCGGCGATCATCACGTGGGCCGCCTACTGTACGGGACGCTCATTGCAGGGTTCATTAACCTGCAAGTTTTGGGCTTGGGAATGCCATGTGTCTCTTTCCCGATACCCCCCCGTCCCTTCCCTGTGCGTTTCTCTCCTGCGTGCCTGGCGTTGTTGGTGTAAGTGTTACTTTCTTTGTCATCGTGTATTTTCTAAGTCCAGCGTGCCTGGCTTTGCTCAGCCTCATTTTCACCCAGTTTCAGAAATGTTTAAGTTTTCCCTTCACCATTTTTTTCTCGCTTGAAACACGTCAAATAAGACTCAAAATCTCTTGCAACCTCACTCCCATGCTTCCTGGCTCTCCTCCTGTGCTGTGTGTGAGTGTGTTTTTATCTTTTATTTTATTATTTTTCTTGTTTTTCAATTTCCACGGTTCGGCCGTTAAATTCATATATTTCCGAGGTCGTGTTTTGTTGGTGTAAGTGTTAGTGTCTTTGCCGTCGTGTATTTTCTAAGTCCGGCGTGCCTGTCGTTGTTGGTGTAAGTGTTACTCTCTTTGTTGTCATGTATATTCTAAGTCCCGCGTCCCTGGCTTGGCTCAGCCTCGTTTTCATCCAGTTTCAGAAATGTTTACATTTTTCGTCCACCATTTTTTTCCTTGCTTAGCCGATTTTTGAGTGACGAAACACGTCAAATAAGGCTCAAAATCACTTGTAACCTCACTCCCAGGCTTCCTGGCTCACCCCCTGTGCTGTGTGTATTATTTTTCTTGTTTTTCGTGTTTTTCGATTTCCGCTGGTCGGCCGTTAATTTCGTATTTTTCTGAGGTTGTATTTTTTCCCACAGCTTGCATGTGTGACGGGGCCACTGGCTTCAATGCCTCAATGCCTTAGGCACTCATTTCACCCTAAGTCTCACGTGCTTCAATGCCTCAACTGCTCGCCTCGCTCTGCGAGGCTCTCAGGACAATGACCTTGGAAGGCTTCTGGGCCACAAAAGGCTTGCCTTGCTTAGCGAGGTTTGCAAGCATGATGACGAATCGCAATTATAATATGTGATAGGTGGAAGATGTGTTGGGGACTGAGGGGTGTGGTGTCAATTTCAGTCATCCCGTTATCTTAACAAAGAGTGTCTGTTCACTCCTTCCACACCCTTCTCTCCATTGATAGCCAAAACCCACATCCTCATGAATAAGCTCTGAGGAAATATAAAATAATCTTCAAAATTTCCCCCCAAATAGTTTATGTCCATCCCTTAGACAGCTGCTAATATTATTAGTTTGGTACACACTTGACAATCTTTTATCTTGAACTTCAGTGGTCCTTCTTCTTCCCAATATGGCTTTATGTCTACTTGAATAGTTGATATTTAAAATCTGTTTATTTCAATAAATGTACTAAATGTTGTATTTCTGTTTACCTTTCTGTTCTTCTTCCTTAGCCCTTGCTTTTAATGTTGTGTTGAAGAGTGTTAGAATAATTTATAAATCCTTTCTACACATGCTCGGATTGATTCTAGCATTTACTTTTGGACTGAGAACAATATTTAGCATTTCAGTTGCAATTTATTTAAATGAAACTGATCTCATGTAGATCTCCATGAGGTAAATGAACTAGTCTCTTAACTTAATTTGCTTACATTCAAAAGGATGGTTGCAAAAATCCAAGCTTGTGGTGTAAGACTCTCCCATTCTGTCTCATGTCACAAGTTGGTAAAAGTGAGGTGATATCTCCCTGTCTCGCTTTTAAGGACCAGTGCATGATATGTCAGTCACTGTCACTTACTGGCTTCCCTTAGCCCATACTATAAAATTTAAAATCATGACCCTAACATATAAATCCCTCAACAACAATGTAGCCTCTAATATACCTGCTCTTGTCTCTAAATACTCTCCCAACTCTCTCTGCTAACGACCTTCTTCTTTCCTACTCTCTTATCACCTCCTCTCATTCCCGCCATCAGGACTTTTCTCGTGCTGCCCCAATTCTCTGGAACTTCTTGCCTCGCTTCTCTAGACTTTCCTCCTGCCTCAAATCCTTCAAAACCTCACTAAAAAGTAATCTGTTTAAATAAACTTATCACCCTTAGCCTTTTTTATTAGTAATATATTGTACCTCATCTTTCTATACCTCACCCATACCCTCTAGACTGTAAGTTTGTGAGTTTTCAATCTTATTAGGAGCTTTAAAGAAAGCACTTTGCTTGATTTTAAACTCAATAACAGGACCCTCCATTATTTTGTAATTTGTTAAAATTGTTTTTGACTTGTATCTACCATGTTTAGCATTACGGAATATGAGCCCTATTTTATTGCCCAATTCATATATTTATGCACACTTAAAGCTGCTCTACTTGCAATCCGATTATGATCTCCCTGCCCACACTCACTACGGGTCAGCAAAGCCGCAAAACCTTAGAACTCAATTGGTTTTAGCACAGCTTCTATTAAACCCGTAGCTCTAGCTCGCGATTAAAGTCTGACCTGCAACTGAAACAAGTATAACGTTTCTATCAAATATATTACGAGTACTAAATAGGACTCGAAATGGCTTTTTCAAACACTTATTAGAGCTGTAGCAGAAATTAAACACACAGTACTGTACTTTAAAAACATGGGAAGTCATAAAAAAATAGTATATTTAATTGCAGAACATTCTCAAATCCGCAAATATGCAATTAAAAAATATTATTTTTAAATGTTATTTCTGAGTAATATCGATCACAGGACTTAAGGGGTTAATACATATCATGAAACCCACATGGACTAAAACAGATGAGCTAGTGCATTTTATAGAGTGCTACATTGCTTGATTGCTTATTGGCACTAATTAATTCTTAGCCTCCGGTTGCAGATTACATCTAACTTCCATGTTTTACTGATGTCATGATGACGGTCTCATTTACTATTGGCTGTGTCTAAGAAGCAAATTACGGGCTTGCTTAAATATTACCAGATCATATGATCACTCCACCTGAAATCAGACTTAAAAAGCCAGGGTTTACCGGTTTAGGCTTAACAAGGTATTTTACGAGCTGGAGTCAATAGAATACATCTAAACATTTAGAGAAAAAAATACCCACAGTTAAAATGACAAGTTCGAGACATTTGCAGGCCCTATGTCGGCTTATTACAAATAAAGTTTAATTACATATATATATATATATATATATATATATATATATATTTTTGCAGAAGAGAGAAGAATTGACAAAGAGCATAACTAGGCAGGGAAAATGTCATAAAGCTAGTTTTAATCTAAAAAACTATGCTGGTGGTCATTGGAGGCATCCATGATACTTTTGTGACATTTGCATCTATGAGAAGTCATACTTGGAACCGATGGCTTCTGAGCATGAGTGGAGGAAAAGTGTAGGTGTCCAATGCTAAAGTAATTGCTTTGGAATGTCAAATTAAATGTCACCAATTTTGAATTTGCTGAAATACAATAAAAACATTGAATGATTCACAAATAAATTCACTTATAAACATATTTTAACATTTCAGTTTTAAAACAGTTTTCAGCAAATTAAAACGAGCTCAAGTTCTCATTAAATCTAAGAGATTTAATGGTATTTTCTACACTACATAATACTCTTTTTATCTACAAAAAATTGTAATGCTTAATACCTGATCTTTTAAATATATTATAAACATTTTGGAACAGCTGCATCTCTTTAAAAAATGATGATGAGAATAAATGAAAGTCTCTGTGGCAGCAGAAAGTTTCCAGAAGTATATCTACTTGTACAGAAGACACCTTATTAAAGACAAGTATTTCTTGCTAAAGGTTATTCCATATCAAATATTGATCACACTTATAAAAGAGCAAGGACGCAAGAGTGAAATGATTTATTACTTACGGAAAATAGCTAAGAAAAAGGACAAGATAATAAAATTAGATTTATTACCCATTTTTGCAATCAGTTATAGGTCATGAGAGAAGGATTTGGGAAACACTGATATTTCTTTAATGCGATCTATAATTAAAACAGCTGCCATTCAGGAGCCATTAATTATCTATATAAAGGTAAGAGATATGTATACAGCCATTATTTATATCTATGACTTTTTATGACAGTTGGTTCAAAAGAACTAATATTTTTCACGTGGCAAGTTCTGTTTCTGTGCATAGAGAGATAACAATAAAATGTCAGTTTCTGTGATATATTAGTTATGTTTAGGTTTAATCAGATAATAGAAATATGTAAGCAAAATGTATAATGATCTCCAGTAACACTAAATATGCATGAGTTTTGTGTCTTGATACAAGATAGCAGAGGAGAGAAAACATTGCAAAAAACTACCAGTCACCGGCATGTGGGTATGACTTTATATCACAGCTGTGAAACTTGGCACCTCTCATGCATGAGAATGGGAGCAAAGGGGGAAGTTCTAGAAGGTAAGAATTTATTTTTCTGGGGTAAGTGACGGATCCCCTTCTGGGTCGCCACCTTGTCATGGTGAAGGGGCTTGTGTACTTCAATGAAACAATGAGCTATACTTTGTAGGGTCACCCAAATAGGAAGGTGATAACAGGGAAAAATTGATATCTACTAGAGAAGGAACTGGCATCCATAGGGTCACAGCGAGACGGTCAAGACTACACAACAACAAGAAATATATAAGTGAGGTGTACATTTTACTTCAGAATTACAGTGAGGGGTATACAATTCATTTATTTAGTTAAAACATTTTACAACACTGAATTGTATCTACCTTATCTATTTATGCACGTCTCCTTCTTTCTCTTTAACTCTCGCCCTCTCTTTATATATACACTAGCGACTTGCCCGTCAAAAATGATGGGGCAATAAAATTGTAAGGCAGGTAATGCTGTTTGGCACAGACATTATTTTTTGGGTGGTCTGAAAAACCTTCGGCGCTCATTGCGAGCCTCGCGCTGAGCGCCTTCGCTGATCATCGCCGATGATCTGCGCTGATCTGGTTGCGCTGATCTGGTTTTTGCGCTTATTGCAAGGCTGTCCCCTGGTGTAGTTTGAGTGCTATAAGCAGCATTGGCGCTCGTTGTGAGGCACGTGGTAAATGGGTTTTGTGTTTATTGCTATAGTGTTTTTTTTTTGTGTATATGTTCTTTTGTATGCTAATTAAATAATGAATACATTAATATACTTTACCTATTTGTAAGTAATATATGCAGGAATCATTGTGCTGAAGAGCTGACAATCTGTTTTGATGTTCCTGCAGAATATAATGCAGGTTTACACTGTTGTGGAGCCGAGGTGTAATTGTCAGCAATGTGTGCAGTGTGTTGTGTAAATAGGCTGCGTGCGCGAGGGGAAGCCGTTAGTGTAGCTGGGTACTTCCGCATTCTGTAAGTTAGTGTTGTAAAGTGGCGGCAAATTTGTATGTGGGTGTGGATGATTTAGCGTCCTTGCTAAAAGTGTATCCTCTACCTCGTACGGCTTTTTGGAAAAGCTGTATGTGTTTTTTGGTGTTTTGCGGCTTTAGAGTCCTGTAGCCTCGTTTTTTTGGGCGGCCATTTTTTCTCTCGCTTAGGGGATTTTCGTGTATCTAAACTCGGAAATTTGGACTTAAATTGAGGTGTAACTTCACTTGCAGAGGTCCTGGGTGTCCCCCCCACTGTGGTGGGTAAGCTTTTTATGTCATTTTTGGGTGTATTGTTTTTTTAATATTTTCAGGTGCGCACGATTCGGCCGTTAAGGTCGTATTTTTGTGAGTTCTTAATGGATTTTTGTCTAAGCCCCGCGGCTCATATTTTTTTAGTGTAAGTCCGTAGCTAGTCATTGCGTGTTTATTGTTTTTTGTCAAAGTCCCACTTGTTTGGTCGGTTGTAACAGGTTGTGAGGCACCGTAGAGCCTCCAACTCCGCAAATGCGGCCCCTTGCTTCGCAAGAGTCCGCATTTGCGGCCTGCAATGAGTCTTCGGCTCATTGCAGCCGACGTTGGAGCCTCCACCTTTCGCAAATGCGGCCCCTTTGCGTGACGACGATTCGTAGTTTGACAACCATTATATGTTTATATATATATATATATATATATATTGTGACAAGGATGGCCATTTACCGCAAGAAGTCTTTGCGACAAAAGGTTTAGCAATACAGAATTTAGATGCAGAAGACTTGTTTATTAGTAGGTCTCATAAACAAGGATTAGCAGTAGAAAAATGAAAATAAAAATCTACATATACTGTACGTTTCTTACTAAACATGCAGGAACACCCTGACTACCCCCGGGCAGCTTCCCAACTCCGGAGAAATGATGTAACAAAAAGAAAACAAATGAATGCAGTTTTACTTCCAGCAGAAGTCTCTGCTATGAGGGATAGTGCCACCTTATGGCCAGGATACAAATAGTCTCTTATAGTGCCAGCTTGTGGCCAGGATACAGATAGTCTCTTATAGTATCCGAAGTCTTTTCCATGTGTTTAAATAAGGAACAGTGGATGAAGCATAGGGCCCGCCCGTCTCTCCCATTTGCTTCACCCCAGGGACCCTTTGATATTGCAATAGTAACACTGCAATTTAACAGGACAAGCACTCAGCCTCTTCTCTGGGGTACAATAAGTCTGGTACCTTCATTTGGTGCCTCTGACAGCTCCACAATCGCTTAGACACCTTAGGCAACTCTGCCTGGGAATCCTCAATATTCACTTCCCTTACTTGGTGCCTTTGTAGTTTCACCTCCTGAGTCTGTAGTCGCTCTGTCAGCTCTGTTCGTCCAGCTACTGCAAACAGCACACACTCCTTTCTGTTTTCCAAAACTCGCAGCCCCAGTAAACAAGGTGATCTCCTCCAGGTTTGTTTTCCAGAGTTCAAAAGGTAGGTCCACACAGGATCAGCCAGCAAGCTCCTCTCTTGTGGCTTGCTCTGGCTGCTAGCAGCAGCAGTACACAACTTAGGCCAGAGCCTAATCAGCCACCACCTTCCATGTCTGCTTTCCAGGCTTTAAAATGAAACGGCACCTGCATCAATTAGGAGTTAACTCCGTCACTCCTGTCAAGAACTCTTTACACTTATTTACTTGGCACCATCCTCTAGGGGGCAAACGGTCACAATATATATATATATATACTTATATATATATATATACATACAGTACATAAATACACACATATATATATAAATATATACATACACACACTCCTGCTCTCTCCCATCTCTAGTATTACACAGCCTATAGGGAACATATTAAATGCTTGTTTTATTACTATGATTTGTGTACAAAATAAAATTAATTGGGGAATTACAATATTTAATTTCCAATCTACAGATTACTTACATAGACACTTTTGTGTAAAACATGCTTTTTTAAATGCAGGCTAGCATTAAGAAAATAGTTGACATTTTTATATTCTATTTGTAACTTAGTTATTCCAAACCAGACAGCTTTGTTATAAGAATGTATATTTCAAATGGTTAAATACATCTGCATTAAAACCAGAAGCAATGTGATGGCCTGCTGATATATATATGTATTTTCATGCAGCCTGTCAGTAAAAGGTGAAAATTGGACAATGGGCATATTTTAATAGGAATATTTATGAATATTTTATAAGAGCTGGGCAGCTGAGCTGTACGTATAAGAAACAATGAGGAAAAAAAAACATTAAATATTAAATATACTGAACGAATGGTTAAATATAAGGGGCCTCATTCAATTGCAATTTGGCCAATTGAATAGGGCTCTATATAAGCACATAGCTTATTTTTTTACAGAAGTTTTTAGTTTGTTAACTTCTAACCTAAAACAAGGTCTTCACTAACTAAAAACTTCTGTAAAAAATATATGCTATGTGCTTATATAGAGCCCTATTCAATTGGCCAAATTGCAATTGAATGAGGCCCATAGTTAGCATTTACAGGGAGATCAGCACACAGTCCAGGTCCTGCTCCATGAAGTCCCCAGCCCTGCAAGTCAATAGCAGCTTATGAGATCTCATCAGTAAATATGGGAAAATGTAGTATCATATTTACAATACCCTATTCTGGTGGTCCAGTGGTTAAAATTTGGTGCTTTCACCTCTGCAACCTGGGTTTTATTCCATTCAGCAAACCGAAAGGTCACACCACCATGAAGCCATGCAGCGTTTGGCCTGGTCAGTACTTGGATGGGAGACCACCTAGGAATACCGGGAGCTGTATGCTGTAGCCCACTGGAGATTTACTCTAAATAGTTCTGTAGTTGAGGATGTTAGTAGGGGTTGCCAAGCCCATCCATGTTCACCCCTCCTTTGTTGTCTATAATAGAAGTAGTAAATGGTATGCCCCCAGAGTGGGCCATATTTTAATGTGTAAGTTACACCTAAAGATAAGTGTCACTATAATTATAAAGGACTCTCCAGTTCGCCTATTATGACTCTGTATTTGTGGAAGGTGGAAGCTGCCATTTCAAGACGGTTTTGTTGGCGACACTGAGAATGCTGGGCTGAATAAGTCAAGAGCCAATCAAACTGAAGCTTTGTTCTAAACTGTGCCAGTTGCATTCAAGCTCTGTGTTCTTCTGAATCACGCCCCATTTACTATACAGAAGTCTTGTAGCAGAAGGTACTTAAACAATATGATGCATATTTGATTATTTATAAGTGAACTCTTTCTCCTAAGAGCAACTTGTGTTTAGTTGAAACTTTCATTTGACATATGGTTGGTGCAAAAATTTACAATAGTCTCGCCACATTACAGTGCCCTCTAACGTCTGGCTGCCTAGGCTCCTGCCTAACTTGACCACACACCCAGGCCAGCCTCACACTGTATTGTGCCAATGTAGCTGTTAATATTCTGTGTGTGATGAGACAGATGCTCCTGTGGGTTAAACACTTTCTGTAAATCAAAGCCTCGGTAATGAAATTCCTTTTGCTTTTAGTTGTACTTTTCTGCTTAACATCTAAAGATTTTATCAAGGAAAAAAAATCACAGAGAATTTCAGAGATGATCCAGATGGATAAACATCAAAGTGTGTATCTGCAGACAGTTAACCCCGTGCCTGTGAGAGACACCTTACATGATATTCTGGTTTGATCAGGTAGGTAAGGGATTTGGAGTAGGGTGGTAGCTCTCATCTCACTGCAAAGGGATAAGAATTCTGATTAAGTGTGTGAGTCTGCAGCTCTGTAACAAAGCAAAGTATGAGGCTATTGTGGGGTATACCTTAGGAGTCTGCAGTGGCGGAGCTAATGCATGGGGGGCCCAGGTGTAAAAAGAAAATCCACCCCCCCAGTAGGGGGCAGGCACAATCTTTTTTTGCAGTTACCGAACCCCCTCCAACAGCAACTCATATAATACCTGTATGAAATATATATAAATGATAGTAAAAATAAATATATATGTCTATATATATATATATATATATATATATATATATATATATATATATACGTGTACATATACATATAACATATATATATATATATATATATATATATATATATATATATATATATATGTATATATACTGTATATATACAGATATATACAGTAAACTCCCCTCCAGCACCCACGGGGACTCCCTATTGCCGGATAAGTGTAGTTGCCGGTTAATCAGGAGTCCCCGAAAAAAAGGGTCTAAACGACCCTTAAACCCCCCCCCCCTCCCCAAAACCCTCAAAATGCCTTTAAAAAGGCATTAGCACCTAAACTGGGCATTTTAGGCACAGAAAATACATTTAGAAAAAAGTTAGTATGTTTTTTGGCAGTCTCAAACTGCTGGAAAGTGCCGGTTATGCCGGTTTAGCTGGAGTTTCTGTAGAATGGGGAATTGATGCCGTTGCTGGTTGCATGAGAGTGCCGGTTGGTTAGGTGCTGGATAACCGGGATTTTACTATATATATATATATATATATATATATATATATATATATACCATATACACATAAACATTTACATATGCATCTATATATATAAATACTTTCTTACCTGCCCGATGCTGCACCCCACTTGGGGTGAAGAGGGGTCACGGCAGGCCAGATGGCCGAGGGGGCCACAAAAGGCTGATGGGGCCACAGAGGTACCTGGGGAGCCACAGGGGTCCGCACGAAGGAGGGGCTGAAGGAGGCCACAGGGGGTCGTGGGAGGCCGCAGATCCTGTGAGGGGCCACAGGAGGTGAAGGGGGACACAGGGGGCTGTGGGATGGCACAAGGCCTGCAGGGGGCCAGAGGGGGCCACAGTGGGCCATAAGGGATTGCAGGGGAACCACTGGAGGACCGTGGGGGCCATAAGGGACTGTGTGTCCCGCGGGGGCCACAGAGGACCCACAGGGCTATAGAAGACCCACAGGGGCCACATGGGACTAAAGGGGCCATAGGGGGCCTGGAGGGAGCCACAGAGGATCCGCAGGGCCACAGGGGATCCGTTGGGGCCACAGAAGATCCTTGGGGGCCACCGAGAACTTGCGGCAGGCCCCCTGGGGACACTGGAGGGCTGCAGGGTCCCCTCAGAAGCCAAGGGTCTTGTTGACTTGCAGCGGTTGCACCTGTTGCACTGGCGGTATTCCTTTTCCTTCTACCCTTTTCTCTCTCCTCTATCCCATTCATCTTTCTTTCTCCCACTTTCACTAAACTCTGCTCCTCTCACCCTAATTATCTATCATTCTTTCACTCTCCCCTACTTTCTCCCCTATTTCCCCCTTTCTCTCACTCTTCTCTACTTCTTCATTCTCTTACCTCTCATCACCTTTTCCCTTCCTCTTCTTTCCATTGTACCTTCTACCTACTCTTTTCTTGCTAAGTCCTCCCTTTCTCCTTGCTGTCCTGACTTACATATGCCTCCTATCATTTTCATCAACCCCCACTAATGCCTTCCCTTATGTTCAAGGGATGCTGCTTTCATTGGACTGCTGGATCCAGAAGTACAAGTCACGCAACGCAAGATTATATGAATTGCCCCAAAAGCCTGGTGTTTTGTCAAAATATTGCTTACTCCAAGTGGTAAAAGAGTGTTTGAACCTAATACACATAGTAAAACTTTCAACAAACATATTGGACAATATCAACATTTTGTGTATTCCTTTTAAAAAAAACAAAAAAACACTTTCTTTGTGGTGAAATATAGATTTAGTATCAGCATCACAACCAATGTAGCAGGGTCGAATCACCAGAGGCATCATGTCAAATTCATTTATAAAGCCCCAAATGTAGCAGCATCCATGTGATCACTACCAATTAACCATTTATATCACTTGATCCTTTGGTGTATTGCTGTTTTTAATACTCTGTTATTTAATTAATACAATGCTGCTAATTATCACCGTTTAACAGGATTTAATGACCACTGTGGTCAAAAATAAACATGATAATGGGCACAATGTTTATAGAATACAACAAATGATTAATACAACAAACATTAAACCATTTACATTTTGCAGGTTTTATATGCAATTATTATTTCAGTTTGCTTCCTTCTCTGCGGTGTGTCATGTAAACTAATGAACTTTCTTTTTGTCCTATTGATAGCACTGGCATATTTAACTTCCATATGCACATTGTGCAGACACTTGCCTTGTATTCAAAATCTCTTCTCACCTCAGGAAGCTGATCTACTGAAGCAAAATGATAGTTTCCATAGCAGTATAATTTCATATAAAATAAAATGAATTAGAGGCGGTATTATTTTTTTACATTCTAAACAACGTACATTTTTAAGAGCAATTCTTCAAATAATTTTAAAATATGGCCAATGGTTCTTTTAACTAAATCGGGAAGGTTTTGCTTTAAAAAATAAAGGTAGAAAAGATATCAATACATGCAATCTGACAATGAGGGGTCATGTTGGGAGAACAACAATCTATTGATACTTGGAAATACGGTTCTCTGTAGGCATTTTTTGAAAATAAAAATATATGTAATTCAGACAAGAAAAAAGATTTTCATTAAATACAATTCAAATATTTTAAAATGGATCAATATATACACATAAATATGGCAATATGTACATATAATACATATAAATTCTACTGAAATCTACAGTGAGTAATAATAAATAACAAAAGAAATCCACTGGCAAAGTCAAATGGATCCTAAGGCAGCTCCTAAAAATAGCAATAAAGTAGTGAGAAGGGAAAATAATATTAGCATAAGCAGCTTACCCATCAAGCAATGCCCCGCCGGTGAATGTGATAGCAATCCTGCTACGACTATCATCTAGTATCCCCACAACCCTATTTAACTAGCTCAATGTGTAAAACTGTAGCCCGTAACGTAGCCTGCAAGCCTTACAGCTATTAAATTGGCCCCGAGAAGCACCCCGCTGCCGACTTGCTGGGTACAGGCGATAAAAGGATACAGGATGTGGAAATTTGAGCTGTGCGCCCGCAAATCCTTTGATCTGTCAAGCCCGTAACTGTTACGTTTCCAATCATACTATTAAAGCTTGCAAGTCAGTAATATAAAATATTTTTTTCATGTTTAAATTCCGTGTTATATCGATCACGGCAATCAATGTGCTAATTCTATACAATGGAACTTGCATGTAATAGAATATCATATTTACGGCTTTATCAATATTGCATTATTTCTAGAATGTGGGTCCGATTGCAATTCATAATTGAAGCCTGTAAGACTTTGAAATCCAACCTCCATTTTTCAGTGACGTAATGGCGATGATCTCTGTTGCCATTGACTCCGTCTAAATCTGTAACTATGGGATTGACTAATTGATCATGTTCACGGCCGTGCTTCCAACGTTTGAAAAATGGTTTACGGGTTAGCGTCTCGAGCCTGTAACTTGCGGAATGTTCTAATTTAATAGCTCTAAATTTCAAGCCCGCAGCCGTTGCAGGTCTCACGTTGCTGCTACAGGCTTCTAATTTAATAGGGCTACCAGACTTAGAAGTACGACTGGAAAGTATTGTCTCCATTTTTGCTGATGACGCAAAGTTGTGCAAGGTCTATTAAATCAGAAAATGATTGGCAGATGAGATTTAATACGAATAAATGTAAGGTTAAGCATCTGCGAAAGAAAAATAGCCATGCAATTTATAAACTTAATGGAGCAAATCTAGGGGTATCAGATATTGAAAGGGATTTGGGAGTACTTGTGGACAACCACCTAGGTAACAGTGCTCAATGCCAAGCAGCAGCTGCAAAGGCAAGTAAAATATTAGCATGTATTAGGAAGGGTATAGAAGCAAGGGAAGCAAATATAATTCTGCCACTATACAAATCTCTAGTACGCCCTCATTTGGAATATGGAGTACAATTTTGGGCACCACTTCATGAAAAGGACATTTTAGAGATGGAAAAAGAACAGAGAAGGACAACAAAACTAATAAGGGGAATGGAGGGGCTAAGTTATGAAGAAAGACTTACATTAAACTTATTTTCTCTAGAAAAAAGTTGTCTAAGATGGGATATGATTACCTTATATAAATACATCCAGGGTCAATACAAGGCTTTGTCAAGTGAACTTTTTGTGCCAAGAGGTTTTCAACTGGCAAGGGCACATCCATTGACATTAGAAGTAAAAATATTTCACCTTAAAGAATGAAAAGGGCTCTTCACAGTGGTTAATCTGTGGAATTCTCTACCAAGGGAGGTGGTGATAGCGGATTCAATAAATAACTTTAAAAAGGATTGGATATATGTTTAAATAAAAAGGGCATTCAGGGTCATCCTGGATAATTATAGAGGGAGTATTGATCCAGGGAGGAGTCCGATCGCCAGTATCTGGGGTTAGGAAGGAATTCATTTTTTTTCCCATTTGAGACAATTGGCAAAGTTTCACTTGTTTTTTTTTTCTGTTTGCCTTCCTCTGGATGAATTAACAATTAATCTGCATATTGCAGATCAGAGGAGATCTTTAGAGGTTGAACTTGAGGGGCTAAAAGTATTTTTTTCAACCTCAATTTCTATATAACTATGAAACTATGAGTTCATCAGGCAGATACAATATATAGAGCTTCCAAAATGTGAATTTCTGTAACAGTTGTGTTGTATTAGAAAAAGAAAATATCGTAAACAGTCAATGAGCTGTAACTATTACTATGGTTAGTTAGGAAATTATTTATTGAGAACTTCTATTCTCAGGGGAACTATAATCTGTTGTGGGTGATATGTAAAGGCCTCATATTCATGGGTGTGATTATTATACAGTAGGAAAGGCATGGCCGAATTTCCATATTTGGTGCGCCTAGGTAAAGGTTTATTGGAAACTATGTCCATCATCCTAGAAATATAGGACAAATAGGCTTCAGCCTACACAGCCAACATTTCAATGGCAGCAACCAGGTCCAGCACTTGCTAATTTATGCTTAAAAGTTGTTATTGATCAAGTATTACTAACCACAGACATGTAGCATTTCAGAGAGTTATCATGGTCAATTAAGCAAGGCTATAACTACCAATTTATAAACAGCCAATAGTAAATGAGACCGTCATCATTACATCAGTAAAACATGGAGGTTAAATCACAATCAATTAGTGTTTAGGGGCCGGATATGTGATCGGGGCTCGCAATCCTGCAATGTAGAAAATAATAAAAATGAATGACGATACTGTTCTAGTTCTATTCCATATGTGTGGCCTGATATGTACTAACTCATTGATTCCCGAGATTCATATAACGCTAAATGACACATTAAAAAAAAAATTGATTACAGATTTACGAGCTTGAGGCTTTTGTACAATTAATTCTAAAGTCCTTTATCGCTTTCCCCGTCTTTTAAAGTGCAGTATTGATTTTTTATTTGCATTTACAGAGCTACAAACAGGGGTTAAACACCCTTACGAGTCCTCTCTAGTACTTTTAGGATTTTCTTCTACATCTGACATTTACGGGGTGTGAAAATATTTGTGGGCCTGAGGAATTGTAGCAATTGAATAGCGATTTGCGATTGTAACTCTTACAGGCTGGAAAGATCAAAGGCTTAGATGGGTTGTAAGTTACTATCTTGACAATCGCAGGTATTTTCTTGAAAAAAGACACCAATTGAATAGCAAATTAGATTATGGGCTCCATTACTGGCTCCTGTAAACAACAATTGCTCAATTGAATCAAGGCCTTAGTATTTTTTTAATAGAATGGTGGCTATTTATTTTTTGTGTGGACTTATCCATGACCTGAAGCTGAGGAGATAGGGTCTTCAATCAAGAATAAATAGGCCTTTTCTATTTGATGGCCCCAAGATGAGGAATGTTGGCTTCAAACCACTTTAGATGTGCACCCTTATCCAGGGCTGAAAATTATCGATTAGGGCATCTCTGATCATGTCTAGAAGATTATCCAACAAGGGTATATTTGTATTTTATTTTATGGAGGGCCCCAGTGCATTGCGCTGTTTTGCACCAGTGGTAGCTCCACCACTGTCTCTTGCTAAAGGGATTATTGCCAATGAGTGCTGATTACCCTCTGGAACTCTTACTTCATTATTCTCAGTATAAAGCCACATGAAGTAAAAAGAATGCTTAGACCCCAGGGGGCATGATGATATGATCTGACAATTTTTAAGCACGCACGTAATTTACTTCTTAAAAATTTCCAATACTTCTTCATAATGACATCAGTAAAACATGGAGTTTATATTATAACTAGCGACTTGGCTGTCAAAAATGATGGGTCAATACAATTGTAAGCCATGGCAATGCTGTTTGACACACAATGTAAAGCTTTTTCTACTCTGAGGACCTTCGGCGTTCATTGCGAGCTTCTCCTCTCGTTTACTTTTGCTCCTCTGAGCGCCTTTGTCGCTTATCACAAAGACAGATATATATGTCTATTTTTGTAAATAATTAATTAATTAGTTACTTAATAAATTAATATAATTTACCTATTTGTAATTGATATATCCATCAATCAATAGCCTGAAGAGCTAAGTATCTCTATTTATTTTCCGGCAGCATACAATGTACAGCTGGAGTGTTACCGCCCTGAGGAGAAAGTGTCATCAGTGTCCCAACTGTGCTTTAGAAATATGCTGCGTGCGCAAGGGCAAACCGTTGGTTTAGTTGTGTAAAGCACCATTTTAGATTCCTGTTGTCATTAGTTGCAAGTTAGTGTTATAAAATGGCGTTTGTCTATGTGCTACGTGGCTCGCGAGCATTTTCCGTGCTGCCTAACTGCCTAACTATTTTTCTACCTCGCACGTCCCTGTCAAAAGTCGTACGTGCCTTGCGGTGTTTTGCACCTTTTGGGGTCGTGTAGCCTCGTTTTCATTTTTTCCGGCCGCCATTTTTTTTCTCGCTTAGGCATTTTTCAAGTTCGGAAACTCCTTAAATTCGACTTTAATTAGCGTGCAACCTCACTGGCAGTTGTCCCCCCATGCTATGTGTGATTCTTTTTTAATGTTTTGTTTGTATTTTGTAGTATTTTTGTTGTTTTTGGATGTACGCGTTTCGGCTGTTAATTTCGTAGTTTTGCGACCTCGTATTTTTTTTTAAGTTCTGCATGTCGTAATTAAAAGTTGTATGTCCTTGTCGCCGTTTTCTGCGCTTTGGGGTCGTGTAGCCTCGTTTTCATTTTTTTCGGCCTCCATTTTTTTTCTCGCTTAGCTGATTTTCAAGTGGCGAAACTCCTTAAATTCAACTTTATTTCGCGTGCATCCTCACCCCCAGACATCCTGGCTGTCCCCCCGTGTTGTGTGTGATTTTTAAAAATGTTTTTCCGTGTTTTTGGTGTTTTTTGATGTCCGGATTTTTGGGACCTTGTATTTTGTCATTTTTTTCAGTCTCGCGGGTAGTAATTTTTTTTTGTCCCGCAGGTCCGTATTTCCTCATTCCGCGTTAAGTCCCTTGGCTTCACGAGCTCGCAAAGCATGACTACGACTAGCAGTTTGACAACTATTATTTGTGATTAATTAGAGTTTTGAAGTTAAATTTGTTATCAGACTCACAATCCAGCAACGTAGAAATCAAGAAAAATCACGAAGGCATGTGGGTGGCCTGATATGCATTAACGCATTGATTCCTGGGATCGATATAACACGGAAATAAAAGTTACAAATAATTATTTTTTATTGCAGATTTGCGACTGTTGTGCAATTCATTCTAATGCCTTCATTGCTTTCCCAGTATTTTAAAGTACAGTAGTGTGTGTTAATTTGCTTCTGCAGTTATACGAACAGTTGTTTAACCCACTTGCGAATCCTCTCTAGTACTCCTCTAATTTTTTGATACATTTGTGATTTACGGGTCAATTGCCGGCTACATGAACGTTTGGAATTGAATATCAATTTTGAATCTTTAGCACTGTTAACATGTGCGGACTTGAAAAATCAATGGAGGAGATAGGACAGAGTTATCTTTTTGACAAGCCCGCAGTGCTTTTGAGTTTATAACTCGCAATTGGAATGCGAGTTGCTAAATGTAGCCAATTGAATATCAGTAATATTTACGGGCTACATTACAGGTTCAAGTAATTGCGATTTGGCCAGCTGAATGAGGTTCTTAGTCTTTTCGCTTGCATGTTCCTTTATACTAAACAATTCCTAATGCAGTAACAAACATAAACTACTGAATGCTGTTAGGAAATACTTTAATATGTTTAGCTAAGGAAACAGAAGGGCGATACTACCCAGAGATTAACACAAGAACAAGAGGTCATCATTTTGTAATGGAGGGTAAATGATTTAGAAACCACTACTTCACAGAAAAGGCAGTGGATGGAAAAGCCAGAAGCACTAGGGACAAACAGTAAAGGGATTCAAGCATGACTGGGGTACGTATATTTGGTTTTATTAATTCAGACTTTTAGGTACATAGAATGGACAGAGTAGATGGGCCTTTTGGTTCTTATTTGTCATCAAATCTTTCCTATCTATTTATGTTAGAAGAATTGTCACACACAGAAATCATGAATATTTATAGGTACAGTCTAACAATTTGGTACATACATAGCACACCTAGGGGTATCTGGGGGATGTTGCTGATTTGAATAAAGACACACAGGGGCTGATTTAGTGAGCTTCAGTTGCATCCTCCCAGGCCCGTTGTCTTGGGGTTCTACTGGATCCCGCCCTCTCTTTTATTCCTCACATCCAATCGATAACAAAATCTTGTCAGTTTCACCTAAAAAAAAACTAAAATTCGTCATTATCTTACAGAAGACACAGCTAAAATTCTAATACACTCTCATCATATCTCGACTCGACTACTGCAATTCCCTCCTTGCTGGCCTCCCCATCTCTCGTCTGTCTCCCCTCTAATCCATAATGAACGCCTCCGCTAGACTCATCTTCAATACCAAACGCTCAGTGTCTGCAGCTCCTCTCTGTCAATCACTCCACTGGCTTCCCATAGCTTCCCAAATCACATTTAAAATCATGACCCTAACATATAAAGCCCTCAACAACAGTGCACCCCTTATAACTCTGCTCTTGTTTCAAAATACTCTCCCAACCGCCTCCTTTGTTCTGCTAACGACCTTCTTCTTTCCTCCTCTCTCATCACCTCCTCTCACTCCCGTCTTCAAGACTTTTCTCATGCTGCCCCTACTATTTGGAACTCCTTGCCTCGCTCCATTAGATTATCTTCCTGCCTCAAAACCTTTAAAAAATTACTAAAAACACACCTATTTAAAAAATCTTCTCACCTTCAGCCTTTATAATTACAACTGCACACTCCACAGCTTAATAACACTACCACCCACAATTTACAGTACAACACACAGACACCTCCAATTGACTAAACAAATTGCTTTCACGTTGCCATTTTGTATTTGTCACCCTCTTGTATCACACCTAATCCCTTAGATTGTAAGTTTGCGAGTTTTCAATTGTGTATCCGTGTCTTGGAAACAAGCACTATGTGCATTTGATGATATGCTCAAAAACAGGGCCTTCCATTCTTTAAGGTGTTAAGTTTGTTTTTGCCATGTACTAAACCCCTGTACAGCGCTATGGAATATGTTGGCGCGATATAAATAAAGATAATAATAATAATAATAATAATAATAATAATCCTCAGTGTACCACTTCACAGCCCCTGCAAAGCTTAGTAACTCTAATACCAAAGCTTTACTATACAGACTCCATATCGTAGGCAATTAAACAGAAAATTATACAGTGCATTCACTTACCTGTCACAACACATATTTAAAAATACATTATAAAAGCAACTGTTTAAAAACACTGTAATTATAGTTACAATTTATTTACACATATGTAAAACTTTAAAAAAGGCATCACAATTTTCAGATCCACATTGAGCTCTGTTGTACTTGCTATCACCTACAGTTTAAAATTATACCATATTTGGAACCATTCACTGTCCTATTTGAGGGTATCTTAAAGGTCCACTGGAATTCCCCTGCAGGAGAAGATAGTATAATTCTGCATAGATATATAATAAAAATATTATTTTATAATTTGTTAAATAATATTCAGTATTCAATTAATATTCAAGCATTAGAATATCAGCCTCCAAATTCATGTTTGTCCCCACCAAATTAAAGTAATTAATGTTTAAGGTGGGGTATTGGATGAGAAGTGGGTCTAAAGAATTTTAAAATAAGAGAATAAACAATCAATATTACCCTTAGCCACAATTTACTCAATATATTTAACCTCACCTTTCTATACCTCGCCCTTACCCTTTAGACTGTAACTTTGTGAGTTTTCATTCTTGTTGGGTGCTTTAGAGAAAGCACTTTGTTTGCTTGACTTTAAACTCAATGACAGGGCCATCTATTCTTTTGTAATTTGTTAAGTTTTATCTACACTGTTTAGCGCTACGGGATATGAGCCCCATGTAAATCAGGTGCTCTAAGTTACATACTTTGCTCCCCTACATTAGGGCACTCAGCTCACATCCGTAAATCCTTGCCTTCTCAGTAAGAGTTTTCAGTGTGGGAGGCACCCAAACCAAGCTTTACGGATGAGAATTGGCTCAAGGAGCCAATAGAGAACACTAACGTCATGCAATGTTCCTCCCATTTAAATCCATGCTGGAAGGAATCCCGGGCATCCCCTACCCCCGTTCACAGCTCGATCACCCCATTTACATAAGCATGGTTTCTATACTGACCCTAAAATTACCCCGCCCCCCCATGCTGCAGGGGGTCCTGACCTTCAGCATGGGTTTAATTGTAGGAGCAAGGGGGGTGCTTTAAGGACCCCCCTTGCAGGAGTTGGGGTTTAGGAGCCGGGGTAGTTGGGCAATGACAGTGTCCTGTCTCTTTAAGTGCTGGTGTGGCACAAAGCAAAGAGTTGTCTTTGGTACCCGTATGTAGTTCTTCAGTTATTTGTTGGAGTTTGGAAGTGCTGCAGTTTGCGAGTGATGGGAACATTTTTATTAGCATAGAGTTTTGAGGTCAGAGTGTCATGGAGTAACTCGTAATTTACTGTCAGGCTAAACTCAATGGAAATTTTTGCCTTGCTTTTCAGCTGTGTTGTGAAGTTCACTGGTATCAGTGAGCCGGAGCAGTTTGCTCACAATGTTTTAGGGGTGGAGGATAAACATAGCTAGGTAGGGTTTACTTTGCAGTTAGGGCACTCATAGTTGATTTTTCAGGGATTAGCATGGGGCCCTATGTCGGCGCATTACAAATAAAGGTAATAATAATCATTGATAGGCTACCACTACAGGAAAAGCTAATTGCCAAGGAAAACTTCACACACAAGTCCCAGTGGAGCTATCAGCTAGACAAATTCACCTCCCTCCACTGACCTTATAGTGGGCGGATACAAGTAGCAGCTGAGTCTGAATATTAACAGAAAAAGATTAATATAGAATATTGTTTTTTTAATTAATTCATTGAGTATGACTTTTATTCATGATCAATGCCTAATTAAAACACCTAGCTTTTGTTAGGATGTAAATATATTGTCATATTTCAGATTGAACAGTTACATAGAAAAATACATACATTTGACAACAGATACGACGCATTTGGTGTGCCATTTAATTTACCTAAAACTAAAAGAGGCACGTGGCAACAGGACTGAAAATAAAACAATCCCCTGGAGGGTAACCCATAACTTAAGCTTACTAGACCGGCTCTCGAAGATGGAAGCACACAGTAGATCTACTAAAGTGATTTTTTTGTAAATATGCTTTTATGCTCATGACTTACATAGTTGTTCGTTTGTCACGCACAGGCACGTGAAGTTTTTGTCAGACTACAGTGACCGTTTAATCCCAATGATAGCCTTATGTTTATCACAGGTATGCATGAATTGCTGTACTGTATTTCTGCCTATCCACTGAAAGGCTTTTCTACTTCTCTGCTACCATATCTGTAAAATTGTACTTTCTTATTATCTTAGATCTTCTGCCTTTCAATTTCAACTCATACAGTTGTGCTCAGTTGTGCTGGCAGAAATTGTAAAATTTTGGCATTTATTTTGAAAATATGAAAATCATGAAACAAAATGTATTTTATTTAAGGATAGTGATAATATGAAGCCATTTAATATCACATAGTTGTTTGGCTCCTTTTTGAACCATAATGATAACAGAAATCACCCAAATGGCCTTGATCAAAAGTTTACATACCCTTGAATGTTTGGCCTTGTTACAGACACAGAAGGTGATACACACAGTTTAAAATTGCAATTTAAGGTTTTTTTCCCACACATGTGGCTTTTTTAATTGCAATTAGTGTCTGTGTATAATTAGTTAATGAGTTTGTTAGCTCTCATGTGGATGCAATGAGCAGGCTAGATACTGAGCCATGGGGAGCAGAAAAGAACTGTCAAAAGACCTGTGTAACAAGGTAATGGAACTTCATAAAGATGGAAAAAGATATAAAAAGATATCCCAAGCCTTGAAAATGCCAGTCAATACTGTTCAATCACTTATTAAGAATTGGAAAATTAGGGGATCTCCTGATACCAGCCTAGGACGGGTAGACCAAGAAAGATTATACCCACAACTGACTGAAGAATTGTTCGGAATACAAAGAAAAACCCACAGGTAACCTCAGGAGGCAGGCTGCACTGGAAAAAGACGGTGTGGTTTTTTCAAGGAGCATAATATGATGATACTTGAACAAAAATGAGCTGCATGGTCGAGTTGCCAGAAAGAAGCCTTTATTGCGCCAATCCCACAAAAAAAAGCCCAGTTACAATATGCTCGACAACATCTTGTCACGCCACACTGCTTCTGGGACACTGTAATTTGTAGTGACGAGACCAAAATAGAGCTTTGGAGAGTGATCAACAAGGCCTGTAATGAAAAGAATACTATCCCCACTATGAAGCATAGTGGTGGCTCATTTATGTTTTGGAGTGGTGTGAGCTCTAAAGGCACGGGGAATCTTGATGCCAAGATGAATGCAGCACGTTATCAGAAAATACTGGCAGATGATTTGCATTCTTCCGCACAAAGGCTGCACATGGGAAGCTCTCGGACTTCCCAGCATGACACTGACCCTAAGCACAAGGCCAAGTTGACCCTCCAGTGGTTACAGCAGAAAAAAGGTGAAGGTTGTGGAGTGGCCATCACAGTCTCTTGACCTTAATATCATCGAGCCACTCTGGGGAGACTTTGCATGACCTGCCAAGATGAATGTGACCTGCAGCTATATGACCTGCAAGGATTAGTGGTCTCATAGACAGCTATTACAAAAGACTGCACGCTGTCATTGATGCTAAAGAGGGCAATACACAGTATTAAGAACTAAGTATGCAAACTTTTAAACAGGGTCATTTAATTTTTCTCTTTGTTGCCATGTTTTGTTTTATGATTCACCATTCTGTTATAACCTACAGTTTAATATGAATCCCATAAGAAATTAAAGAAATGTGTTTTGCCTGCTCACTCATGTTTTCTTTAAAAATGGTGCATATATTACCAATTCGCCAAGGGTATGCAAACTTTTGATACTACTGTAAGCTAATACAACCCTCTTGAATGATATGAAATACTTTGATATATCTGATAGTTCCATATATATATTTAATTAAGTTATTTGGGCCCACATTCACTATGTCACTATGTCACTTCCTCCCAGTGTCTTCTAGCTTCATACTCTACCTTGATTCAGAATACAGTTTACACATGCCCAACTCTATTAAGAACTGCATGCAATCTCATTTCTAACAATCAAATTATCAGCGGTATGGATTATGTTGGTGCGTTATAAATAACGATAATAATAATAATAATAATAATAATAAATATTTTATGACACCATGTACTGGGTGACAGACATAATAGTACAACAAGTGGTTAATGTTTTTTGTTACCAGTGTTCCCATTATGTCATCACAGCTGACAAAGCCTCATTGCCCTGATAAATCCCTCTCACTGTTGTAATCCTCCCCTATTTATCCTCTAAATCCTGCAAGATCTTTCCCAGATTTCTTCAAAGAAAATAAAAGATTAGAAGCCTCGGCGGGCTCCTGATGAGACTGATGGAGATTTCAGAACTTCTCTCTTTCACTTTCAAATCTATTTGGCTGGGATTAAAAAAAACAACCTAAATAAGGTGTGTTGGGCTGTATCACTGCCTGCCTAATTATGACACCTCAAATATTTATTTACAAGCCTAGGGGCTAATTAAATCATCTCTGACAAGCTGACCTCTAAGTAGGGCAATGTTAAACGGCTGCTGTATGTTGGAAAAAAACGATATATGAAACATTTGAGTCTGACTAGAGTATATTTAAACATTGAAAATGTCATAGATTTTGTTTTTAATTAGAAAAAAAGTACGCCTTTTTCGGTCCCTGGTGGGGTGATTAGCAATTATTGGCAATGATTATAATAATAAAAGAGATAATAGACTATGCTTGGTAGATGGATCAGAAAATGATTAACAGGTAAAAAAGAGCAATTTTTTGTGCATGTTTTCTGTAAAGAATTTAATTTTAAATACATTTCAGTTTATTAAGTTTTTGTTAATACCTATAGTTTTCTACTACACCATGGGCCCTATTTAATTGCAAACAAATTTGCAACAGCTACAGAACGATTCAATTGCTCAAACCCGCAACTACCTGACAGAAAGCCTAAACTGTAAACCATACAATTGTATGTAGCCTTTCAGAGCATGGTCATGATCAATTAAGCAAGGCCGTAACTACCGATTTAGAAACAGCCAATAGTAAATGAGACCATCATGACATCAGAAAAACATGGAGGTTAAACGTCAAACAATTAGCGTTTAGAAGTCCGATATGCGATCAGACTCGGAATCTGGAAACGTACAAATAATAAAAATGACTGAAGAAAACGTTCTAGTCCATGCTGGTGGCCTGATATGTATTAACTCCTTGATTCCAGAGATTGACATAACACAGAAATGAAATGTTATAAAATATTTTTGATTGCAGATTTGCAGATGTATACGAGTTAAAAACAACAAAGTAGAAACATGTTTCAAAAATGCAATGTTTGACAAGCAGATCAAGATATGTTTCAATTATCATTGAATTATTAAAGAACATCAGCCTTATTAAATTGCGATTCAGTAAATTTAAAAGGTCTCTATTTAAGCACACAGCATATTTTTTTACAGAAGTTTTTAGTTAATGAACTTCTATCCAAAAGCAAGGTCTTCATTAACTGAAAACTTCTGTAAAAAAATATGCTGTTTGCTTAAATAGAGCCCTTTTAAATTTACTGAATTGCAATTTAATAAGGCTGCATATGTTTAAAGTACATGAGTGTTGTGACTTTTCCTCAATCAATTTCCTTTTTCAGCATTAACAATCCAGGCAGGTGGTTGAAATATTAAGTAATCAATTCTTATACCTTTTTATTTTTAGGATATCCAATCCAGAATCTGGGGGAAAAGAGAAATTGAAATACTAAGTCGTTGGAATGTGAGCATAAACCAAAATCAACTAGTTTGGGGTGGGGTGGGGGAGAAAAACCTATGAATTAGATATGTAGGGTAACCTGACACTTTTGGAGTTAGCCAGCCAATGTCTCGATACTTGAGGGCAGCACCGGAACCAAGGATCCACCCGCCCTTTTAAAAAGTTTTTGCCGTGATGTGTGTTTTTTTTCCCCAAAGGAATTTTTATGCTATGGAGATAGCGTGAGGGGAGCTCAACCAATTTTGCTGAGGTGGGGATTATAGATATCTAGGAGACACAGGTCAATTCATGGATTAACAGTAGTTTCTAGAATTTCAGTTGCCAACCTGGTGATCCCAGACCACATGTTCTGAGCTAGAGGGAAGGCCCACCAGATATGGAGGAAAGTGCCCACCTCTTTGCATTGTCTGAAGCATTCTGGGTTCCCCGTTTTTAAAAGTGCAGTATTGATATTTTATTTGCATTTACAGTGCTACGATCAGGTGTTTAACCCTCTTGTGAGTCCTATCTAGTATTTGTAGGATTTTCTTCTACATTTGCCATTTACGGGTGTGAAAACAATTACAGGCTTGAGGAATTGTAGCAACTGAATAGCAATTTAAGATTGTAACATTTACAGGCTTGAAAGATCAAAGGCTTAGATGGGTAGAAGTTACGATTTTGACAACCACTGGGATTTTCAGCCTGTAACCCGCAAACCGTTTGCTGCTCGCTAAAAGACGCCAATCGAATATCAAATTAGTTTATGGGCTACATTACGGGCTGCATTAACCAACAATTGCTCAATTGCATAGGGGCCCCTGTTTGGAACTCTCACTGTAATTTTTCTAAACTACAGACCAATCATTTTTAAAACAAACATTTTGCAATGATTTTTAAACACATTTGGGACTACAGTGGTCCTTTAATGATGGGAATCCACCTAGGAATAACAGGAGCTGTATGAGTGGCCCACTGGAGAAGGAACTGGAAACCCACTCCAGCATCTCTGCCATGAATATCAAGTGGATCTTCATGACCATGGACATAAAGATGTCCTGGTTTGTTATGGTCCATGAGGTCACAAAGAGTAGGAAATGACTGAATGACACATAAAAAAAAAACATGGGCAAAAGATAATTTCATTTTAGTAGACTCTGCTAGTGCATGGAAGCTGCCATTACAATAATACTTTATATAGAAGGTGTGAGGGGAAGGTACAGGGAAGGCAAGTAGAGCTTTCAAGTATACTAGCAAGCGGCTTCTGTGTGTGAGAGAGGGAGGTGTCAAATGCTATAAGATTATGAATTGATTGTCAATTTAATAAATCCCGGTACCTCCTCCCTCTCCTTGCACTCCAGAATAAATAAAATAAAAGTAACAGAACACACTCCGGAGGCCGCACGAAGGCCGTGGTAGGGTCACAGGGCGCCACAGGGGACAGCAAGGACCGTGGGAGGGTTGCGGGGGCCGCGGCAGGCCATGGCAGATTTAGCTGGCCCCACCCAGAGCAAGGCCCTGGTGCCTTGCACCGGCTGCACCAGTGGTAGCTCTGCCTCTGTCTTCAGCCACAGGCAGTATCTGTTAAAATGAAGATTTGAGCTAAAAATGCTTTATGCTGATGGTTTACATAGCCATGATTCTTAGTTCCCTACTACCCAAACATATGCCATTTTTCCAAACCTACAGTGGTTCCTTAACACCAAGTAACTGCTGGGACTTTTTTTTTTTACACCAGTACGGTTATTACGACTAGATCTAAACTCTAAATCAGTCACAGTGAAAATCAAATTGAACTTGTCTGTGACTCTGTGTTTTCATTTATAACTCGCGCCACATAACAGTTTATATCCTTTATCTGTTTTGCATTTTTATAGTATCCAATTTCTCATTCGAGAGCAGTAATTTGCAATCCCTGACCTTTCAGTTTTGTCGAGGCAAGAGCATAAAAGCCATAAAGCGACACTAGGGAAGTATACGAGCGGGACGCGGACCGAGCCATTTAGGAGCCACAGCAGAATATGCAGATAGAGGAGGATTGATTTTTCTAGCTGTCACTTTCTCGACATGCTAATTTCAGAGTGTGATGAAGAGAGAGCGGGGAACTCATTTGCAAGCAATGAATGATGCTGAACTGACTCGATAGGCTTTAATATTTCAGGCTTTCTCAGCTTCGTGCTTTTAAACAGGAGATGTACAATGCCAAACAAAGTCAGAAGCTACCGCAAAATATCATTTTTTTATTATCCTGCAATGTGTATCAAACTGAACTAGAAGCAGGAATGCAGGATATATTTAAGTTTAAGCATTTGTTTTTGTGTAGAGAAATGTAGAAAAGTATTCAAATAAATGGTCTTTTTGGGCATTTTTTTGTTTTATAGTGTAATGAAGAAATTTGATCCTTCTTAATATAATTTTTATATAAAATGTGCAATTTACTTACTTGTAAGAGGCCTGCAGAGTAACAGCGTCTCAGTGTCTGGAACCTCTCCCTTTCTGCCTGTATACTCTCATGCTAACTGCCATCTTGCATAACATGTGATCTGCAGAGAGAGGATGCACACAACAAGAGTTATGCTGGTAGACCACATGCAGACAATGACATGCTGTATTTTCAAAGCTGCAACAATGTACAACCCTGGACTGCAAAACACCTACAAATATAAGGAAACTAAGTGTGCTAAAACAAACAAACAAGCTTGAAAAAAGCACAACAGCAAATCAAATGTTTTTCACCATGTCACTCTATGGGTCTCTTAAAAGTACGGTAAGTAAATTGTAATTTTTATATGAAAATTACATTGAGGTGGATCAAATATATTAAGTAAACCTTGTTAAAAATGTATACAAAACCTAATTTTTGCTTATAGACTAAATAACTAAAGGCTCTTCATCTCGCATACTGAAAATCATATTAGTCAATTATGTAAAGTTATGAATTATTACTATTTTTTAATATCTGCCCCTCTCTAATGTCCCCTTTTTCTATTTGCCCCTTTATCCTCTATCTACACTTTTATATCTGCCTTTGTTTTTCTATCTGCCTGCAGTATATTACCTTTCTATACCCCTCTCCTCTATTTGTTCCTCTCTGCTTCTCTCTATCTGCCCCCTTTTTTCTGTACCACATCTCCGTCTGTCCTCTTTGCCCCATCTCCTATGTCGTTTTCTCTTTGCCAGTACTCCTCTGTCTACCACATTGTCTCTATTTGTCACTCTCTCATTTTGACCCATCCCCTCTATATCTCCATCTGCACTTCCTTCTGACTCTATCTGCCCTTTCTTCACTCCCTGTCTTAGGCCCTCATTCAAATGTGATTTGGCCAATTGAATAGGGCTCTAAATAAGCACATAGCATATTTTTTTTAAAGAAGTTTTTAGTTAGTGAAAGTCTTGCTTTTGGATAGATGCTTACTAACTAAAAACTTCTGTAAAAAATATGTTATGTGCTTATTTAGAGCCCTATTCAACTGGCCAAATCGCAATTGAATGAGGCCTTTAGTATCCAGCGTCCTCCTGTCTAAATGGTAGAATATGGAAGAGAGAGAGGAGAGACCCCAGACTAAACTTATATAATTAAATAATGTTCACTTAATTTATCTTTTAAGAATGGATCTAGTGATATTAGATACAATGATTGCACACTGTGTAATATTTATTTTAAAGAGAAAGGCTTTACCATTAATTATTTTATTTCTCTCGTCCACAATAATCAATGAGTAAATGTTTGTCTGTATGAAAAACGTACCCATTAAACAGGTTAGTGACATCTGTACACTTTGGTCCTAGGATGCATGGACCATTGTGTCAGTAACATTCATATATATTGGTCCTTGAATGCACATGTATCCTTCTATATATATATATATATATATATATATATATATATATATATATATATATATATATATTTTCCTTGCTGAACATTTTTCACCCCTTTGCTGAGACGATTTTTGACAGATTCTGTTTTATGTGTCATTTATTAAATACTAATGTACTTACACATGTGACTGTTATTAGCACACTTTATACTGATTACTTCAATATATCTATGCAATTAGTAAACATTCTTCCAAGGAAGGAAAGGACCATTAACTGTGTCATTGACATTAGTGTACTTTGGTCCTAGGCAGCCTGATTCCTTAAGCTTAGCGCTGTCTTAATACACTTTGGTCCTACAGCATTAATTCCTTAAAAAGTTGCTGGATTAGTACACTTTACATAGTTACATAGGGCCTCATTCTATTATCGGACGTAAATCGGCCGTAAGGCTGCGATTCCTTGCGTGGGTTCTGTTACCTCGCAATTCTATTATACGGCCCCGCAAGGATCTCCACTTACGGCCGGCCGCATATCTTGCAACCGGCCGTAAGCTCAGAAAGTCAAAAATAAATTCAAGCCTGCACTGTACAGCTCTGCAAATGCTAGGGATCATATTGGGGGACATGAGGATTAATATTAACCCCCTATCAAGCTTGCACATCAGCCCAAATCCGAGTTTAAATTAACTGTTTATTTTCCGGCTGCGGCGTGGGCGGGTCTGAGGTGCTCCAAGCCCTCGGGACTTTTTACATGTATATTTGACATATGTTAAAAAAAAATATTTTACGGATTTGAGTATAGGAGAATGTTGTGCTATTTTTGCTAACACCTAAAATCACTTTATAGTCTTCTCAAAGTGCAGGATGGCTTTATTTAGGCTATATTTCGTGCTTAATTGGTGCTAGCGGGACCTCTTTCCTGCAAGTAAGCTGCGGCTCGCTTTTAGCCTTGCAGAGAGGGTTCCCGGAGCAATAGAATTGCAAATAGGATTTTCTTACGGCCGTTTTCCTTGCGGACGTTTTAGATGAAAGGCTTTCCTCCGGCGCGAGCGGGCACCAACCGCAAGCCTGCCGGAAGCCCCAGCCGGAGGGGAATAGAATAGCCGATTAGCTTGCGGCCGGTCCTTGCGGCCCCGCAACGGCTGCGGCCGATAATAGAATGAGGCCCATATTAATTATGGTTGAAAAAAGACTTTCAGTCCATCAAGTTCAACCTTTTAAGATCTCCTCTGATCTGCAATATGCGGATTAGTTGTTAATCAATTAGTTGTTAATTAATTATTATTATTATATATTATAATTATAATATTTTTAAAAAATTTTAATTAACCCAGAGGAAGGCAAACAGAAAAAGACCCCAAGGGAAACTAAGCCAATCGTCTCAAAGGGAAAAAAAAATTAATTCCTTCCAGACCCCAGATACTGGTGATCGGATTTCTCCCTGGATCAATACTCTCTCTCTAATTATCCAGGATAACCCTGAATTCCCTTTTTAATTAGAAATAAATCCAGTCCCCTATCTATTGAATCCGCTGTCACCACCTCCACCCTTACTGTGAAGAAACCTTTTCTTTCTTTAAGGTGGAATCTTTTTACTTCTAACCTCAAGGGATGTCCTCTTGTCAGTTGAAAATCTCTTGGCACAAAAAGCTCCCTTGACAAATCTTTATACTGACCCTGGATGTATCTATATAAGGTAGCCATATCTCCTCTTAGACGCCTTTTTTCTAGGGAAAATAAGTTTAATTTTGTTCGTTTCTTCAAAACTTAGCCCCTCCATTCCCTTTATTAGCTTTGTTGCCCTTCTCTGTAACTTTTCCAGCTCTAAAATTTTATGAAGTGGTGCCCAAAATTGTACTCCATATTCCAAATGAGGGCGTACTAGAGATTTGTATAGTGGCAAAATTATATTTTTTCTTCCCTTGCTTCTATACCCTTCTTAATACATGCTAATATTTTATTTGCCTTTGCTGCTGCTGCTTGGCTTTGAGCACTCTTACACAGTATGATCCTATAGCACTGATCCCTTAAAGAAGTCACTGGCTTAGTACACTTTGATCTTAGATAGCCTGAATTCTTAAACATGTCACTGCCATTAGTGCACTTTGGTCTTTTGAAAGACTGAATGGTTAAAAAAGTCTTTGACATCAGTACACACATCCTAGGAAGCAGTGACATTTAAAAAAAAAAAATCAGCGCACTATGGCTCTGATAGGGACAGACTTGTTTCTGCCACCATACCCGCAATATGTCTCACTAGCCATTACTTTCTAGAACATTTTATTACATTACAAGTTGATTTTAGTCTCTTTAGACCTAAACATATATTACTGAACAACTAAATGGCAAACTTAAATAATCCAATGAATAAAAGAAGGCAAAAGAGTTAAAACTCCATAGGATCACTAATCCATCAGTTACCCACAGACACAACATTGATATCCCACAAAAATGTCTATTACAAGGTTCATCTGACTGATCTCCTTGTAATTTACTCATTTTTTTCTATTAAAAGTTATACAGAGAGCACATAAAACCTACTGGATAACATCCACAAATGCTATTAAATAAGATTGGAGAAGTGTAAGATATTACAGAAAAGGGCTTCCTCTAGGGCTACCAGTAAATCATACTTATGCCTTGGCAAAAACCTCTAATCTAAAAATACTACTCATCCCATCATTATCCTGGCTCCGAGCCACGCGGAGAGATGGTACCTGTATTGTAAGATAAATCACTCTGATGTAGTAAACCCCATTCACCTATCTGGCTGTATCTATATCTGTTAAGACGCGCAGTGTTGAATAAAAATGTTATGTATTATTAGATAGATAGATAGAGCTTATGCATGTTTGCACTTTTTCTTTAAAATAATTTCAGGAGGTAAAAAGCTGGTATTAATAATAACTAATTACAGATTAGTACTTGTGCCTTTTTAGGGATATCCACAAAAAACGACCTGTTACTTAGTAACATATCAGGACAAAGGTTTAGCTTAAGATACATACTTTTTATAAGCATGCAGAGAGATGTTGTTGTTTAGTTATTCAGTTGTGTCTGACTCATAGTGACCCTATGGACCACAGTATGCCAGGCACATATATGGTTATGTCTCTGGCCATGGGTGTAGGAACTGGGGTGGATGGGGGGGACAAATCCCCCCCCAGATTTTTCTATGTTTTTATGTATGTATAAATAAGCTATTTTATGACCTGTGTATATATGAGCTGTATCCCCCCCCCCCAAAATATTCTGGCTCCTACACCCAGGTCTCTGGCTGTGTTTATCCATAAGGTTATCTTGGCAATGATACAGAAGGGGGTTGCCAGTTTCTTCTCCAGCATACTGCGATTTGTCTGATCTCTCTGCTATGATCTGTGTGACTCTACACGGTATAGCTCACAGCTTCATGGCAGAACACAAGCCCCTTCACTTGGAGACCTGGAGATGTAGTCCCTTGTTATTATTATCAACTAGCGACTTGCCCGTCAAAAAATGACGGCAATGTTATGTATATGTTTGTCAAGTTGTTTAGTTATTAACATATATTTTTGACACTTGTAAGTATTTTAATATGAACGTGTATTTTTGTAAAATGTTGATGTAATGGTTTTTTAAAATGTAATTAGTATCTGAAGAATTGTTAACTTGAATATACATTGAATGAATAGGAAAGCCAAAAGTAAAAAGCCTTTTTTAAACGTTGCAAATTTTAACATGAAGTTTAAAATATATGTAAGCAATAACCATCAAAGTATATATTTTTAAACTTGAACTTTATTTTTTATGTAAGTTTAGAAGTTGACAAAACATTGGTATAATTTTGAACATTATAAACAGGAACATAGTGAATACATTTTGTAAAGTAATTTTTTATTAAAAGTATTAACATTTGAATGTAAAAACAATTGACATTTAAATTAATCAGTATTAAAATTCAATTTCTATCACAATAATTGTTAACTTGAATATACATTGAATGTAGAGGAAGGCATACAGTCAAACTCTTCTTAAAACGTACGTAATTAAACTAATTTATTACTGAGCACATAAATTGGCGATAAACATTAATGTAGGTAGTAATCTTAAGATAACAGACAATATTTACATTGTGACTTAAAAGGTGCTTGACCTCTTAACATCCACTTTGTAATCTGTTGAATGAAATAACTTCAAAATATATTTTTTAAACTTGTAACATTAGAAACATTAACATAGTGACTTAACATTTTAACATAATTTTTACTAACAATGCAAGGCAAGTATTTTGTGAGGCGAATCATTCATAAACATGACTTCCATTAATTATGACTGAATTAAACAACCAATTGTTATGTATTTTGCAATGCTTTTAAAAAATCTTGGCACCTTTAATTAGTATCCTTCAAAGTTATAGTACTTCATAGTAGACAATGTTTTTAGTAAAAATACGTCCATCTTCTAATAAATCACCTTGACTTTCATTGTTTTCAATGTAAACTTTAATTGCCTGTGGATTTTTGCACCTTGACAACGCAACGTACAATTGACCATGTGCAAAAACTGGTTCTTCCAAGAAAATACCCACAGATTTGAAAGTTTGACCTTGTGATTTATTAATGGTCATGGCAAATGCCATAATAATGGGAAATTGTCTTCTTTGAAGTATAAAAGGGAGACTACTTTCACTTGGTGCTAAATCTATTCTTGGTATGAAAACTCTCTCTCCTCTATGGGTCCCAGTTAAAATTTCAGCATCTATAAAATGGTCCTTTAATTGTTGAACAATTAATCTTGTGCCATTGCATAGGCCTTTTTTGGGATTCATATTTCGCAGTAACATGATAATTGCACCTTTCTTTAGCTGCAAAATATGTGGTGGCATTCCAGAAGGAGTTAAAGAGTTTATGAATTCAGTGGAAAAGTTAGCCTGACTTTCATTGTCATCAGCAAGTACAGAATCAGCACTGTGATAATTTCTTTGTGGTGCATAAATTTTTTTTAAGATTTTATTATTGAGGATTAATGCATCTTTATTTTTACACGTCAGTATGACTTGGTTGGCAAGCTCGGAATATTCTTCGTTATTTATGCTCCCTTCAAATATAGCCGATATAATATCTTGTTGACAAATCATATGAGGTGGGATCTCTACAGTGTCGTCAGGTAAATTTAGTATTTTTTCTGTTCTGCCTTCTCCAATTTTAATAAGCCAATCATTGAAATCAGTTTGGCCTTCTGATCTCATATTTTGTTGCAGTTGAAGATGGGTAAAATGTTTCCATACTGTACTTGACTTTATACATGTTTCGATAATGTCAGTTCGATTTCCATGTACAACGACAGGTAATGTTTGTCTAAAATCGCCACCCAACAACATTACCTTTCCACCAAATGGAAAAATATTATCCATGACTTCACGAAGCAAACGGTCAATACATTGGAGGGCATAGCATGACATCATTGTGGCCTCATCTATTATAATTAATTTACATTTCTTCAATTTCTTTGCTTGTAAGGATGTCATGCGAATATCTGACACAGAATTTTCTAAAATAGGCACTGGCAGTTTAAATCCACTATGAACAGTTCTTCCACCTTCTAATAAAAGTGCAGCAATTCCAGTAGTGGCAAACGCCATTGCTATTTTTCCTTGTGCTCGTACTGAACTCATTAATAAAATGTACAAATATGTTTTTCCTGATCCGCCAGGTCCATCAAGATAGAAATAACGCTCTGTCACCATGTCATCATCTATAGCATTTTTAATGGCATGAAATGCTTGCAATTGTAGTGTATTTAAAGTTGCAAGTCTTTCTTCTGTTCTTTCTGCTTGTAGTTGAATGTCATAGTCTTCAAAGTTAATGTCATCTATAAGACCTGGATCAGGCAAATTAAAACTTGCACAACTTAATCCATGAGTTAAAAAGACTTCTTGGATTTCCATTAACGCTTTTAAGTGTGCAATGGGTTCATTGTATCGTCGCATAAAGTCTTCAGCCATATTACTTTTAAAAGTCTCCCACAAAGCTAATGCATTTGGAGCATTTGAGAAGATACAAATAAAAGCAAATTGTTCTCTCATCTGTCGTGGCATTTGACATTGTGCTGCTTCTTCTAAGCATCTTTCCCACTCTGTATCATCAGCGAGTAAGTTTCTATGTCTTGCAGCTAAATGGAAGGATTCATATACAATGTCATTAACAGTTCTTAAGTGTTCAAAACTTTGTGCTCCAGGAACATTTAAAAGTAATATCCGTAAGCAAAAACGTTCAACATCTCTTGGACTGACTGTGTAAATTCTTGGAATAATTTTATTGCCTCTGGTTTTTCTTGGTCTCCATAATCCATTCACAAAAACATAGTGATATGGAATTTCAATATATAAGTATTTTGTTGCTTCAGCATCAGTGGAATTTAATGCAAACCATGCAGTTAGTGTAGTGTGACGATCTTCACTTTGGGCCAATGCATTCATTTCATTTCCAGCATGGAAATAGACTAAATGTCGTTGTGGCAAATGTACTGCTAACCTATAAACTGCATGTGATCTATCATGCATTTCAAATTTTAAAAGCCGCCACATAGCTTCTGGCGCACTGACATAGCGAGCATCTACATGAGATGCAAGTTCATCATGTACTAACTCACTACTTTCAGGGTTGTCTGCACTTTTGACGACTACAGTAGCTGCATCGTAACCTTTGTAAATATATTTGTAGACATATTTAATGGATTTGATGGAAGTGCAGGCTTCTACGTTGATGTGGGCGTTGTACTTCATGAGTAAATGTGGATTGTAGGGTACTACATATCTATTGTCCACTTTTTTCCCACGAATAATGGCACTATCTCCTTCTCTTCTTTTATAAAGTGGATATCCATCACAATTGGCATAGGTTTTGTCTCTATAATCTTTGGGAAATTCTTTGGAACATTTATTATTTTCCATACATGGGGATTGTGGATTAAGGTCACCACAGGGTCCATGAATCATGCGATGAGTAACAATCTCATATAGTCTACCATATAGTTCTGGATCTGGTAGTTCAGCAACAATGACTGCATCCACTTTGTCTGAAGTATCTAATTTATCTTTTTCTTGAAGTATTATTAGAAGATGTGCATGTGGAAGGCCTCTTTTTTGAAATTCAATGGTATATACATAAGCAAGACATTTGCCAAATAACTGATTTATAGTGAAGTCACGTATTAATTCATTTAATTTAATCTTAAAAACTCTGGCTACTAAATCTGGTCGATCTGAAGCAGTTTGTCCAAGAAGTAGATTTAGTGTAATTTCTGGCCATTGTGGATTACATGTAAATGTCACAAATAAATCGGGTTTGCCAAATTTTGTCACAATAGCCATAGCATCATTGTATCTTTCTCTCATATTCCGAGGAGATCCTTGAAAGGAAGATGGTAAAATGATGGCTTTGCCAGCTGTCATGTCTCTGCTTGTAGCCACGTCAGCAACATAGTCCATGAGTCCAGAATATTGTTCTACACGGAGTTTATCTTGTTGATATTTGATAAAGTTTAAATTATTTGCCTCAACTTGCAAATATGAATCAATAATCCATTGTTGTGTTAGTTTCCCACCACATAAAATTGGATTAAATACATTGCGAATGGCAATTTGAGCTACTTTAAATTCAAGCATAGAAACATTATTTCGGATTCTGGCTTTAGCATTTGGGTAACTGGGAAGAGTTAATTTTGGTTGCCAACCTGCTTCTCCGTGTGGGAAAAAGATGGGATATGTCATTGGATCTAAATTTGGACTTAAGATACTCATATTAATAAACGGTTGGTCCTCATTTCTAGGATATATTCGTATGTCTCTTTGAAATGGTGGTTCTCCTTCATCATTGTGAAACACCATTGCAACCTCATTTGTTGTTGGCAAGTTATAACGACGTTTATCAGTATGTCTGTCTCTTTTAAGCACCATATTAACCTTCGGCATTGGTAATTGATGTGTTTGTGAATGAAGTAGTTGTTCATTTTCTACTTCTGCCAATTTTTTATAAGCTTTACTGTAGGGATTGTTGTCCATAATGTTATTTAGCTCTATGAAAACAGTGGGTAAGCATTTTTTATTTTCTTCCATCTGCATACGTTGGTCAACAGCTTCCATTGTATCTAGGACATATAGTTGAGCGAATTTTCTTTTATTTCCTTCCTCTGGATGTAAATGGGAAGTGCGATGATAAATTTGTCCTTGGACTTTAAAACAGTAAGGACCATGTCCTGGTACATTAGCAGCTAATGTTGCCCCCATGGATGCAAAGGATATGGCACTATTGTAGGATCTTATGTTTGTCTTAAAATTTTTGTAGTTTGGAAAAGTAGGTTCAGTCATAATATTTTGTAAATAAATTGGAAATTCTTTCCTTTCTGGAAGTTTGAACTTGCCTTTTTGACAACAACTAATAAATTGTCCATCTCTGGGTCTCTCCTGTTTAAAATAATAAGCCTCACAAAACTGACATTGAGTAGTCATGTCCCCACAACTATGAACCTCTACTGCTAAAGACTTGAGTAGAGGACAATTTGCAAAGCATATAGGATTTTGCCTTTCATATTCATCAGGTGAAATGTCATATAATGTTTCAACAACAGGTTCTAAATGTTTTGTTTTTTTCGTTGCTTTTCTTGGTATATGTTGTATTGTTTGAGGTAAAATGTCATCTAATGTTTCATGAAACGGTTCTAAATGCTTTGTTTTCTTTGTTGCTTTTTTTGGTATCTCTTGTCTTTTTTCTGGCAAAATGTCATCTGATGTTTGAGCAACAGGTTGTAAATGCTTTATTTTCTTTGTAGTTTTTTTTGACATATCTTTAATTTCTGCAAGTGACAGTCTTTTGCTTGCAATTCTTTTGCGTTCTTTTTCTCGTCGAATTTCCTTCTTCTCCGGTGTCTGCTGGCTGTCTGCTCTCTGTCGTCGTTCTCTAGCTTGGCGTCTTTTCTTTTTTTGTTTACTCTCATTATCAGCCATGTTAATCTGTAAAAATAAAATAATGTACCATTAGTTTATTTTGAGATGTTAAGTTGTTTTTCATGACATATAGTTATCAATAGTGTGTTAACATTTTATAGTTAATCAATTTCAATGCGTTCAATTGAATAAAAGTCTAAATAAGGGCATGAGATAATTATTTAAAGACATTTTTATTTATTAAACATGTATCCAAAAGCAAGTGTTTCAGTAACTAAAAAGGTATTTTAAAAAAGATGTTATGTCCTTATTTACAGCACTATTCAATTTGTCAAATGGCAATTAAATTAGGGTTTAGGACTGGAATGTTACAATGACAAATTGTATAGATTCTGTGTTTTTAGACTTTTTTGGACTCTGCCAATTTATTTTTTAAGTTTACATTGAAGTTTGTTTTTATTGTTAAAGATTATTGGCCCTAAAAGACAAATAAGAGATAGATGATAGATATTACTTTTTATACTGTACCTTGGTTGAAGTTTGATTTCAAGCAAAATTCTTTGTTGGTCCTGTGTTGAAAGCCTTCGTCCGATGGTCTGGTCCTGTGTTGAAAGTCCTCGTCCGATGGTGTAGTCCTCTGTTGAAAGTCCTCGTCCTCTGGTGTGGTCCTCAGTTCCAACTCCTGTTCCGATGTTGTTGACGCAGTATCTGTTATAAAATAAAAATGAAAATGTTATGTTATTTGAATGTCTTTGTATGAATGAAAAAATGGCATTATTTCTGTGTTTTTCTACAATCCTTTTTGGTGCGCCACAATTTTGGTATGCTTCTGTAGGCTATTTTCTAAGGCTTATAGGTGGTTAAACATTAAAGAAGAATATTAATTAATTTTTCTCTTTTTTTACTTGTTATACTGTACCTTGGTTGAAGTTTGATTTGAAGCAGAATCTTTGTTGGTCCTGTGTTGAAAGCCTTCGTCTGATGGTCTGGTCCTGTGTTGAAAGTCCTCGTCCAATCGTCTGGTCCTCTGTTGAAAGTCCTCGTCCGATGGTGTAGTCCTCTGTTGAAAGTCCTCGTCCAATGGTCTGGTCCTCTGTTGAAAGTCCTCGTCCGCTGGTGTGGTCCTCAGTTGAAACTCCTGGTCCGATGTTCTTGACGCAGTATCTGATATAAAATAAAAATGAAAATGTAATATTATTTTAATGTATTTGTATGAAGTAAAAAATTACATTATTTCTTTGTTTTTCTACAACCCCGTTTGGTGTCCACCACTTTTGGTATGCTTATTTAGGCCTTTTTCTAAGGCTTATAGATTGTTAAACATAAAATAAGTATCTAAATGTACTTTGGTATGTGTTTGTGTGAGTTTTCATACAATCCTGTTTGGTGCGCACCACTGTTGGTATGCTTATTTAGGCTTCTTTCTAAGGCTTATAGTTTGTTAAACATTAAATAAGAATGTAAATGTAGTTTGCTATGTGTTTGTGTGAGTTTTCATACAATCCTGTTTGGTGCGCACCACTGTTGGTATGCTTATTTAGGCTTCTTTGTAAGGCTTATAGGTTGTTAAACATTAAATAAGAATCTAAATGTAGTTTGCTATGTGTTTGTGTGAGTTTTCATACAATCCTGTTTGGTGCGCACCACTGTTGGTATGCTTATTTAGGCTTCTTTCTAAGGCTTATAGGTTGTTAAACATTAAATAAGAATGTAAATGTAGTTTGCTATGTGTTTGTGTGAGTTTTCATACAATCCTGTTTGGTGCGCACCACTGTTGGTATGCTTATTTAGGCTTCTTTGTAAGGCTTATAGGTTGTTAAACATTAAATAAGAATCTAAATGTAGTTTGCTATGTGTTTGTGTGAGTTTTCATACAATCCTGTTTGGTGCGCACCACTGTTGGTATGCTTATTTAGGCTTCTTTCTAAGGCTTATAGGTTGTTAAACATAAAATAAGAATGTAAATGTAGTTTGCTATGTGTTTGTGTGAGTTTTCATACAATCCTGTTTGGTGCGCACCACTGTTGGTATACTTATTTAGGCTTCTTTCTAAGGCTTATAGGTTGTTAAACATTAAATAAGAATCTAAATGTAGTTTGCTATGTGTTTGTGTGAGTTTTCATACAATCCTGTTTGGTGCGCACCACTGTTGGTATGCTTATTTAGGCTTCTTTCTAAGGCTTATAGGTTGTTAAACATAAAATAAGAATGTAAATGTAGTTTGCTATGTGTTTGTGTGAGTTTTCATACAATCCTGTTTGGTGCGCACCACTGTTGGTATGCTTATTTAGGCTTCTTTGTAAGGCTTATAGGTTGTTAAACATTAAATAAGAATCTAAATGTAGTTTGCTATGTGTTTGTGTGAGTTTTCATACAATCCTGTTTGGTGCGCACCACTGTTGGTATGCTTATTTAGGCTTCTTTCTAAGGCTTATAGGTTGTTAAACATAAAATAAGAATGTAAATGTAGATTGCTATGTGTTTGTGTGAGTTTTCATACAATCCTGTTTGGTGGGCACCAATGTTGGTATGCTTATTTAGGCTTCTTTCTAAGGCTTATAGGTTGTTAAACATTAAATAAGAATCTAAATGTAGTTTGCTATGTGTTTGTGTGAGTTTTCATACAATCCTGTTTGATGCGCACCACTGTTGGTATGCTTATTTAGGCTTCTTTCTAAGGCTTATAGGTTGTTAAACATAAAATAAGAATGTAAATGTAGTTTGCTATGTGTTTGTGTGAGTTTTCATACAATCCTGTTTGGTGCGCACCACTGTTGGTATGCTTATTTAGGCTTCTTTGTAAGGCTTATAGGTTGTTAAACATTAAATAAGAATCTAAATGTAGTTTGCTATGTGTTTGTGTGAGTTTTCATACAATCCTGTTTGGTGCGCACCACTGTTGGTATGCTTATTTAGGCTTCTTTCTAAGGCTTATAGGTTGTTAAACATAAAATAAGAATGTAAATGTAGATTGCTATGTGTTTGTGTGAGTTTTCATACAATCCTGTTTGGTGGGCACCAATGTTGGTATGCTTATTTAGGCTTCTTTCTAAGGCTTATAGGTTGTTAAACATTAAATAAGAATCTAAATGTAGTTTGCTATGTGTTTGTGTGAGTTTTCATACAATCCTGTTTGATGCGCACCACTGTTGGTATGCTTATTAATGTAGTTTTGTAATGCTAATAGGTTGTTAAACATAAAATAAGAATGTAAATGTAGTTTGTTATGTGTTTGTGTGAGTTTTCATACAATACTGTTTGGTGGGCACCAATGTTGGTATGCTTATTTAGGCTTCTTTCTAAGGCTTATAGGTTGTTAAACATTAAAATAAGAATGTAAATGTAAATCCTGTTTGATGGGCACCACTTTTGTTATACTTATGTAGTGTTTTTTCTAATGGTTATACATTGTTAAACAATCACATTTGAATGAGGCCCTCGGCCATTAAACATATTTAGGTCCTGAATCAATTGCGTTTTGACCAATTGAATAGGGCTCTATATAAGCACATAAAATATTTTTTGACAGAAGTTTTTAGTTAGTGAAGACCTATTATGTGCTTATATAAAGCCCTATTCAATTAGCCAACTCACAATTGAATAAGGCTCATGGTTCGGTTCTTTTTTATACTTAAATACTTTACCTTGATTGAAGTGTGGAATGACAGAGGGTCCCCTCCTGCCAATCTTAATCCGCCGGTCTTCTTGTAGTGTCTGTTTGAAAAATAAAGTGAAATAGTGAATTATAGAATTTTTTATTTGTATTTAACAAACCATGGCCTTTTCAGCATTTAAAGTATTTTTGTATCTTACCTCTTGTTCTTTGTTGGTGTTCTTTAAAAGGGATTGTTCTTCACAGTGCACAGTGCAAATTGTTGAAAGACGCTGTTGATGCAGAGTCTGTTTGAATATTTAAAAAAGTAGAAAGATTGAGTTTTAGGTGATCTATTGAAATGCAGTAAATTAATTTCATTGAATTATACTTCTGTAATTAATTTGAATTAACATTATTTTTTGGTGGGTGCTACACACATATGTCACATACATGAAGCACATTTCCATAGTTGAAAGTAATTTTTTTGTGTGCGTGTGACATATCAGTATACATGAATCATATTTTAATTGTTAAATTAACCTTATTTTTATTTTTGGCCAACATACATAAATGTGTGTGTGACATGTGACTATAGATGATACACATATATGTGCGTGTCACATATCAGTATACATGACTCATATTTTAATAGTATTTTAATAGTCCCAACTTATTTTTTTGTAATGTAATTTAAATGTAGTTGTTTAATTAGTTTGTTGCAGGGGCAATACACATAAATGTGCGTGTCACATGTCACTATACATTATACGCATAAATGTGCGTGTCACTTGTCAGTATACATTATACGCATAAATGTGCGTGTCACTTGTCACTATACATTATACACATAAATGTGCGTGTCACTTTGTGACATGTCACTATACATTATACACATAAATGTGCGTGTCACATGTTAGTATACATTATACGCATATATGTGCGTGTCACATGTCAGTATACATTATACGCATATATGTGCGTGTCACTTGTCAGTATACATTATACGCATAAATGTGCGTGTCACATGTCAGTATACATTATACGCATAAATGTGCGTGTCACTTGTCAGTATACATTATACGCATAAATGTGCGTGTCACATGTCAGTATACATTATACGCATATATGTGCGTGTCACATGTCAGTATACATAAACCTCTTTGTCTTCTTTAATTTTTTTTTTTGATGTCCTGTCTTGAAAATAAGTAATATATTATAGCTTACCTCTCAGTTGTAATTTGCACAATGTAAAGTAGTAAATTAGGAAAGAATTATCTTCTCAAGTTTTAGCAGCAGTTATCTCCGAAGTCACTCTGTTCATCACCTGAGGAGAAATGTATTTTTCTCTGTCAAATAGACAGTATTTATAAACTTGTAGAACATTCTGGAAAGTTAGACCGTTAGAACGTAATACGCATGCGCTATTTGCGTTCCAGCTTACAATTTGCGTTCCATCCGCCATTTTGTGCGTAGTAGTGGTTAAAATGGTGTTTAATATGAGTGTGATCCGTTCCGCATAGTATGTGTTTCATTATTGCGAGTAAGTGTAGTGTAGTTACGTCTGGAGCCTCGTTTTCGTTTTGTTCGGCGGCCATTTTTTCTCTCGCTTAGCCGATTTTCGGTCGTTTAAACTGTTTGTTTTCACTTAAATGGACGTGTAAATGAACTTTTGGAGGTGCCGGATGCCCCCCCGTGCTGTAAGTAAGCTTTTTATGTGTTTGTTGTGTTTATTTCTTGTGTTTGTGATGTTTTGATGCGCGGCGGTTGGAATGGGTCTTTCGCGGCCGTATTTTTTTCCGATGCGGCCGTATTTTGTTGCGATATACGCAGTTACCTTTACGTGTACGACGCAGTGTTTTTGTTTCTAAGTCGTGCGTATGTGTGTTAAGAGCGTGTGAGGGGCCTTTTTTACTGTTTTTTTGTTAAGTCTTGCGTCTGTGTGTCTGGGTGTAAGCGGGTGTGAGGCGACTTTGAGTTTTTTTTTGTTATGAAGTTGTGTGTGTGTGTATGTGTGTGTTAACACAGCCGATGTTGGGATGCTCCCACCACCGCAAATGCGGACCCTCGCTTCGCGAGGATGCGCATTTGCGGGGACGTTGTTTGGTTTTTGTTGGCTGGGCGGTTGGGTTTATTCTGTTAAAAAAGTCGTGTGTGTGTATGTGTGTGTTAACACAGCCGACGTTGAGCCTCCACAACCGCAAATGCGGGCCCTCGCTTCGCGAGGACCCGCATTTGCGGCGAACTGCGTCCCTCGCTTCGCGAGGGACGCAGTTTCTTGCGGGCTCGCTACGCGAGCCCGCAAGCGTGAGCAACGACTTGGGTTTTTGTTGGCTGGGCGGTTGGGTTTATTCTGTTAAAAAAGTCGTGTGTGTGTATGTGTGTGTTAACACAGCCGACGTTGAGCCTCGACAACCGCAAATGCGGGCCCTCGCTTCGCGAGGACCCGCATTTGCGGCGAACTGCGTCCCTCGCTTCGCGAGGGACGCAGTTCTTGCGGGCTCGCTATGCGAGCCCGCAAGCGTGAGCAACGACTCGTACGCTCACAACTATATATGTGATTATAAGCAAAAGAACAACACATTTTTACTCTGAGGGTATTGTTCTTTGTAGGGTCACAGAGCTGAGATTTTCCATGTGACACAGTGACATTAGTGGCAGATTAACAATTAACACAGTTTAATGGTGAAATATTGTACTATACTGCAAAAGATAAATATTTAAAATGTTTTATGACTGTCCTTTTGTGTCTGATTTGGATTATTGTATTAACACTAAATGTACAGTCACTGACTGTTATTTTGCTGCCATAATACATACATGACTGATTATTGTGCTAAATAATTTATAAAACTCTGTGTATTGATAATCAATTAAATCCAATAGCAAAGTAGCATTTATAGGACTGTTTCTTGTATTATCTTGGGTGTTATTATCTACTAGTTGATCATGCCACGTGGATTAAGAATATCTTGATTTTGTACACAATATCATGGAACTCTAGGAGGGGTTGGCACTATTTCATATGAAAGCTCCATGGTGGGTTGGCACTATTTCATACAAGCGACTTGCCCGTCAAAAAATGACGGCAATAAGATTGTAAGACAGGTAATGTTGTTTGTGTGCGAAATTAATTTTGTTGGTATTTTAAGATCCTTCGGCGCTCATTGCAAGGCAAAAGTTCTGGGCACCATAAGTGATCTAGAACAGGGGTTGGCAATATTGGTCCTCGACTGGCGAACACAGGTCAGGTATTTAGGATTTTTCTGTGGTGCAGTTGTTCCGACGGACTCACATAAACTCAGGAGGAAATCCTGGCTTGGTTTGTCACTCCAATATTGCCTACCCCTGGTCTAGAAAGTAGATCATAGAACCCCAGGAATGTGGTTATATTTATAACGTTATGCCAGTGCTGTCCTTTTCTGTCTTGTGTTCTTCACTACATACATAAGAAGATAAATGTATTCTCCTTTTATCAGTCCACACATTGGGAGTCATGACATGTACTGGCAAACTAATAAATAGAATGAAAAGTTCTATTACTCTCCAGAGAAAGAAAAATTGGTATATTCACTCAATTAAGTGGAGAGAAATAATTACACAGATGTGCCTACAGAACAGATCTAACAGTATCAATCACATTGACTGAAACTCTCCGTGCTGGAGCCTGATAAATCATGAGCGGTCTTTTATTGTTTTAATCTGTATCTCGTCAATGTTTCGTTAGCCAACGAAGAATTAAGTAAATTGGCGAGGATATAAAAAGTGACATCCAATCTTTGAAAATGAATGCCTTGCCGCCGAGTGTCAGTCAAGTAATATTTATTTGAAAATAGATTGGCTTTAGTTACTGTGTAAATTTGCATTTTAGAGAACAAAGCTAGATTATGACTACAAGTGTTTGATTCTATCATTTTTTTTAAAAAAAAATCATTTTCTCACATGCTTGGAATTTGTTAAAAAAAAAAAAAAAAATATGCCAAAAAAAAGAATATATTTAATTATGCCCAGCTTTACGTATATACAGGAGGGGATATATATGATAAATGTTCATACAGTACATGGCATGGGAGAAATTAAATTGGGAACACTTATTGGGAACACTTATAAATTTGAAGGACGCATTATAATAATTCAATAGTAATATATTTGACATTTTAGTCTAGTAAACGCCAGAAATATAAAAATAAGATAATCTATAGTGTTAGACAAATATGTTTCTAGTATATCATATCCATAGAAGAACATTCAAATAAATCCTAATTCCCCAAATCCATACTTGACACCCATTGATGTTTATTATAATACATTGTGTCACCTGGAACTAAAATGTGTTGGACCAAAACTTAGCATCCCACCAGAAGACAGAATGATCAATACATGAACATTTCCTTTTTGTCTGTGAAGACTGAGAGATAGTTGCAGATCTCGATCCGTGGTGCTTCTTCTAAGCACCAATTGCTTGTTCTTTCCTTTTGCATCATCATAACATAAGCAGAGCAGCAACTTAATAAATGTGTTCTGCCTGTGGAATGACTACACAATAATTTACTAAGCAATTCAGATGTGCATCACTATATAATACCTATTCCTCCTTCACTTGCTTTTCAGAAAACACTTCTCAGGTTCTTCTCAACTGGATAGTGCACAAGATGGTACCTCCAGTCCATACAGCACTTTAAGTCAAGAAAAGAGCTGCATTAGTAGACCCACAAAGCAACTATTTTTGTATGTAATTTTGCAAAGGATAATAATAGGAGAATTTAGGGCCCTATTCTATTATAAACCTACAAATGCCTCTAACACATCATTTTGGCTGTGTGTGTTTTTTACTCTAAATGTTTAGATGTATTCTATTGATTCAAGCCCGCAATTTACCCCCTTAAGCCTAAATTCGTAAACCCTGACTTTTTAATTTCAGGGGGGCGCGATAATATGGTTATATTTAAGCAAGCCTGTAATTTACTTCTTATAAAAAGCCAATAGTTGAGACAGAATTTGCAATCAGACGCTTTGAATTATTAAGAGCCAATAAGTAATATTTGCTGATTGGGCTCGCAATCAAGCACTCTATAAAATGTATTAGAGCATCTAGTCCATGTGGGTTTCATGATATGTATTAACCCCTCGAATCCCGGGATCGATATTTAAAATGTTTATTTTTTTATTGCATATTTGTAGTGCAATTAATTCTAATGTGTTTCCATGCCTTCCCATGCTTTTACAGTACAGTATTGTGTGTTTAATTGCTGGTACAGTTCTAATAAGTTTTTGAAAAAGTCCATGCTAGGCCTATTTAGTAATAATAGAATATCGATTTTTGTAACTTGAATTATTTAGAGCTTGTTAAATTCAAGCTGTACTAAAACCTGTTGAGGTCCAATCTAGAATTTCTATCTTTGGCTGGCCCGTAGTGATTGTGGGTGTGTAACTCGTAATTGGATTGCAAGTAGCTAAAAGAACATGTGGCAATAGTAAGAGTGATTTTGAGTGATTTTAAATGTTTGAATTGGGCAATAGAATAGGCCCCTTAGTTGGCTAACAAAAAAGTACATAAATAAAACCAAATAGTTATTAACAATGACATATATAGTTCTCAGCAATGCGGGTTGTCTCTAAAGCTTGCGGGTGCTCCTTGCGCTGCTCATCCCTACAACCCCCTACGACTTTCGGACCACAAATGCATAGGCTCCCACGTTGGCTGCAATGAGCTGCAGGCTCGTTGCAGGCCGCAAATGCGGACCGTCGCAAAGCGAGGGGCCGCATTTGCGAGAGTTTATGCTCTACGGCGCCTCACAACCGGTTACAAGCAACTTTACAAGCTGGACTTGCAAAAAAAAAACATAAACACGCAATGGCTAACTACGGACTTACACAAAAATATACCAGCCGCAGGACTTAGAAAACAAAAAAAATGGCAGCCGAAAAAAACAAAAAACAAGGCTACACGACCCCTAAAGCCGCTAAATACCACAAAGCAAATACGGCTTTTACAAAAACCAGTACGATCTACAGCATACACCATTAGCAAGGACACTAAATCATACAAACCCGCCTACCACATACACATTCGACACCATTTTACAACACTAACTTCCAGAATGCGGATGTACCCAGCTACACTAACGGATTCCCCTCGCTCACGCAGCCTATTTACACTACACACTGCACACATTGCTGACACTTACACCTCAGCTCCACAACACTGCAAACCTACATTGTATGCTGCAGGAACATCAAAACAGATTGTCAGCTCTTCAGCACAATGCTTCCTGCATGTATTAATTACAAATAGGTAAAGTATATTACTTTACTAATTATTTCATTAGCATCACAAAAAATATATACACAAAAAAAAAAACACTATCGCAAGAAAGGATAAAGACATTCACTGCCCGCTTCACAACGAGCGTCAACGCTGCTCATACCACACAAACTACACCAGGGGACAGCCTTGCAATAAGTGCAAAAAGCACATCAGCGCCGACCTTACAATGACAGCAAAAGCGCCTCTGATAACAAAAAATACAACAACCTAGAGGCTCGCAATCACCACCGAGATCTCAGACCACCACAAAAAATTATGTCTGTGCCAAACATCATTCCTTGACTTACAATTCTATTGCCGTCATTTTTTGACGGGCAGTTCGCTAGCATAATATAATATCTTTATCTTTAATAAAATCTTTAATTGGTTCCACTTGATAGGGATTTCCCTAAAGTGCATTTTATCAATAAAATACATTACACATACTTGTTATGTGTATTTAGAATTGGGAAGTTTATAAGTTCTACCCATTCACAGAAGCAGTAGTTGCTAAGGATTCTGGGGAATAACATGCAAATGATTCATTTAGATATATTGTCACAATTATGTTTTGTATCCACTTGCTTTTAAAATATGCATACTGTAATAATAACTATGGATAAACCTTTTGAGTTGAAGTAGAAATACTACATGGATTAAAATAAAACAATTATTTTTAAAGACTAAGGCCCGTATTTAATTCCAAGCCTGTAATTACCGGCATAAAGGCCGTATGTCTGCGGGCTAGAAATTTGCAACAGCTACAGAAGTATTTCACTGAACAAGCCTGCAATTACAGGGCCGAAGTCTAAAACCGTAAACCATGAACCTGTATGTAGCATTTCAGGGCATGATCATGGTCAATTAAGCAAAGCCCGTAAGTTACATTTTAGGAAGAGCTAATAGTAAATGAGACCGTAATCATGACATCAGTAAAATATGGAGTTTAAACTTCAATCAATTAGTGTTTAGACATCCGATATGCAATTGTACTCGCAATCCAGCCATGTAGAAATCAATAAAAATAAACAAAGAAACTGTGCTAGTCCATGTGGGGGGGCAGATATGTATTAACTCCTTGATTCCCGGGATTGATATAACACGGAAATAAAATGTTTATAAAATAATTTTTCTTTGCAGATTTGTGAGCTTGAGACTGTTGTGCAATTAATTCTAATGCCTTGCTTATTCAACTCACAATATAAAGCCTAATTCTTCTTACAAGCTAGGGCAAGATTCTTAGGCCCTCATTCAATTGCAATTTGGCCAATTGAATAGGGCTCTAAATAAGCACATAGCATATTATTTTTACATAAGTTTTTAGTTAGTGAAAAACTTGCTTTTGGATAGATGTTTACTAACTAAAAACTTATTTAAAAAAAATATGTTATGTGCTTATTTAGAGCCCTATTCAATTGGCAAAATTGCTATTGAATGAGGGCCTTAGAAGGCAGATCTGAGAAGGTGGATTTTGTCCCACTGCTCTTTGTAGATCCTCTCCTAGGGCCTCATTCTATTAGCGGCCGTAAATCGTCCGTAAGGCTGCGATTCCTTGCGGGGGTTCTGTTAACTCGCGATTCTATTATACGGCCCCGCAAGGATCTCATCTTACGGCCGGCCGCATATCTTGAAACCGGCCGTAAGCTGTGAAATCTAAACACGCAAAAATAAATTCAAGCCTGCACTGTACAGCTCTGTAAATGCTAGGGATCATATTGGGGGACATGAGGATTAAAAGTAACCCACTCTCAAGCTTGCACATCAGCCCAAACCCGAGTTCAAATTAACTGTTTATTTTCCGGCTGCGGCGTGGGCGGGTCTGAGATGCTCCAAGCACTCTGGACTTTTTACATGGATATTTTATGGATATTAAAAATAAAATATTTTACGGATTTGAGTATAGGATAATTATGTGCTATTTTTTCTAACACCTAAAATCCCTTTATAGTCTTCTCAAAGTGCTGGATGGCTTTATTTGAGCTATTTTATGTGCTTAATTGGTGCTAGCGGGACCTCTTTCCTGCAAGTAAGCAGCGGCTCGTTTTTAGCCTTGCAGAGAGGGTTCCCGGAGCAATTGAATTGTAAATAGGAATTTCTTACGGCCGAAACTCTTGCGGCCGTTTTAGATCAAAGGCTTTCCTCCGGCGCGAGCGGCCGCAAGAGATAGCAAGGCGCCGGCCGCAAGCCTGCCGGAGCCCCCGGCCGTAAGGGAATAGAATAGCCGAATAGCTTGCGGCCGGTCCTTGCGGCCCCGCAACGGCTGCGGCCGCTAATAGAATGAGGCCCCAAGTCATTAAGGTTTTGAGGCTAATGTTTGGCAACTTGAGCCTTCAGCTCCCTTCACAGATTTTCTATGGGATTAAGGTCTGGAGACTGGCTAGTCCACTCCAGGATCTTAATGTGCTTCTTCTTAAGCCACTTCTTTGTTGGCTTACCAGTGTGTTTTGGGTCATTGTCATGCTGGAATACCCATCCATGACACATTTTCAAAGGCAGTGCAGCTGTCCTTTCCCCTCAGCAAAAAGACACCCCCAAAGCATAATGTTTCCACCTCCATATTTGACGGTGGGGATGGGGTTCTTGGGGTTACAGGCAGCATTCCTCCTCCTCCTTCAAACACGGTGAGTTGAGTTGATGCCAAAGAGCTCGATTTTGGTCTCATCTGACCACAACACTTCCACCTAGTTCTCCTCTGAATCATTCAGATTTTCATTTGCAAACTTCATACGGGCCTGTACATGGGCTTTCTTGAGGCGGGGACCTTGCGGGTGCTGCAGGCCTTCAGTCCTTCACGGCATAGTATTTATTTTTATATTTTTTTATATTTTTTCTTCCCTCCACCTAAAAGATTTCAGTTTGTTTTTCAATAGAGTTGTACAGTTTATAGGTCACATTAAAGGTGGAAAAAGTTCTGAAATGATTTATCTTTGTCTCATTTTTTTTACAGCACAGAAACCTGACATTTTAACAGTTGTGTGTAGACTTTTTATATCCACTGTATATTATACATGGGTTTTTAGAGAAAATACGATACAACTATAATGCAACTATACTGTAGTGAAAGCAGATGCATGAATTGAATGTACAAAGCCTTTCATTAGTTACAATCCTCCTTGCCAGAGCATTCAACAGGACAAATGGAAATCCTATTTTGAAAGGCCCCTGTTGGGAAAACAGTCATTCAATGCAGTGGCATCTCCTTGCCAGCAACTGCGGACCTCGCAAAATTTATGGATTTACAAGAAACAAATACGAGACGCGGGACTTACAAACAAAAACATTACGACCTCACAAAAATACGACCTTACCGCCCGAAACCCGCGCACATGAAAACATTAAAAACACAATAAATACACACAAGAAATACATAAAAAGTTTACCCACAGCAAGGGGCGGCACCCAGGACCTCGGAAAATGAAGTTACACCTCAATTTAAGTCGAAATACAAGAGTTTAGACACCCGAAAATCCCCTAAGCGAGAGAAAAAATGGCCGCCGAAAAAAACAAAAACGAGGCTACAGGACCCTAAAGACGCAAAACACCACCAAACACATACAGATTTTCCGAAAAAGACGGACGCTATCCAAGAACAAGGACGCCAAATCAGCCACAGACGCGTAACACACATTAGGCGCCATTTTACAACACTAACTTACACAATCCGGAAGTACACAGCTACCCTAACGGATTTTCCTCGCACACTCACACTATTTACACTACACACTGCACACTGCACACATTGCTGACACTTACACAGCAGCTCCACAGCACTGAAAACACACATTGTATGCTGCAGCAACATCAAAACTGATTGCCAGCTCTTCTGCACAATGCTTCCTGCATATATTACTTCAAAATAGGTAAAGTATATTCATTTATTATTTTATAAATTATTTCATTAGCATACAAAAAAAAAAACATGCTCATAGCACACAAACAACCAACAGCCTATCGATGAGCGCCAAAGGCGCTCATTGCGAGCCACGCGATGAGCGTCGAAGGCGCTCAGCGCGAGGCTCACAATGAGCGCCGAAGGATCTCAGAACACCAACAAAACGTATGTCTCAACCAAACACCATTACCTGCCTTACAATCTTATTGCCGTCATTTTTTGATTGGCAAATCGCTAGTTAAATAATAAAATATTGCATGCACTATGAAGTGCATATTGTAAGCATAGCACCATAGTAGTACTTCAGTGATCCTATGTATTGTTTTCTGGATGCAGATAGGGAAGGAAAGAGACATTTCAGGCAGAGCAATATAGCCTTTTATAACAGGGTTGGCCTGCCATGTTTGCCCTCCAATGACGGAGGAGGCCATAAAGTAGGGGTTGCAGTTTGCATAGCAATCCCCACAAACCTACTTTTTTCTATACCCCCTGTATATATAATAAAAGGAATGCAGATGAAAGAAACACCCCTCTGCATGGCTCCCACATCCCAAGTAGCAGCCTGAAACCCAGCCAGATGGAGCTAACAAAGATAAGCAGTACTTCATATTATTGCCTTATTTTGTACAATTCCCTAGATGCATGTATTAGATGCATGCTTCCAGTGCATGTGGTAGGCTCAAACACATTAATTTATGGAATTATGGCTGTCTGGCTAAACTCAGGCTAAATTAACCCAAACTGCCCTCACCAGATGACAATATTTATCTATGGTAAACAAAATATACACATTCATTAGACAGCAGTCACCACCAATAATCTTTGGGGGGAAAAAACATATCAGTTTAAGTTTAATATCAAGTTTAATTAAAAACACATTTTGCTTGTATAATAATGCATATTACTTGATACATACATTGACACAGTTCCTCTTTCACAGTGTGATATTCTTTTTAAAAACACAGCAATTTGTGACAATTAAATTGTCACAGAGACACTGGCTAGAGAAGTTAGGGTTATGTGTGAAACATAAGCAAAATTAAATTTAAATGTATTGTATACCAATAAGGTGCCCCAACCAGAGAGGCACCCCTGGGCAGCTGCCTTATTCACCTAGTTGTAAATATGGCTATGCTGAGAGCATGTACTCCCAAACATTGAAGGGAGGGGTGGTAAGAGAGAAGGTGGAGATTTGTTATTGAATTGAAGCTTTTGGGGATTTGACACCAACCCCCTTTTCCAACACATGCCGAGAAGCAGAAAGTTTAAACGAATAACTCTCGTGCCATGCTCGTGCAGAAAAGTAAATGCAAAGAAATTTAAATTGAAACATAGAGACATCAAAATATATTGTTTTCAAAATAAAAACCATATTAATAAATACTAGCGAATTGCCCGTCAAAAAATGACGGCAATGAAATTGTAAGTGAGCTAAGGGTGTTTGGTGTATATAATGTGGCTGATGTAGCGTTGTTCGTTTTCTATGTCGTGCGAGTTTTTTGGAATATCCATAGCTGTTTGGTGGGCTTTTTCGGAATATCCGTAGTTGTTTGGTGGTGTTTTGCGTGTTTATGGTAGTGTTTTGCTTGTTTAGGGACCTTTAGCCTCTTTTTCGTTTTGTTCGGCGGCCATTTTTTCTCTCACTTAGGTGATTTTCAGGTCTCTAAACTCCGAAATTTGTGTTTAAATGGAGGTGTAACTTCACTTCCAGAGGTCCTCGGTGCACCCCCTTGCTGTGAGAAAGCTTGTTTGTTGTTTGTATTTATTGTGTTTGCAATGTTTTTGGGGTTGCGCGTGTTGCGTCATTGTTTTTTAATGTCGTAGGTGTTTTTCAGCAAATACGTAGGTGTTTGTTAATGTGTTGCAACTTTAGACTGCTGTAGCCTCGTTTTCGTTTTTTTTTCGGTGGCCATTTTTTCTCTCGCTTAGAGAATTTTGTAGTGTCTAAACTCTTTTAATTTGACTTAAATTGAGTTGTAACTTCAGTTTTCGAGGTCCTGGATGCTCCCTCTTCCTGTAAGTAAGCTTTTTATGTATTTGTTGTGTGTATTTGTTGTATTTTGAATGTTTTCATGTGCGCGTGTTGCGACTGATTTAGGCGAGGTCGTAATGGGTCGTAACGTGTCTCGTATTTTGTTTGCGTTACGACGTAAATTTTGCGAGGGTCACAGTTGGTGGCAAGGAGCGCCTTCGGCGCTCCTTGCAAACAACTGCGACCCTCGCTTCTCAAGCATGAGCAGCGGCTCGTATGCTCACAACTATATATGTGATATATAGACAGATAGAAATACAATGATCTTTTATATATGTTTAAAATATACCAAATGTTTATTTTACATGCTTGTCCCCTCCCTAAAAAGTATCTACAGATATTATTAAAGAAATCTGGTCAGTAAGATTCAGTATAAATGAATATTTAAGGAATTTCATTATTTCCTTCTCATTTTCAAATTCTAACAGCACATTTAAAGATAAAATCTAAAGGTATTAAAGGATATGCTGATATAGCCTTCTATGAAATATGTGACAAATCTCTTAGATTATACAAAAATAAACCAATTTTCTTCTCTCATATACACACATTTGAATAGGATATTAGTAAAAAGGCAGGGTAGATAGGTTGAAAAAGGTATTGTGTGAAGCAGATAACTAAATTAAAAGCCGTGACCCCATCCTTGCTAAATTATGACTTTGATTTATTGCAGTTTCTAAACATCCAATAAGGAATCTTATGAAATGATAGGTAGGAGTTATTGATTTTTCTGTTCCTTAATATAATACACATACAGAACAGCATATTTGCAAAGTGACGTGATTTTCTGAATGCTTTGTCGGCGGTTATTTCTGCCAGGATTCCTTGAAATATCCTCGCATTGGTTTTTCCTTTTTTGAAATGTAACATTGTTATCTTTCCATTACTCTTTATTTGATTTTCACAGATAAATACACTGCATTATCGCTTATATATCTATTCAGTTTTGCATTACAGTTAATGTAATATCTGGTTTCACACTTTTTAAAGTGATAGATTGGCTGTTTGTAGAGGGGATGAACACAATATATGTCTATCTTTTCTAGCTTTTGAAGACTCCTTTAACAGAGGTGTATTTAGTAGTTATGCTGATATTAATATTAAAATAAGCTAATTGTGTCTTTGCATATTTAAACATTGATTAATTAACAAGTACTTAAAAGCTCTGTTTCAACTCAATTAAATATATACCAAACAGAGCCAAAAAAGCTCCGCCCCTGTAGTGCCTGCATACAGTGTTTCTATTGTACTAGCCAATGACAGACTATGGTCCCGATTCAATTGGCCGAATTGTAGTTACCAGAGCCTGTAATGGAAAAAAACGTAACTCTGTCCTATCTCCTCCTTTAATGTTTCAAGCCCTCAAATGTTACCAGTGCTAAAGACAAAATCCATATTCAATTGCAAGAATTGCCTTCTAACCCGTAAATGGCAAATGTATAAAAAAAATTCTATGAGAACTAGATAACAATGTAAAATCAAATAAACACACACTACTGTACTTACAAATACTGGGAATGCAATGAAAGACATTAGAATTAATAGCACAATAGTGTCAAGCTTGCCTATCCTCAATAAAAAAATATTTCCTATATGTTTTATTTCCATGTTATATTGATCCCAGGAATCAAGGATTTAATACTTATCAGGCCACCCACATGGACTTGACCAGTTTGTTTACAGATTTTTCTTGATTTCTACATTTCTGGATTGCGATTCCGATCACAGATCAGATTTCAAAACACTAATTAATTGTAATCTAAACTCCATGTTTTACTGACGTCATGATGACGGTCTCATATACTATTGGCTCTGTCTAAATTTTCACTTACGGGCTTGTTTAATTGATCATGATCATGTCCTGAAATGGTTTACGTGTTGAGGCCGTGAGCCTATAATTACGGGCTTGAATCAATTAAATACATCTGTAACTTTCTAACCCACAGACATAAGTGCAGTGTGAAGGTAATTACGGGCTTGGAATTAAATGGGATCCTGTGTCTTAGTAGCATTCCAGCAACATGTGGCAGATACATAGTCTGTCTTTGTCTTGTACAGTATGGCTTAAGAGTCCCTTCTCATTGTGTGGGCTCCCCAGTCTCTGGTAGTGTGTTTCTGCCTAGTCCTACAAGGCCCAGTCTTATAGCAGCACATTTTCAGACAGTACTGGGCTGCATATTTCATTGCTAGGCCAGTTCAGGTTTGTGCATACCCTAACAACCCAGTTACTACTGCTCCTTTCTTCTTTGCTATTTCCCAATTATAAGTTTACCACACACAATATAGAAAATCCTAAGTGTATATGTATCTGTATAAGTATACAGTAAGTCAATGTGCCAGGTACACTTACAAGTAGAATAATCTCGGCATACAGACATTTCTGTGCATATTCCTTAGCGTTGCATAGGTAATTTCAGGTAGCCTGCTTAACCCCGGAAAATGATCTAGGCCTAGATGTAGTGGACCTGGGCTGTAACACAGTGGACCTGGGCTGTAACTCAGTGGACCTGGGCTGTAACACAATGGACCTGGGCTGTAACACAGTGGACATGGGCTCAAACACACCCATGTCTGGTGGAGTGCCATGAAATAGCGTATCTGTAAACATTCCTGATCTGGAGGCAAATAAATATGAATTTGCCTACATCTGTGAATGCACTGGTTATTTAGCTCAAACATCCTTAGAAAAGAATACATGCACACTCCTTGGAAGCGTATAGCAGTATTGGTAGTAATTACAATTTAGAAATACATATCAACACAGGCTTGGTAAGGGGTCAAAAAAGTTAATTGACATATAAAAAATGACAATCTTCAGTGTTAGTTTACAGTAAGAAAATGCAAGTTTTTGTTAATACCATCCATTTAATAACATATCTGTTTTTACCTGCAGTTTTAAACTTCACTATTTGGAACATCTACTGAGTCACTAAAAATGCTCTTTTATTCTTTATACAAAGCACATTTTTAACAGCTATATCGGGGTATGCATCCAAAAGAATGTATTAGGTGGAACAGACAGCAGAAGGAGCAATCATTTCTCCATAGTCATAGTGCAAAGGGCTTCCGAGTTACGGCCTTGAAAATATTACGACCATTAAAACCGTAATCTATGGGCTTAACGGTTGCAATGTTTTCAAGGCCATAACTCAGAAGCCCTTTGCGGGCTTGGGGAAATTGATTAATTTATTTAATATCTAAATGTTTAAAAAAGAATTATACGATTATCAGAATTTTTTGTTTTATTATTTTCTTCAGCCTTGCTCAGTTTTAAGTTTGTATTTTGTTGAGATTTTCCATTAGCGACTTGCCATGTGCACTCTAATAATGAATCCAATATAAATATCACAAAGAAGAAAGGACTGTCACAAAATCATAAGGTTTATTAAGGTTTAGCGACACTACCCTAGGGGATCACCTCACCTTGACCCGCTGAATTAAACCAAGGAGCATGTACAGTAAAATATAACCAGTGGCTGCTCTTCCCCCGCCGGGCACTCCAAATGAATATGTAATTTAGTCATTAGATACAATAGCCTAACAGTTTAAAGCACTTAGAGAAGCATCATTTCCCTGCACGGGGAGAGAGGAAGGGAAGGTGAATTATGAGACGCTCATTTGCAGATGAGGCAGGTGTAAGATGATTGCGGTTGCTGTTTATTGCACTGTAGGCAGCTTTGGTAATGATCCAGTGGGGCCGGCCTCATTACAGGGAACATGAACATGTCTGCTAATAAAAAAACACATGCAGAGTATTAATACCAGAAAATATATGGCTTTTTCTGTTGACGTTTAAAGCTACTGTAATGCAGCAACAGCATATTAAAATAGTGTATAGAAGGGAATTTCATGGTTTTAATGGATGGAGCTTTAACAATTAATATTGTCAATATCACTTGTAAATAAATAAGAACGATATGTTGTGTTTCAGTGCCGGAATTTAGGCTGGTTTTCTGGTTGCCCTATTGTGTATGCTTTTAGATTGCAATTTAGATATTCTCCTTTCAGCTTCTACCCGAGAAAACCCAAGAGGTGAGCAAAAACATATTAAAAAATAATCAAAGCATACCTTTATATAATATGGTTCATATGGTTTTCATTATGCTGGATGCATTTATACTTTTAAAGGCATATTTAAATTTCAGAGATTATAAATGCATCTGATAGAGGAGAATCAGTAGTGTATAAAAACTATTTTTGCATGAAAAAAATTCCAAAATAAACATTAATAAACTTACCCTGATATTTGCAAATTTCTTCAGCTTTTCTGGCAGTCGATTTTGACAAGGAATCCCCATTAATTCATAATAATTCATAATATGTTTTGGCCAAATACATTGACTGGGAAGTCAGTCTCTGCAAAGCATCATGTAGTCTCCCCCCCACCCACCCACCACATCATGTCGTCTATTCACCATTACAAGGAAGCAAGGATGAGCTCACACATTGCTGCTGTGGATCTCTGCACTGTGCTGCTGTTGGCTTGAAGGATAGTATAGGGTCAAAAATATACTTGAATGCAGTGTTGGCTAGACCAGGTGCCGATGGGATGTGGAAACCGTTTTTAAAATAAAATAAATCTGTGTGTATATATAATGACTCCATGTAATGTGTGTTTCTGATATAAGCAGCATGTGTTAGATTATAAAAAGGTAAAAAAAAGGGAAACTTCCAAATAGCTTTAAAGAACCATTAATTGTTTTATCACTAGTGTCTCTTTAATTCAGCTTGATGTCACACATATGGATGTCATGCCATATTGCCATGATAGCAAAAAAAACACATCATTACACATTATTATTATTAACCTTCTTCTGCATTCATTTAATGATACACCCAGAAGGGTTGGAACAAGTGAAACAAATGGTTTTATCACAAAAACAGAAAGCTATATGTACTATATTTGTATATTTTTCACAAGATATTTGCAAACATAAAATGTATGTATGCAGTGCATCCTGTCATTAGCTTCACTCCATACATTTGCATGGATAACCCATTAAGTTGATCCCCCAGGCCATATATTTCTACATGTAACATCTCCATGCATTGGCCACATATATTATATTTGCGCTTTTCTTGCAGCCGAAGCTGGAGTGAGAACCGGCATATTAATGAGACAAATAAAGCACCCAGAATGCAATGTGAAACACAACAGTGCACGTATGGATCCAAGTTGTTCTTGGCCTGAAGCTGTGTTATCTTTACAACAAGCTAGAGATGAATCTTGGACATTACCACAATAAGCTGTAACTTGTTTATTTTCCTTATTTTATCAGCCCTGCAAACAATGTTTTATTTTATGCTAGAGCTCTGGGACTGATCAATAAGCAATTATTTTCATTCTATCACTTTAGTGAGATAATCTTTAAAAAACAGACATTGAAATATAGGTATCTCTGTCTGTATTGATAGAATAGTAAAACACTCTCTCCTAAGCATCTGATGAACAAATGAGCCTTGTGTAGCGCGTACTGTATTATATGAATTATTTGCTTAGATTAGTATGAGGCAGTACAAAGCTTGTTCCAGCTAAAGAAAGCTGTAATAGTATTTAGAAACTATAAACAGATACTGTCAGAAAGAATATACAAAGGATTAAGAAAATTGGATTTAAAGGAATGAAAGGTAAATGATTTTACCTAAATGATTATTTTTAATGTTGAAAATTGTTTATTGCAAAGGACCAAAAACAAACAAGCTTCAAAAAAACATATGTTTGTGATGTATGCATCAAATTAAATATAAGTCATGAGACTAAAAGCATTTTAGAGAAATTCTTTATTATAGAATACTCTGTACTTGGGAGATTCCATGTTTGCATCTTCCCCACTTCCTGCTGGCATGAATCATGAGAGTGTGTGTTCTGCTCATATGGATTAACTATTCAGGAGGTGAAAGGGAAGAAAAAGAGGAACTTGTTGGCTCATTGGATATTTCAGATAAACTTTTAGCGTTTGATGCCATCTCTTTGCCTGCACATGTTCTGTAAAAGGCAGCTGCAAGTAAACTACTCCTGTTATACCTCAAAAATTAAGTATTACTGTCATGTCAGCTTCCATGCACTAGCAAAGTCTGATAACCTTTGGATTACTTTACTTAAAATAATAAAATGTACAATAAAAAGGACAGTCATGACTGGTGTTCCTGAGACAACCAAGAGGGAAGATTTTTAACCTGATGATCAGGACTAAGAATACAGGACCAGCTAAAGGAAATCTGGTCTGTAGTGTTAGGTACATTCAGGTTAAAAGAGCTAGTGCCCTGAATATGAGTCTAGACAGGCCATAAATACACAACCACGTATAGAGGGTCATGAACTGTGAAAAAAAAACAGATTGGTCCAGAGAAAAGAGAATAACTAAGAAAGGTCTGCGACTATCAGCCCCATTAAATTCGGGCTACGTGTTAAAACATAGCGTGTATTTTAGACCGTAGGACTTACTGCTATTAAATTAGCCTCTTAAACCTACCCGCAGATGACTTGCGGGGTTAGACGCAGGACGGCTAAAAAATGGCTACATGGAACCCTCATGACACAAAGTCTAAGCATTACATTACATTACCATTTCCTACACTATTCCATTCTTTTAACCCCCACTAATTAACAAAAAATAACTCTATGATTAACTAATTAACCCTCTCAGTAATTAACCACCCATCTAAGTAATTAACCCTATTTAACCCTCACCATACCTAATTAACTATCTCACTAACCACTTAACCCTATCTAGACCCAGTTATCCCTATCTAGTCCTATTTACACCTAATGGTACCCAATAAACCCTATCTGTCAGGGGCGGCTGGTCCATAGGGGCAAATGGGCAACTGCCCTCCCAAAATTAATGAGCTGACTTAATCCCCCCATCACTTACTTAATTGTATAATTTCTATAATAAAAAATACAAAATGTTTTATCAGGTTCAATATTCTGTTTTTTTTAATAGCTGCTGCTGTCACTTTAAATTTCAGTTAAACACAATGACTTATCTCATCTAGCTCCCTGCTGGTGACTTGCCTAGTAATACATATCAGGGTACATGTGAGAAGTAAAAAAAAACAGTAACAATGCTCTCTATGCCCAAACTGTGCTCTAACAGATATAACTAAGCCTGTCTGTCAAACGCAGCATCACCCAATCAGAATGGTCGGAGGGAAAAGTCCAGTATCCTACAGGGACTCCAACTCTCACAGTCCCCCCGAAGTGAATACAGTGGTGCAATCTCAATAAAGTTTATTGAAAAACCCCAACTCCCAGCTCACATTGAATGCAGATAGAGGGAGCTGTGTGTAGAGCTTCAGTTTTCTCAATACTCTTATTGATTCTGACTACCCTGCTCCATACAACAAGCTTGTGACCTTTCTGTCACCACCCAGGCCTATACCAGACAGAAGCAGTTGCAGAGCTCAGGTAAGTACATATCCCTCTCTGTGTCTTGCTGCTGTTGCTCTGTCCTTCAGTTGTGTCTTACTCTCAGTGACCATGTGAATGCAGCAAAATCGGTACATCTGTCTGTGTTTCTGGTTGTGCTTATCCATATGGTTTTCATGGCAAATATACTGGAGTAGGTTGCCAGTTCCTACTCCAGTGGACTGCATTTTGTGTGACCTCTCTAAAATGACCTGCCCATCTTGGGTGACCCTTCATGATGTAGTTTACAGCTTCATTGAGGTAACAAGTCCATGACAGAAGGGGTCCTGTATCTTAGTCTCTCTCTATGTCCATGTGTATTTATAAGGAGAGGGTATACTTACTTTTGAAGGAGATATCTTATTTTATGTGAATATATATATATATATATATATATATATATATATATATATATATATATATATATATATATATATATATGTGTAACCCCTAATTACCCCTACCCTACCCAATCCTATTAACCACCTAATAAGCCCTATACTACCCTATCCTATTAACCCCCGAACCCCCAATTAAATCCCTAAGCACACACTAAGTACAGACGATAAAACCCCCCAACTAAGTACAAAAAAAAAACTGCTAATTACATAAAAATAAAAAAACACTACAAAAAAAAAATTGCAATGTTCTATCAAAAAAAAATGCTACCAACGGAGCTCTTCCCTTGAGGAGCTCACTACCGAAAATGTAGGTTTCCCGGGCATGCTCTGATGAAAAAGGAAAAATGGGCCTTCTAATTGGCTGAAATGGCTGTCAATCAGATTTCAGCCAATCAAAAAGGAATACAGCGGTGTATCCCAATGTGATTGGCTGAAAGCATTTGCGCCTTCTGATTAGCTGAAACTTTGTCAATCAGATATCAGCCAATCAGAAGGGGTGTATCCTATTGTGTTTGGCGGAAAGCATTTGCACCTTCTGATTGGCTGACATCTGACTGACAGCAATTACAGCCAATCAGAAGGCACAATTTTTTTTGGGGATCAGAGCATGTGCAGGAACCTTAATTTGCATTGGGGAGCTCTTCAAGGGAGGAGCACCTTTAGTAGAAATTTTTGTTGTTGATAGAACGTCAGGAGTTTTTGGGAGCCGCCTGTCCTGGCCCAGAAGCCTCAAGACAAAGACATTGAGGATCACCAATGGAGGGGCATTTTGGCCAGGTCAGTAGACTATTAACCCTTTCTTTTTAACCGGTTGTCAGTACTTTATTTACTGTAATGTTATGTTTTTTTGTAGGTGTGTCAGGACTTTGTTGGAGGGGTCTTTCCTGGACCAGAAGGTTGAAGACCAGGGCATCAGGGATCACCACTGGAGGGGCCTTTTTGCCAGGTCAGTGGACTCATTAACCCTTTCTATTTTTTACAGTTTTTTTATTTTATTAGTGTATATTATTTTATGTAGTCTTTTATTATATTATGTTACATATTTACATAGTAATTAAGGTTGAAACAAGACTTTCAGTCCATCAAGTTCAACCTTTTAAAATCTCCTCTTATCTGCAATATGCGGATTAGTTATTAATTAATTAGTTGATAATTAATATTAATAGTATAGTATTTGAGGATGAATAAAGAGTTAGTCCATCAAGTTCAACCTTTTTAGATCTCTCTTGATCTTTTTAATATGTGGACTATTTGTTAATAATTGTTAATTGATCCAGAGGAAGGCAAACAGAAAAAAAAGAAAACATTGAAACTTTACCAATTGTCTCATAAGGGGAAAAAAAAGGAAAATTAATTCCTGACCCCAGAAACTGGTGATCAAATTTCTCCCTGGATCAATATTCCTTTGCTAGTTATCTAGGATAACCTTGAATGCCCTCTTTATTCAAAAATATATCTAACCCCTTTTTAAAGTTATCGAATTTGCTGTCACCACATCCTTTGGTAGAGAATTCCACAGTTTAACCACCCTAACTGTGAAGAACCCTTTTCTTTGTTTAAGGGGAAATCTTTTTTCCTCTAACCTCAAAGGATGTCCTCTTGTCAGTTGAAAATCTCTTGCTACAAAAAGTTCATTTGACAAAGCCTTATATTGACCCTGGATGTATTTAAATAAGTTAATCATATCCCCTCGTAGACGCCTTTTTTCTAGCGAAAATAAGTTTAATTCGGTTAGTCTTTCTTTATAACTTAGCCCCTCCATTCCCCTTACTTGTTTTGTTGCCCTCCTCTGTACTTTTTCCAACTGTAAAATGTCCTTTTTATGAAGTGGTGCCCAAAATTGTACTCCATATTCCAAATGAGGGCGTACTAGGGATTTGTATAGTGGTAGAATTATATTTGCTTCCCTTGCTTCTATACCCTTCTTAATACATGCTAATATTTTACTTGCCTTTGCAGCTGCTGCATGGCATTAAGCACTGCTACCTAGGTGGTTGTCCACTAGTACTCCCAAATCCCTTTCAATATCTGATACCCCTAGATTTGCTCCATTAAGATTATAAATTGCATGGCTATTTTTCCTTCCCAAATGCATAACCTTACATTTATTTGTATTACATCTCATCTGCCATTTAGCCGTCCATTTCTCTAATTTATACATATCCCTCTGTAGGGAAAGTACATCATTATCTGAGTCCTACTTCTACATCATTAATAAATATGTTAAAAAGGAGAGGACCTAATACTGAACCTTGAGGAACCCCACTTACCACATTAGTCCAATCGGAGTATGTTCCATTTACAACAACCCTTTGCTTCTTGTCTTTTAGCCGGCTCTCGATCCATGAGCAGATATTTACTGCAATTCTTGTATCCCTTAGTTTGTTCAAAAGTCTCCCATGAGGCACTGTATCAAAAGCGTTTGCAAAATCCAAAACGACTACATCCACTGAGTTGCCCTGAGTTGCCCCCAAGTTCCTACTAACCTCATAGAAACTAATTAGATTGGTCTGACATGACCTATCCTACATAAATCCGTGTTGACTGCTACCTATGATCTTGTTCAAATAGACATAATCTGTGTAAGTTACTTAGAGGGCGGGTTGATTACTGAGGGGGTTAGTTAGTTAATTATAGGGTTAATTATTGTTAATTAGTTATAGAGGTGTTAATAGAATGGAATAGGGTAGGAAAGGGTTAATAGTGTAATGTAGTGCTTAGACTTTGTGTCATGAGGGTCCTGGAGGACCCTCATGGCACTTATAGTGTTAATGTAAGGGTTAATAGTGTCCTAGAGGGGTCTATATAGACCCCTATTGGACTTATGGGGTTAATTTTAGTCTCACGAGGGTCTATATAGACCCCCATGAGTGATGGAGTTAATGATAGGTTCCGTGGGTGTGCTTATAGTACCCCTGCAGCAGGGGTTAATTTTTAATTTAGCGCAGGTTCTTTAAGGACCTCTAAGGTCCATTAAAGACCCGCGAGGCAGGAATTTTGAAATGTAAATGCTGCAGGGTTCCTGATTGGGACCCCTGCAGCAAGGGTTTATGTATCAAAACTGTTTATGTATGGAAACCAGAATAGGGGGGGTCATTTTAGGTGCTGGGGGGGTACTTGAAGTACCCCAGCGGCAGGGGTTGACTATTTAACTGCCGCAGGGGTCCCGGTTGGGACCCCTGCAGCAAGGGGTACTCTTGAGAAGCTTTTGTGATATCATTCTGGTGTTCTCTTTTACCATTGGCTCTGTCTACACCCGTAACTACGGGGTTTGACTATTCGATCATGTTCACGGCCGCACATACATAGTTACATAGTAATTTAGGTAAAAAAAAGACTTTTAGTCCATCAAGTTCAACCTTTTTAGATCTACTCTGATCTGAAAAATGCTGATTAATTGTGCAACGTGGGCAAGAATGATTTACAGGCTTGCATCTCCGGCCTATAGATCGTGGCCTAATCTAATTTAATAGCTCTGTAACTCGCCCAAATTACAAGCCTGCAGGCTTTGCGGGTGTACCGTTGCCACTATGGATATCTAATTTAATGGGTTTAGTTTAGTGTTTTGCTCTATTAACCATTAAGCAAAATATCACTCACTTTGTCACAAAGTTTTCTCTCACCTTCTTCTTATTTATAATCTCCTGTCTGTCTCTCAGATTCTCCTCCTCATTTTCCCCACATCATGTATCCAATGAAATAACCATTTCACCTTCTCTCATCCCCTCCCCTTTTGATTGCTCCCACAAGCTTCTCCCCTTCCTCCAGTCACTATCTCCTCCATCTCCTACAGCTCACAAGCAAAAATGCTTCTGTACAACACACTCCCATCTCCTATCCCTTTCTCTCCTCCTTCTGCTGGCAGCTGAAATTATATCTCCTAATTGAGGCCCTTCACTCATTTCCACAACCTGTCAGCTATGCACTTCCCCCCGGATTGCAAATACCCAAAACCCTTACAACTTAATACCTATCTCCTGCCACAAACCACCCTCTTTGCCCTTCTCCTTTACACTCGGAAATGCATGATCTATCTGCAATAAACACACTTTCATCCCCATGACCCATTCACTTCAAACTCCCTCAACCTACTGGCTCACAGAAACCTGGCTCTCTCCTTCAGACACTTCCTCCCCTGCTGCACTCTCCCATGGTGGTTTTTACTTCACACACCTCAACCTGGGAACCAACATGGTGGTGGTGTTGGCATATTAATTTCCTCTCAGTGCACATTTCACTCCATTGCCACTATTCCTTTCCTCCAATTTTCATAATCTCTTTACATGTTGCTGTGATCTATCACCCCCTGGACCAGCCTCTCAATTTCTTGATCACTTTGTTGCCTGGCCCCCTCACTTTCTCTCCTCCAATGTTCCTTCACTCGTCTTGGCGACTTCAACATTGCCATTGACACTTCCATCTCTCCTACTGCTGCTAAACTATTTTCACTCAACCCTTCCCTCAGCCTCTCACAATAACAGATTCCCCAACTCACCATGATGGACACTCCCTAGACCTTATTTTCACCCATCTCTGCACAACCTTGCCATCTGACCACTCCCTCTATCCGACCACCACCTTCTATCCTGCAGCCTCACTACATCTTTTTCTCACTGTGCTTCTTGTATCCTGGTCATCTTTACCCACAGAAACCTTCACAATACAACATAACTCTTACTTCCACCCTTGACACTATGGCCCCCGTAAAACATTCATAACAAACTCTCCTCTCAACATGGATCACACACTCCCTTCTCCCAGCTAGCACCCAGCGTTTACCCTTCCCTAATCCCACAGCTATTAAGCATTCCTTTGACCTTGTAACAGAGAATGAAGTATCTAGCCTACTATTAACCTCTCACCTTACTACCTGTCCTTTAGATCCTATACCATAACAGGTAATCCCGCCCCTCTATACCACACATATCCCTACTCTGACTGATCTCTTCAACCTTTCCCTAAAGACTGGCACATTTCAATAATCTCTAATTACACCCATGCTTAAAAAACCCTCATCTCACACTGATTCCACAACTAATAACTGCCCTATCTCTCTACTTCCCCTGGCTTCCAAACTGCTTGAGTGGCTCATCTACAATTGTCTTACCTAATTTATCTCCTCCAATTCCATTATTGACACCTTCCAAACCGGCTTCAGGCCCCAAACACTTCACTGAGACAGCTCTAACAAAAGTCACTAATGACTTGCTCACTGCCAAGTCAAAGGGTCACTTTTCTAATCTACTTCTCCTGGATCTATCTCCTGCCTTTGATACAGTTGATCACCCTCCACTAATCCAAATTCTCTGCTTCCTTGGAATCAGAGATACTGCGCTCTCATGGTTCACATCATACCTAAAAGACCTAATATTTAGTGTCTCCTTCTCTGGCACCCCTTCTTTATAGGATGACAACAAGCCGTACGCTCCATAGAGTTGGGCTTTATGGAAGAGTGGCCAGAAGAAAGCCATTACTTTCAGCAAAAACAAAATGGCACGTTTTGAGTTTGCAAAAAGACTTGTGGGAGACTCCCAAAATGTATGGAGGAAGGTGCTCTGATGAGACTAAAATTGAACTTTTCAGCCATCAAAGAAAACGCTATGTCTGGCGCAAACCCAACACATCACATCACCCAAAGAACACCATCCCCTCAGTGAAACACGGTGGTGTCAGCATCATGTTGTGGGGATGTTTTTCAGGAGCCGGGACTAGGAAATTGGTCAGAGTTGAGGGAAAGATGGATAATGCTAAATACAGGGATATTCTTGAGCAAAACCTGTACCACTCTGTGTGTGATTTGAGGCTAGGACGGAGGTTCACCTTTCAGCAGGACAATGACTTATTATATTTGCTTCCCTTGCTTCTATACCCTTCTTTATATATGCTAAAATGTATTTACCTTTTGCAAGCCTTGTTGATTTCCTTGAACTCCCATAAAGCAGTCTCTGTCCCCTCTTGTTTCTATAATTTAAATGCCTGTTTTTTACTCCGTATCTTGATCTTTAAATCATTGTTAAGCCACATTGGATTGGATTTACTCCTTTACTTTTATTCCCACATGGTATATGCTGATGTGCATGTATATTTAGTAAGGATTTAAATGTTGTCCATTCAGTGTTTTTACCTATTAGTTCTCTGACCGAGTCTATACTTTGTATTGCTGCCCTTAGACCCTTATAATCTGCCCTTTTAAAATTAAAAGTTTTTGTTGGCCCCTTAAAAAATATTTTTTAATTCAATCTCAAATGAGACTGTGTTGTGATCACTGTTTCCCAAAGGTTGCCCTATTCCAACATTTGTGACTATATTAATTATATTTGTGATGACTAAATCTAAGATAGCTTCATTTCTAGTAGGCTCTTGTATAACCTGGGCCAAATAATGATCCCTGAGTGTACTCAAGAACCTGCTTCCCTTAGCTGAACTGCTGGTCTCATTTATCCAGTTAATTTCAGGGTAATGAAAATCTCCCATTATTAGAACTTGCCCATGCTTAGCTGCATTTCCAATCTGTAACAATAATTGTATTTCCTCACTTTCAGCTATATTTTGGGGTTTATAGCATACTCCTACTAATATTCTTTTGGAATTTGCTGCTCCGCTATTTAACTCTACCCACAAACATTCAACTTTATCACAAGGTCAACCATAAATATCTTCTCTGACTATAGGCTTAAATTCTGGCTTAACATACAGACAAATCCCTCCTCCTCTTTTACCATTGCCTCTATCTTTCCTAAATAGATTATAACCATCCAGATTAACAGTCCAGTCATGAGATCCATCCCCCCACGTTTCGGTAATGCCTATTAAATCCCATTTTTCACTAATTGCTAATAATTCAAACTCTCCCATTTTTTCCTGACAAGCTTCTGGCATTAGCAAGGATAAACCTTATGTTATGAGTCTGTAGTTCTGAAGTCCCTGCCACTGTACTTGATTTACTTAGTACTACCTCCCTGTTGATTATACTACCCCTGCCCCCATCTCCTCCCCTATGAGTTGTTAATTCATCCCTTATACCCTCTACACTTTATACCCCATTACTTATATCTAGTCCCTCCCCCCACCTACTAGTTTAAAAACTCCTCCAGCCTTTCTACCATCTTATCCCATAGCACAAAAGCTCCCTTATCATTAAGGTGCAATCCATCCCTGCTGTAGAGATTGTACCGAAGTGCGAAGTCAGCCCAGTGCTCTAAAAACCCAAACCCCTCCTTAGTGCACCACATCTTTTGCCACACATTAACCTCCCTAAGCTCCTTCTGCCTCCTTGGGCTAGCACGTGGCACTGGTAGTATCTCAGAAAATACTACCTTGGGGGTCCTTGCATTCAGGTTATTACCTAGTTCTCTAAAATCATTATTTAGGACTCTCCATCTTCTAATAGCTTTGTCATTGGTACCAATATGTACTTAATTTCCAGCCCCTCACAATAGTTTGTATACCCGATCCACAACATGATGAACCCGAGCACCCGGGAGACAGCAGACTGTTTAATTGCTGGGATCTGGGTGACAAATCACCCTGTCTACCTTCCTAATAATAAATTCCCCTACCACCAAAACCTGTCTGTTGCTCTGCCTATTCTGCCCTCCCTCTCCTCAGGTAGAACTGTTCTCCCGGCTGTTAGACGGAACAGCTCTATCTGCCATTGTCATTCCTGAATGGACATCCCCAACAGTTTCACTCAATCTGGCAAATCTGTTGGTGATTGCCAACTCAGAACTGGCCTCCCTCCTGCTCCTGTTCCCCCTGATTCCCCTTCTAACTGTAACCCAGCTACCTCCCTGGACATCCTCACTAGCCCCAGCTCCACCCTCCATGCTAGGCCCAGATAAACTGTGCTCCGAGAGCACCAACCCCCTTTCCAGTGGAGCAATATCACTAAGTGCTGTAATTCTCCTCTCCAGATCTCCAATTTGAGCTTCCAGAGAGGCAACATGCTCACACCTCTCACAGAGGTATGGGCCCTGGATCATCTGGTTCCAGTATTGCATACATATGACAGGATGTACACTGAGTGAGGTTGCCACTGGACTGACTCATAATTATTATTATTATCTACAAAAATTCAGTGGGAAAAATAAAGAATATAAAATAATATATTTGTATAAAGTTTTCCTCCTTTGCACTTTTATTTAAACTCCTACACTTTTACTAGAATTGTACTTGATACTAGAAATGTTTGCAAGCTCACAAGTTCACCCCTTCTCCTGTTTATATTAACTTCTGCCTTCTCACCTGGACACAATTAGTGCACTCTGCAATTTATCAGCCTTTACTTGCAAAGGAAAATCCACTTGCAAACAGCCCCAAACAGCTCACGAACCTTTTATACTAGTTTAACAGTCAGGCCACACCCCTCTCAACTGGGCACATTTAGTGCACTCTGCAATATATCAGCCTTTACTTGTAAAGGAAAATTCCTTGTAAAGGAATATTTATATATATATATATATATATATATATATATATATATATATATATATATACTCATAGGTGTGTGTGTACTGAGTGAGGTGGTATGGGGGCCCAATGCACCAAGGCGCTCCATTAACTAGTTCCGCCACTGTCTAAAGATCTTAATCCAGCCCTGTCTATAATTAAAAAATAGATAGTGACTGTTGCTATGTAGGGGCATTGGGAATATGGATAAGGGCAATTTAGCCCTAGTCTAAGCATTATCTAAAAAAAAAAAAGAAATACTAATGTTGATAGTTAGTTACATTCTTCAATAAAATGGGAGATTTTCCTGAAATGTCGTGGTCATTTAATGTATATGATATCATGAACATAGAGGAGGAATATACAAAATGAATAATAGAAGGACAAAAGCATAAAAAAATCTCTTGCTTCATAGTTCTGGGCATTCTGTGATGTGAGGTTAATTCAGTTAATATCCACTTTTTATGTGGCCTGTCTGTGATCTGCCTGTGCGCATCTCAATAGCACCATATCACACTGGCTTTTCACAGCATGAGCAGTTGAAAATGGGATTGAGAGAGCTGCTATCACACGACAGCTCTGTGATCACGGTGTGTAATTATACTTGTCTAAATTGTCAGCACTTGAAGTCGGTTGTCTGTAATTAAATGAGCTGATGTACATGTTAGCAGGCTCAGCACCCAGAGATAGGCCTTCTCCAGGAATATTCTGGGCAATTTCTATGAGCCTTTGACAGAACCTTCCAGCCACAATGGCACATAACCATTAGGAATAGCGTGTTCCCTTTGAGATAAAATTCAACCTATAATAAGAACATACTGTATGCAAATGTCATATAATCCACTTCTTGTAGTAATATTGTATTGTTGATTCGTGTAGATCATTTCCTTTATTAAAATTTTGTTTTGCGATAATCCCTTTGCTTACAGAAAGGCAAAAACACTCTGTATTTGGTTATGAGAATTCAATATAGCTGTTAATGGGATATTGTGAAAAATATGTCTGACTAATTTACATGCCATATGCCACCTTGTTAAATACATTAAATTTGTTGAGATAAATCAAATGCATGTTATTAGATATTATAAAACTGCAGCAGTTTTTTGTAGTGCTTTCAAAATGAATCATTACTAAATCATAATTATTTCTCTATATTACAATATTAATATTAATCACTGAGACAGAGATTTGAAAGCCCACCTAACCCTGGTTTAATTAGCCAGTAGTGGAGCTAGTGAATGCAGGGACCCAGTGCAAAATAATTTGGGCACCACTCTTACCACTTTTTTAAAGAAAGGTAGGTGCCTATAGGGGGTCAATTAAAAGTAAGAATATAAGTAGGTGGTCATATCACCGCTATGGGGATCAGGTCACCTTACTGTAAAAATAATTATCTGTCCCTCTCTTCTAATGGGGATGCCTCAATGGGGGATTCATTTAAATGGTCACTGTAGTGGTAAAATAATATTTTATTTGTTTATTTAGTTCTGATTACCGTATTTATCAGCGTATAACACGCACTTTTTCTCCCTGAAAATAGGGAGCAAATGATAGGTGCGTGTTAAACGCCGATATTCCCTCCCCCTCCTCATCCTCACCCTCCCTCCTCATTCTAACCCCCCCTCCTCAACCTAAACCCCCCTCCTCAACCTAAACCCCCTAAATAACTCCCCCTCACTTATCTGCTTCTGCTCCGGCCTCCGCTCCGCTCCTTGACCCGTTGCGTGCGCATGTGACGTCACATGTGCACCGGTGCACCCGGAATATGCTAATGACGTGGCGCACATGTGACGTCACATGCGCGCGCACCGGGTCAAGGAGCGGAGCGGAGCAGAAGCAGGTGAATGAGGGGGAGGTATTTAGGGGGGTTTAGGTTGAGGAGGGGGGGTTTAGAATGAGGAGGTGGGTTTAGAATGAGGAGGGAGGTTGAGGAGGGAGGGTTGAGGTTGAGGATAGGGGGTTGAGGTTGAGGAGGGGATTTGAGGAGGGGGTTGAGGAAGGAGGATGGGGGGTTGAGGAGGGGGTTTGAGGAGGGAGGTTGAGGAGGGGGTTGAGGATAGGGGGTTGAGGAGGGGGGGTTGAGGGGGTTTGAGGATGGGGGGTTGAGGAGTGGGTTTGAGGAGGGGGTTGAGGATAGGGGGGTTGAGGAGGGGATTTGAGGATGGGGGTTTGAGGATGGGGGGTTGAGGAGGGAGGTTGAGGAGGGGGTTGAGGAGGGAGGATGAGGAGGGAGGATGAGGAGGGAGGATGAGGAGGGAGGTTGAGGATGAGGAGGGAGGTTGAGGATGAGGAGGGGGTTGAGGATGAGGAGGGAGGTTGAGGATGAGGAGGGGGGTTGAGGATGAGGAGGGGGGTTGAGGATGAGGAGGGGGGTTGAGGTTGAGGAGGGGGTTGAGGAAGGAGGATGAGGATGTGGGGGTGGAGGAGGGGGTTGAAGATGGGGGGTTTGATGAGGGGGTTGAGGAGGGAGGTTGAGGATTTTGCTTCAAAGTTTTTTATTTTTTCCCTGAAATTTCCTTCCTAAAATGAGGTGCGTGTTATACGCCGGTGCGTGTTATATGCCGATAAATACAGTAGTTCAAATATTTTCCCAGGCAATGTTGAGCAGAGTGACCTGAAATACTTAATGCTGATTGGCTGAAATATGATTCCAGCAATCAGAAGCGGCATCCTCTGTCTGACATCCAGCCTTATTAAACTTGAAGCCTGAAACTCCATAATGATGAGTTACGGTGCTATTAAATTAGAATGGGCTGCGAGATACGGGCTTGAGACGCAAATCATAGCTCATTCATAGAAGGCTGGATTTGTGGCTGTGCGGACTTAGTTGCAATTTAATAGTATGATTGGATTTGTAGCGGTTACGAGCATGACAGATCAAAGGATTTGTGGGCTGTGAAGTTCCACGTTCACGTCCCGTAGGCATTTTTCGGCTGTCCTGCGTCTTAACCCGCAAGTTGGGGGCAGCCTGCTTTGCGGGACTAATTTAATAGCCCTAAGTACTCATATCAACATTACGGGCTACGTTTTAACACGTAGCCCAAATTTAATGAGGCTGATGGTATACTTCAGCCTTGGTACGTCAGCTTTCGTCAACACATTGCAAATGTACCATTGCAATCATTTTTATGCATTGAATCATCTAGTGGATATAGGACATGATATGTGCAATTTAGTTCTAGTTGGTCGATAGACAGTTAACGTGAGACCACAGTAAATCATTTGTGTTTAACTCCTGTAAATATTGTTTAACCTTCTGTATTACACAGCATAGTTTGAAAGATCGTCTTTAATTAAAATGCTTCTAGAGACAACTAAATCAACAGCACTGATAGAATATCTCACTCTCTCTTAATTAGAAAAAATCGGAGTAGGGAGATTACAGAAGAAGGAATTAAAGACCTTCTACAATGTCCTGTAACCAAATAAAATACATCAATCCAACAAATCCAAGGATACTTTCTAAATGTAACTTAATCTATGATTGGTTTAGGTAACGAGCATTTGTTACTTGAACACACCATGCAACATAATGTCTTTAACATGATTACAAATGTATGAAGAAGCAATGTGGACATTTAATAAGCAATATATTTATGAATTATGTGGTCTGGTGGAAAGCCTAACACTTAAAACATACCATTAGTCATAGTGCTAATGAATATGTTGGAGATTTTATAAATAAATGATAATAATAATCATTCATATTCATATCTGCAGTTAAAATGTATTTCATTCAAATCCGTGCATAACTCAATGAAAATGAACTAGCCTTATGTAGTATCACCCTGATAAATATCTTATGGATCTCAAAGGAAGTGCCTATGAGCGCTTGAAGGAAACCGGCTAGTCCCCAGATGAAAAGTGTCTAGTGTTTAGGATTTCTCAGAGTTGTACTATTATTCTTTTTTTTTTTAAGTCTGTTGTGATCAAAAAATTAAAATAGCCCCTTTTGAAGAACTACACTTGAAAATTAGCAAATTTTTTTTAGAATGCAAAAGATAAAAATAAAATCTAAAATATTATTTTTATATAATAATCAAATGAACACAGTGCTTTCCCTAAAGCACTTAGTAAGATAGTAAACTTGCAAACTTACAATCTAAAGGTTATGGGTGAGGTATTGAAAGTTGATAGATGTGTTGTGTATATTAAGGCTGAAAGTGATAAAATTCCTTAAACAGATATGTTTTAGTGAGGTTTTGAAGGTTTTGAGGCAGGAGGATAGCCTGGTGGAGCGAGTCAAGGAGTTCCATAAAATAGGGGCAGCATGTGAAAAGTCCTGAACGCCGTAGTGTGAGGAGTAGATAAAAGGGGAGGAAAGAAAAAAGGGCGGTTGGGGGAGTATTTAGAGACTGTTGAGGATGTTATAGTTAAGGTCATCATTTTTTATTTTATTTTGGAGGCTGCTGGAAGCCAGTGGAGTGACTGACAGAAAGGTGCTACTGACACTGAATGTTGAGTTTGGTAGATGAGTCAAGTGGATATGTTCATTATGGATTGGAGTGGAGAGGTGGGAAATGGGGAGGCCAGTAAAGAGAGATCTGTAGTAGTTGAGGTGAGATATGATGAGAGAGTGAATACGAATTTTAGTTGTGTCTTGTGTAAGATAGTGACATAATTTTGGACATGTTTTTTGTTGAAAAAGTCAAGATTTTGTTATGTATTGTATGCGAGGAGTGAAAGAGAGGGCAGGGTCCAATAGAATCCCATGACAACGGGCCTGGGAGGTGGGAACAATTATGACATTGTCAACAGTGAGAGAGATGTGAGGAGTGGAAGCTGTGGTAGAGAGTGGGAAGGTAAGGAGTTCAGTATTTGACATCCTGAACTTGAGTTGACGGGCACATATCCAGGAGGATATGCTTGAGAGGCAGTTGGCCAAGTGTGTTAGAATAGAGGGAGGAGATCTGGTGCAGAGAGGTAGATACAGTATGAGTGCCATCTGCATATAGATGGTACTGTAATACAAAATATTTTATTAGGGTACGAAGGGAGGAAGTATAGATGGAAAAAAGGAGAGGGCTTAGGACTGAACCCTGGATTATGCTAACAGTCAGAGTGCCAGAGAACCGCGTGCACCTGAAAACATTAAAAACACAATAAATACACACAAAAAAGACATAAAAAGCTTACCCACTGCAAGGGGGGGGGGGAGTTTAGACACACAAAAACGAGGCAACTGGACCCTAAAGACGCAAAACACCACCAAGCACATACAGCTTTTCAAAAAAGCTGTAGGAGGCACAACATACACTTTTTGCAAGGATGCTAAATCATCCACAGCCACCATTTTACAACACTAACTTACACAATGCAGAAGTACACAGCTACCCTAATGGCATCCCCTCGCGCACGCAGCCTATTTACACTACACACTGCACACATTGCTGACACTTACACCTCAGCTCCACAACACTGCAAACTGACATTGTATGCTGCAGCAACATCAAAACAGATTGTCAGCTCTTCAGCACAATGCTTACGGCATATATTACTTCCAAATAGCTAAAGTATATTCATTTATTAATTTATTAATTATTTAATTAGCATACAAAAATACATATACCCCCCCAAAAAAACACTCTTGTAATAAACACAAAAGCCATTCCCCTCGCACCTGACAACAAGCCACAACGCTGCTCATAGCACACAAAGCCTTAGAATAAGCGCAAAAAACAGATCAGCGCCGACCAAACAATAACAGCAAAAGCGACTATCAGAAAAAAAAATACAACAATCAACAGCCGAAGGCGCTCAGCGAGAGGCTCGCAATGAGTGCAGAAAGACCACCAAAAAAATGAATGTCTGTGGCAAACAGCATTACCTGACTTACAATTTTATTGCCCCGTCATTTTTGACGGGCAAGTTGCTAGTAATTAATTTACTTTACTTTTTAACAACATGGTGCCCATTATCACATTTTGTTATTTCAAAGAACATAGAACAAGAAAAATTGCCACAGTGGGCTTTAAGAATTCAGCTAGTGGGTAGAACATTAATGAGTTGACAAATAGGGTAATCTAGATAGTCTAATATATTCATATCTGTGTTCAAATCTTGTATTTCTATTGTTTTCTTGACAAATATTGTACCTCTACTTCTGTCCACAATGTCTGAGATCCCCCCAGAAAAAAAAACCCATTATATATACATACATATATGTGTAACCACTGCAGGGAACATCTATAAGGGGAACAAACAAAGTTTTCCAGGTACAAGATGGAGTGTTATATGGCTACATGAGCTCTTAGTATATTGCAAGTAATACAAAATACTTTTGCTCTTCTAACCCTGTAAATAATGCATATGTGGTGTCTGGTTATATTTAGAGACTTGTTATATCCAAAGCACTAAAAGCTAAATCTAAAAAGCAATACTCAACGTGTAGGCTTAGGTTAGATCGTATTCAACTTAAAGCAAATAGACTTAAAGCAAACAGAAAAACAAGATCACTTTGAAGCTGTCTGCCCTTTCATGTCAATGAGAGTTACACACTGGAAATCTATCCCGAGCAGTCTCCAGGAATATCATTACTGCCCAAGTGTAATTCAGCAGAAAACTCAACTCCTTTTAATCAATGAATCAATGAAGACCTTACAGCATCTACCTGTTAATAATAGAACCCTAACCCGATGAAGTGAATGCAGGACATCCTCACGGCAGAACTGCTTTTCTCAGCAATGTCTATTCACAAAGGACCTGGCTCCAAACCTTTTCCACTCCAACCCTTGTCTCACTCAATTAGGTTTCCAGCTGTGGATTGACATAGGAGATAGTAGCTGTCAGCACACAGCTCAGAGGACCTTGTTACCTTACATTTGGGAGGCCATTCCTATTTATAATATACTGACAGCAACAAAGGAGATATACTGGATGAAATGGCAGGGAATTTAAGACAGGTTGAGAAATATATTGTACTGCCATACTGGGAAAACAAAGCATTTACCATGCTTTACTCTAAAATGGTATGTCTTATTAAATTTTTTAATTAATATGTTTTATTATACATAAACAGGAATAGTTAGGGTTAAAGGTACACATAAGAGGTTCCAAATATGATATGATATAATTTAAATCTGCAGTCAATATTAAGTAAGCTATCCATTGAATTAAATTAATGTAATCAATCAATTAAGTAAATGTTATCAACATTAAAGTTTGCAATTTGTACCTGTCAATCAGCCTTTCAGACCCACCATGGTTATCATATGTGCCCCAGGCTTCAACCCTGATCCAAGGTGTGATGGCTTCCATGCTAATATGGAGGCTAGCCGCCTACCCTACCTTTGCCAATACTTGTGAAAAAACAAACAAACAAGGAGACCTTATTCTGTATTTAGTGGATAAAGCAGAATATAGTTGAAAAAATCAATAAAGATGCTATTTTTGGATTTTGCAAAGGCTTTTGATACAGTGCCACATGGGAGACTATTGAGCACACTAAGGTATACAGGAATTGCAGTAAATATCTGATCATGATTGACAGCTGGCTAAAAGACAGGAAGCAAAGGGTTGTTGTTGTTGTAAATAGATTTGTCACAGTAGCGCTGGACTTTGGACTTTTGGTTGGACACTTTTTGGGCTTACTATTACCTGACATGTACATCTGGACTCCCTTTGTCCTGGACTATGCAGCATTTTTAGGCTGAGGAACAGTTTCTGACCCACTCACATAGAGTTTGGGTCAGTAGGATATTCATGTTTACATTTAGGCTTGCTTAATGTCTTTTTGGTGTGTACTGTATCACCTGGGGGTTACACATGTTTATTGGATGTATATCTCTTTAAAGACTGACCTCAAGTACCTCTTCCTAGTTCACATAACCTGATTAGTATTAATCAGAAGGGCTACACCTGTAATGACTCCTAGGTAGCTGTCTAATATGATTAAGATGACTAATGGCTAATCGCATCAGGAAGAGGGGAGGTCAGACATCAGACTGAGAGACACCTCCATATCAGTTAACACCCATGAGACATCCTACTCACAGGGCTATTATTTCCTTGTGATTGACATGTGGCTACAACACAGTACCCATATTGTATTAGTGACCCCCTGCTGTTGTATTGTATTTTGGGTATAAAATTGTGGTTGTGAATCAGTAAAACATGCATATGTTTGAAGCACATGGTGTGTCCTCATTCTTATGAGTACGTCTCTGTTATACTGAGGGTTACTCTACTCAACTGAGTGCCTATTTACAGACCAGCTGTTCCGGCAACTTGGTCAAACTGCAATTGGTAACTTTTCCCAATTGTCCCAACCAGGGAATGTCCAGCCAAGGTCTACTATCCGTACAGAAGGGATTTTCCAAACGGACCAAAAACTAATCTGCGGGGTAGGTTTGGCTCTAGTTTGCCTTATCAAGCCCCATAGATTGGACTAATGTGGTAAGTAGGGTTCCTCAGGATTCAATATTAGGTCCTCTCCTTTCTAACACATTTATTAATGACTTGGAGGTGGGATTGGAGTGTGGTATCTCCATTTTCGCTGATGACACGAAGTTGTGCAAGGTAATTAAATCAGATAATCATGTGCTTTCCCTCCAAAGGGATTTACATAAACTTGAGGAATGGGCATCTAAATGGCAGATGAGATTTAATATGAATAAGTTGAGTAAAGTTATGCATCTGGGAAGGAAAAATAGCCATGCAATCTATAATCTTAATGGAGCAAATCTAGGTGTATCAGATATTGAAAGGGATTTGGGAGTGCTTGTGGACAACCACCTAGGTAACAGTGCTCAAAACCAAGCAGTAGCTGCAAAGGCAAATAAAATATTAGCATGTATTAAGAAGGGTATAGAAGCAAGGGCAGCAAATATAATTCTGCCACTATACAAATCTCTAGTACGCCCTCATTTGGAATATGGAGTACAATTTTGGGCACCACTTCATAAAAAGGACATTTTAGAACTGGAAAATGTACAGAGGAGGGCAACAAAACTAATACGGGGAATGGAGGGGCTAAATTATGAAGAAAGACTAACCAAATTAAACTTATTTTCTCTAGAAAAAAAGGCATCTAAGAGGGGATATGATTATCTTATATAAATATATCCAGGGTCAATATAAGGCTTTGTCAAGTGAACTTTTTGTGCCAAGAGGTTTTCAACTGAAAGAGGACATCTTTAGAGGTTAGAAGTAAAAAGATTTCACCTTAAAGAAAGAAAACGGTTCTTCTGTGGAATTCCCTACCAAAGGAGGTGGTGACAGCAGATTCGATAGATGACTTTAAAAAGGGATTGGATATATTTTTAAATAAAAAGGGTATTCAGGGTTTTGGATAATTAGACAGGAAGTATTGATCCTGGGAGGAGTCCAGTTGCCAGTATCTGGGGTCAGGAAGGAATTTTATATATTTTTTCCCCTTTTGAGACAATTGGCAAAGTTTCACTGATTTTTTTTTTCTGTTTGCCTTCCTCTAGATCAATTAACAATTAACAATTAATCTTCACATTGCAGATCAGAGGAGATCGAAAAAGGTTGAACTTGATGTACTAAAAGTCTTTATTCAGCCTTAATTACTATGGTCCTCATTCAATTTGAATTTTGTCAATTGAATAGGGCTCTATATAAGCACATAACATATTTTTTTGACAGAAGTTTTTAGTTAGTGAAAACCTTGCTTATGGATAGAGGTTCAGTAACTAAAAAGTTCTGTGAAAATGTTTTGTATGTGCTTATATAGTGCCCTATTCAATTGGGCACCTCGGAATTGAATGAGGCTCTATGTAACTATGTAACTATGTAACTACAGCTATATCTCGTTTAACGCTGTAGATAGGTTCCAGTAATAGAAATGCTAAGTGAAACAGCTCTAAACGGTGCAGTTTAACATGGGGAAGATAGGGATAGGGAAACTCACGAAAAAAGCACACAATTTCAATTGAAATTTGAACTTTTTTGGTTTTATATGAACTTAAAAGAAACAGCAAACATAAAACTAACACAAACTGAACATTAGCAGAAATATAAACTTTACATTATTGATGTTGAAGCTTCTGCCTCATCCTGGATTCTGTTTTCTTTGGAGAAAAAACAGTGTTATAGCGAATCAGAGCGTTATAAGGCGTTCGGCGGGCAAAGACTGTGCTATAGCGAGGCAGTGCTATAGAGAACCAGGGTATTGTATATTAATATCACAAACCTGTTCTCAATCTATTGAAATAGAGCTACTGTTAGATATACAGTAAAGCAAAGACATGCTGTTTTTTAACCTTAAGCCTTGTGATATTTCAAAAGAAAATTATGAAGTATCTTCAAACCTTTAAAACGCAAATGTATATAAATGTAAATATAAATGTAAAAAATATTAATAGAAATATGTATTTGTGGAGCAGTCAATCGAATCACCAATTGTTCTTTAAAAGATAAAGTTTAAATAATTAACAGCAAGGCTATAAGTCTTTTATTTAGTAGTGTCAGTCACAGCCCAGACTGAAGGAAAGTCTTGTGATTTATATACATCTTTATATTGTGAGAGGTGCTCAGACTATATCTAATTTCATATGGGCAATGGAATGGCTTTGTGTTAATGGTTTTCAATTACAGACTGTAGACTGCTATCACTTCTTATATTACAGGCCCACTCCTGTCTGTCCCCATATAACAAAATCCCCAAAAAATCATTCACCATATAAAAGAGAAAAGAAAAGACACAATTTGAGTCATTTTTAGTTCACTGTAAATCATGCCAAAAATACTAAGGCCCTCATTCAATTGCGATTTGGCCAATTGAATAGGGCTCTAAATAAGCACTTAGCATATTTTTTTAAAATAAGTTTTTAGTTAGTAAAAACCTTGCTTTTGAATAGATGTTTACTAACTAAAAACTTCTTTAAAAAATATATGTTATGTGCATATTTAGAGTCCTATTCAATGGGCCAAATTGCAATTGAATGAGGGCCATAGGATACTTTTTTTAAATAAGTTTTAGTTAGTGAAAACCTTGCTTTTGGATAGATGCTTACTAACTAAAAACTTCTTTAAAAAAGATATGTTATGTGCTTATTTAGAGCCCTATTCAATTGGCCAAATTGCAATTGAATGAGGGCCTAAATGTTTAAAGGGACTCTATCAAGTATATTTGTATATTTTTAGGTTATTTTTTAGAAAGCATGAAAATGGCTTTATGTTTTATTCATAAAATGAACCATTCCTGAAAAATTCACTAATATATTTGCTGCATTTTTGCAAATAACCAGCTCCTAAGTACTAATTATATAATTACTTTGAGATGCTGATTAGCATCACACACAGCATGGCTGTCTCTGTGGTGGCCAAAACAATGATCAACAATGTTGTTATTCAGTTAGAAACCCTGTCCACCAGGGGCGGCCTGGCCATTAAGGGAAAGGGGCAGCCACCCTCTCAAGGTATTAGCTATATCAAAGAAACTTTCTTTTAAAATATTACTAACTCTTAATGAAAATGGATTTTATAACACAATAATAATACATTATATATATATATATATATATATATATATATATATATATATATAGTAAATAAAAAGTACATCTGTGTTCACATCTGAATGTCTAAAGCAAGCTAAAAAACCTGCTTCCAGCTCAGAGTTCCGAGAAAAACAGTTATTACACTGCATTCTGGGAAGTTGAGCTGGGACACACAAATATGCCCACAAATGCCTCGCTCTTCATTCCGTAGCCATTAACAATCATGGCTTCCTTTAAGCTTATGCATGCTGTATTACACAGCTTTAATGCAAAGCCAAGGTTGGAATAAACACAGGCTGAGTATCCAATCCATGTACAGCTGTTTCAAGCTTACTGGCTATCATCAGCATGGAGCGGGATCTCAGCCTGTGTTGTGGAAGTTATGAGTAGGTAGTTCACCACAATAATCATTTATAATATGGTGGGCAAAAGAGCGATAGAAGCCCTCCACCGTACAGTAGTAAAGTAAATAAAAAATACATCTGTGTACACATTTGAATGTCTAAAGAAAGTTAAAAAACCTGCTTCCAGCTCAGAGTTCCGAGAAAATCAGTTATTACACTGCATTCTGGGAAGTTGAGCTGGGACACACAAATATGCCCACAAATATATATATATATTAATACTAATACAGTATAATGACTTATTAATAAAAATATATGAATCATTATAAAAAATATTTTCATTAATCTAACCCTATTTTCCGTTTTCTCATTCTACCCCACCACAAAATATAATTACGTATTTGCTCTATTTTTTGTGCATCTGTGTCAGAGTATTAGTGTCTATCACTTTAAAAGTTCCTATTAACGATGGCCCTGCAATACCCCCTAAAGTCCTCCTCTTCTACTAATGATTTGTATTTCAGTTTGACTAGGAATTAGCTATTTGTGTCAATTACACAACCAGCCCTCCTTCTTCCTGATATTCTATAGTATTGCATAGAAGTGAGGGTTAAGAGCTTCTGCCCATGTGGAACTTTAGGGTCATGCTGCCATGACAGCACCTCAGGCAGAAGATAAGGGGCGTATTTTATAATTATGTAAAACTAGCGACTTGCCCATCAAAAATGCCGGCAATAGAAATGTTAAGCCTGGCAATACTGTTTGCCACACAATCTGAGCAACTTCACCGCTTATTGCGTGGCACTCAATGAGCGCCTTTGGCGCTCATTGTGAGCCCCTCCCCTCTCATTGTGAACCTCTACCCCAGTCTACTTTACAGGCCTAGCCTGTCATTGCAGGCAATGTCAAACCAGCAAGTTGGTAGCATTGCAATAAACACATTTGGCGCTCATCGCGAGGCCCTGTGTGCCTGCATTGCTCGGCTAAATGTTACTGGCTTTGGCAAAGTGTTACTGGCCGGGCTTAAGTGTTATTGGCTTAGGTTAATAGTTACTGGCTTCAGCTAATAGTTACTGGCTTCAGCTAAGAGTTACTGGCTTCGGCTAAGAGTTACTGTCTTCAGCCTGGTTTTCATCCTGTTTGAGAAAATATAATTTTTTGGGGGGGACATTTTTTTTATCTCCTAACAACAGCAATTAGGGGTCAAATTAGCTTGTAACCTCACTCACAGGATCCCTGGCTGCCCCCTGAGTTGTGTGTGAGGTTTTAAACTTATTTTGTACATTATTGTTAGTTTTTAGCGAGTTACAGGCTTTGGCTAAGTGTTACTGGCTTAGGTAAAGTGTTACTGGGTTAGGTAAAAGTGTTACTGGCTTTGGTTGTGTTACTGGCTTAGGTAACTTGTTACTGGCTTTGGTTGTGTTACTGGCTTTGGCTATGGGCGTCTTCAATTTCTTTCCATCCTCCATAGGTGGAGCGTAATGGGGCAAATTACATCTCTGACTGGACAGAGGACCCTTAGAGGGACCCTGAAAAGGCACTATTGCGAGAGCTGGATTGAGGACCTTTGGCGCTCATTGCAGCAAAGTGCTGTGTGCCTAGTGATGAGAACCTACGGTGCTCATCTTCAGGGAGTCTTCAATCTGTTTTAAAACTCCTAAGTGCGTACCTTGCGATGAGCGCCTGTGGTGCTCATCACGAGCCCTGCAATAAGTGCTTTTGGTGCGAGTGCGTTTGCTGTGTGAGACCCCACAATTTGCTGGCCTCGCTATGCGAGCCGCGCAATTTGCGGGCCTTGCTGGGCAGGGCCCGCAAGCGTGACGACAACTCACAGATTGACAACTATTATAGTTGATGATAGGTTGGGTGGTAATAAGGCTTATTTTCTAATTTGAGGGCACTTAATAAACATTCTGGTGCACAATTCCAACGGGAATAATATATCTGATAGACATAATATAATTATGGAAAAATGTATGATAAAAATCAGTAATAGAGATATATAAGTATATATTTTTTAATTTTATTTGTGAATTATATTAATAGAGAGGGATCTATGTGCCAAGTTAAGAATCATACTAAATCTTTATAGATATCATGCTAAGCTGGATTTCAGAGGCAGACTGTGCAGGTCTCATACAGTGTTATGTGTGGATTTATAGAAGTAGTAAGGCTATGGGCCTCATTCAATTGCAATTTGGCCAATTGAATAGGGCTCTATATAAGCACATAGCATATTTTTTTGCAGAAGTTTTTAGTTAGTGAAAACCTTGCTTTTGATTAGACTAGCTAAAAACTTCTTTAAAAAAAATATGCTATGTGCTTATTTAGAGCCCTATTCAATTGACCAAATGGCAATTGAATGAGGGCCATAGCATATTTTTTTGCAGAACGTTTTAGTTAGTGAACCTTTATCCAAAAGCAAGGTCTTCCCTAACTAAAAACTTCTGTAAAAAAATATGCTATGTGCTTATATAGAGCTCTATTCAATTGGCCAAATCACATTTGAATAAGGCCCCATGGATGTATTGCCTTTGAAGTTTATGGTTCGATATTGATCATACACTTGTAAATTAATTTATCATCTGCCTTGGTTTACCCAAACGGACTGCAAAAATACATTAACAGACAATACTTTTGCGGTGAAACCCTTCAATACATTCATGCAGAAAAATGTGATCTAACCCTTTATTAGTAATATTTGGGTCCCTGAGAAGGCCGGTTGGGATATAACGTGGGTAAGGGCCCAAGCGGTGGTGGTATCTAGGAGAAGACTGAGTCTACTGCCTCACCAACTTAAAAAGTCACCAGCCGCCACTGAGCTCCACCCTTATCAAGTAGTCTGAGCTGCAGATTAGCATTAACCACAAAACAATGTGCAGTATTTCTTAGGAATGATTTACTGTACAGAAAAAATGCACACTGATAAACATATTGTAATTATGTTACTAGAACTTATTAAAATGGTACTAAGTATTAAAATATAACTTTTATTGAACATATTAAAATATTATTAAAAATAACTATTTAAAAAAAATGTCAACTATATCGAAATCATGGGTTAGTGGTATTAAATATATTGCACTAAATTAGTCACTCTTTTTCCAACCGTGCAAAATGATGATGTGGTTAATAGCCTTCCCACAAATGTATAGTAGGTGTCAGGAACCAGCCCCACACTGATGAGATCCATTTAAGATCAAAACAGTCTGTGGGTAGGTCTCCTAACTCCTGCATAATCCATCCAATGATATGCTTTAAAGCTGTGTAATACAGCAGGCATATGCTTAAAAATGAGCCATATTTAAAATGGTATTGGATTAAAGAGTGAAAACTTTGTGGCATAATTTCCATGTCCCTACCCAGGTTCCCAGAATATAGTGCAATAACTGTATGTCTCGGAATTCTGAGCAGGAAATACGTTTTTTTATGTTTTTAGACATTCAACTGTGAACACAAATTAACTATTTATTTACTATATATATATATATATATATATATATATATATATATATATATATATATATATATATAACTTATTGCTCCTTTTTATTTTTACCCAAAATTCAACTATTATAGAGTGGTTTCCATTATCTGTCATGCACAATCAATGCTGCCCTCAGCTACTGCTCACGTGTAGCTGGGAAAGTTGTGTGTCCATTTCCAGAGCAATCTGAGAGGCTGACCTCCGAGTGATATCAGATTGCCAGGGAATTCTGGTAGCTGTGGTTCTTTTGCCTGGGAATTCTGGTAGCTGTGGTTCTTTTGCCTGGGAATTCTGGTAGCTGTGGTTCTTTTGCCTGGGAATTCTGGTAGCTGTGGTTCTTTTGCCTGGGAATTCTGGTAGCTGTGGTTCTTTTGCCTGGGAATTTTGGTAGCTGTGGTTCTTTTGCCTGGGAATTCTGGTAGCTGTGGTTCTTTTGCCTGTAGTTTATATCATGTATCACAATAAAAAGCTATAACTCCCAGCATGCTGCATTGATTGATAGCATAATGGAAGCAATCAGAAAGGCGATTTGCTTTTCTCACCTCCAAGATACTGACAACATCCTGGAAGGGACATCGAGATAAAAGAAAAAGCCCTGATGTATTTTTCTGTGCTGAGTTACAGTGCCACCTACAGGCGGGAGCCCCTAGGCAGCTGCCTACTCTGCCAAATGGTAAATCCAGCCCTGCCAATAGCATTTTTAAATGGAGGTTTATGAAGTATAGTGTTTTTAAATGTCTACATGTTCTTACATTAAAAGTCACTTTATAATAAACTGTGTAATTTAATCATTTCCATTTTGATTATTTTTTATGAGGTTGGCTTTCTCCATTAAAAATCTAAATCTTCCAGCATCTACAATGATCATTGTTATGGAATGCAATTTGTTTTAATACAATATAGATTATATTATATAGTGATGTTTAAGAATGAATTAAGCTGTACCAGCACTTCAGTTGCTACTAAAATTTTATTTTTTCAACATCATAAAACTACAAAATTTTATTTTTTTACACACATATTTTCTTATGATGTATGTAATTGATATCTTATTTCATCTGAGGTACATTTTTAGTATCAGATATAAACTTTACAGTACCATATACAGTATAATGTATTTAGTGTTTGAGGATAATGTTTAGAAATAATATTTGAGAATGATTAACTTCAGAATATAATTTTTCATTTTAAAGGATCAGTGTAAGCACCAAGTAAATGACTTTGAAAATCTAGTTCACCACTTGTTAGTCAAGAAATGTGTGTTAACAACAAAGGCATCTGTACATAGAATTATTTTAAAATGAATGTTAACATGTCTGAGGTGCTGGGTTGGTATCTGCTTCCGTGCTGTCACATGGCCTGAATTGTTTGTCCGAAAGCCACTAAAGTTATCTGGCAGCTGTACGTGTATTCAGGAGTTGTGACATACAGTAGGTATTCTTTTCATCTAGTGAATTAACTATTGTTATTTCAGGCAAAAAAGAAATTAACTTCACTAATGACATCAGGTAGAGACTTGGTCACACATGCACACAGCAAAGGGATAGGGTAAAATAAATCACAACTGCTGACTAATTAAACAGCTTCAAGATTACATTAATGACTTCCAGACAAACCATGTGAATCATGTGACTGGAGCTAGGTGGAAACAGACTCAGCACACCAGGCACATAACATTCCTTATAAACAATTTTAGTTACATATGACTTTATTGTTGACTTTATAAACACACCTTTCTTGAATTAATAAATGGTCAACTAGATACTCATAGCATCCGACACTTTGTGACCTCATGGACCATAACACACCATGCTGATCCACTTGGTTTTATTGGCAAAGATACTGCAGTGGGTTGCCAGTTCCTTTTCCAGTGGGCCATAGCATACAGCTCCTGGTATTCCTAGGTGGTCTACCATCCAAGCAGTGACCAACACCAACAATCGTTTTAGAGTGGTATGACCTCTTGGTTCCCTAACTGGAATTAAACACATTATGTTTCATTAAAATGAAATATGTGTATGGCAGTAAACCTCTATAATAACAGAATTGCTATAACAATTCTATAACTGAGCCTATACATAGCAATACCTAGAAATGATCAACTTATATTATAATAGAACAAAAATTGTACGCCCAAGAATATTATTGTTTTATGTCATAATTTATTTTGTAATAATATTCTTGTGGCAGATGGTGCATATAAATAGATTTTTCTATATATAATTATAAAAAAACACCATTGGTAGGGTAAATACATTGCCATGTGTTGTCACCCAGTGTATAGGTTTTTCACAGAGATAGAGAAGCTGCTAGTTTATGCTCTTTGTTACAGTACATATGGTATATGGATTTACATATACTAACATGTAGTGGCAGAGCTAGAGAATGGAGCACCCCGGTGCAAACCCCGCCCCCCAAAAACTTTTTTTTTGCTCTGGGCTCCTCCCCATAACAGCCCCTTCCCCAAGACTCCTTCCCCAACAGACCCCTCCCCAAGACCTCTTCCCATAACAGCCCCCTTCCAAAGACCCCTTCCCATAAGAGCACCATAGCAGAACATAACAGTAATAAAATATAAATGTAAAAAAAAATTACACTGCACTGCTTCCCTCCCCAGAGGAAGGCTCTGGTCCATTGCACAACCTGCACCACTGGTAGCTCCGCCCCTGCTAACACGCCCACAGCACAATATGCTTCTCATGGTAATGCAAGAGGATATTGGTCAGACACCAAACACAGCTATTGTAGCTTTGAACATCCCACAATACACTGCAATGGCCTTTACTACTTTCTTGCCATCATTTTAGTTCATAAGGTCAATCACTTTTGATCTCAAACGTACCATTTTGTACCACTGCATGGCAATACAGGTGGAAAGGGTAGAGAATTCTTCTGTATTTCACAATAAACTGATTTTGTTTGATTATAAGATGACCCCCTCAATAGATAAAGAAAATTCATGAATGATAAAGTTGACTTGATTATAAGAAAATGTACATATTTTTTATTTCTGAAATAACCTAGTTTTATAGGCTGGTAGAAAGTTACAATATGGCCAGGTTGGCGATTGCAGTGGAAATACAGTATGAGTACAATGCAAATGTGAAGCAGTGATCCACTAATATACATTATTATAGTATAGCAGATTTGTGGAAGAAAAATATCATCATGTTGCCGTATTTGCAAATAATGCTAAAATTGTATGCAATGTGTTTCCAGTTACATAGAAATTTACATAGTAATTTAGGTTGAAAAAAGACTTTTAGCCCACCAAGTTCAACCTTTTTATATCTCCTCTGATCTGCAATATGCTGAAACTGCCTATTGTCTCAAACGGGAAAAAAATATATAAAGTATCCTTCCTGAACCCAGATACTGGCGATCGGATTCCTCCCTGTATCAATACTCCCTCTCTAATTATCCATGATAACCCTGAATGCCATTTTTATTTTAAGTTATCCACTGTCACCACCTCCCTTGGTAGAGAATTCCACAGATTAACCACCCTTACTGCGAAGAACCCTTTTCTTTCTTTTAGGTGAAATTATTTTACTTCTAATCTCAAAGGATGTCCTCTTGTCAGTTGAAAACCTCTTGGCACAAAAACTTCACTTGACAAAGCCTTGTATTGACCCTGGATATATTTATATAAGGTAATCATGTCCCCTCTTAGACACCTTTTTTCTAGAGAAAATAAGTTTAATTTGGTTAGTCTTTATTCATAACTTAGCCCCTCCATTCCCCTTATTAGTTTTGTTGCCCTTCTCTGTAACTTTTCCAGCTCTAAAATGTCCTTTTTTTGTAATGGTATCAACAATTGTACTCCATATTTAAAATGAGGGCGTACTAGAGATTTGTATAGTGGCAGAATTATATCTGCTTCCCTTGCTTCTATACCCTTCTTAATACATGCTAATGTTTTAATTGCCTTTGCAGCTGCTGCTTGGCATTGAGAACTGTTACCTAGGTGGTTGTCCACAAGTACTCCCAAATCCCTTTCAATATCTGATCCCAAATCCCTTTCAATATCTGATACCCCTATATTTGCTCCATTAAGATTATAAATTGCATGGCTATTTTATCTTCGTTTTATCATAACCTTACATTTATTCATATTAAATCTCATCTGCCATTTAGATACCCATTCTATTTGCAACAACCCTTTGCTTCTTGTCTTTTAGCCAGCTCTCAATGCATGAGCAAATATTTACTGCTATTCCTTTATTCCCTAGTTTGCTGAATAGTCTCCCATGTGGCACTGTATCAAAAGCCATTGCAAAAAAAATCCAAAAATACTACATCCACTAACTTGCCTTGATCCAAGTTCCTACTAACCTCTTCATAGAAAGTAATTAGGTTTGTTTGACATGACCTATCCCTCATAAATCCATGTTGGCTCCTACTTATAATCCTGTTAACAAATCTTTGCACATAAATACCACATAACTGTGATTTAATTTGACATGAAGTATATAATATGATGTAGTCTAATATATGTATATTGTTTTTGATCCACCTACACATTCATGTATAGAGAAACAAACATATTAAAAGTAATGTATGAAAGCTTCCCTGTTTTCCCTTTTTCTACTCTAGTTTATATCAGAAACACAGTCACTCTATACACACACAGATTTATTTTATTTAAAAAAAATAATAGTTTCCACACCCGCAGAGCAGCTTACATAGGCCCTCATTCAATTTCAATTTGGCCAATTGAATAGGGCTCTAAATAAGCACATAACATATTTTTTTTAAAAAGTTTTTAGTTAGTAAGCATCTATCCAAAAGCAAGATTTTCACTAGCTTTCACTAACTTCTTTGAAAAATATGCTATGTGCTTATTTAGAGCCATATTCAATTGGCCAAATTGGCATTGTTGCTTTATGCAAGGGAGAGAGGTGTGCTTTTTGGAACAAAGACTACAAATCCCATCATGCTTGGCTGCAGAGACAGTTGTGCCAGCCTCCAACTGGCCAAACGAATTAGGAATTTTATGCTAATTTAGCTTGGATTTTAAACTGCATTCCTTTTCAAAATCAACTGCCAGAAAACTGAAAAAAAGTTTGCAAACTCTAGGGTAAGTTTATTAATGTCTATTTCTGGATTTTTTCATGCCAAAAAATAACCCATGCATTTATAACTCATGCAACTTCTATATACCTAATATATACAGGAACATTAATCAGCAAAAGTAAAACTGAAATGTAATCTTCTATTTATCTAAGTTACACTTAAATGTAAACATTTTGTTTTCTGTTGATCTACTTCCAGAGATGAGAGAACAATTAAGATGCAGAAGAATCTTCTATCTGGACAATGGGAATGTGGCATCTAAAACATTCAATGCGTTCAATATGGCTAATAGAAAGTTCATACGTTTACATGGACGGAACCTCCTGAGAAAGTAATAGATAGAACAGGACAGAAAACAGAACCCGCAGTGTAGAATAATTGCATACAGTCATTAAAAAATGTAAAAGTTGTGTTTATTTTTTATCTCTAAAAACATTTGACCTATTATCAAGTATAGCTATTCAAAAGATCATATAGAAATAAATCTGACCACAGTGTTTTTAATCCATAAATTTAAATAATAATAATCAATATTAATCAAACAAAAATAATACTAAGTAAAGAAATTCATATATCAAACTTAATATACTCTATCCCATAACAAGTTTTTTGTCCTGTTGACCTTCTGGATCTTATATGAACAACCCAATCCACTCCTCTTTTGCAGAGTAAATTGTATCTGCTACACCTGCCACTGAATGGTTATCCAATATTGTATAGTTTTCTATTTTATTTCTGCCCAGAACTTAACAGAGGCCACGTACAAAACAATGACTTGACAATGTACTGTAAGTGCATTTAACAGAAAAACGACCAATGGCTTAGATAATGCCAGTTCTGAGCTACAATCAACACAAATTGTGGCAAATGGCACAATGACAATGGACATTGGAGCACAAGTGCAGTTGTGCTTATGCAGCAGAGCTGCAGCTCTGGGAGGAAGGGAGGGTAAGAGAAAGGAGGCAGAGAGAGGAGGACAGAGAGAAAGGGGGAGGGAACAAAGGGAGGGAGAGAAAGAGAGAAGGGAGCGAGGGAGAAAGGTATAGAGAGCGAGGGAAGGGAAGATAAAGAAGGGGAGAGAGGGAAGGAAATAGACAGGCAGAAAGAAGGATAGAGAGAGGGAGGGGGGAGAGAGAAGGTAGGGGAGAGAGAAGGTGGGGGAGAGAAGGGGGGAGGATGAGGGAGGGAACGAGAGGGGGGAGAGAGAGACGGAGGGAGAGAGAGGGAGGGAGAGAGAGAAAGTGAGGGAGAAAGAGGGGGATGGAGAGATAAGGAGGGTTGAGAGATACAAAGAGGACCCAGAGCTCAGAGAGAGGGCACAGAGACAGACAGGGAGCACAGAGTGAGAGACAGAGAGCACAGAGAGGAAGAGAGTGGGTGCATAGAGAGAGAGAGAGAGAGACAGCGCACACAGAGAGAGAGGGCACACAGAAAACGAGAGGGCTCATAAATAGAGATAGAGGTGCTGTTAGAAATGATCTTATAAAGGATCTTTCTATGATATTGTGAGATAGTGTGTCCAAGAGACTACTATTAAGAATGGTTTTAGCTGACCATTAGCTGTAGGACTTTATGGAAAAGTGAGAAGTCTTTCCTAAGTGAAGAGAACAAGACGAAGTAGGGTATAAGGAAAGATGAGAAGAGAGATATAAGGAGGAGCTAAAGAGCCATTGTTCTTGAAGTAGAGGAGAGGTGTTTTATAGGCTATTCTTGAATTTGTTGGAAGCCAGCTGATGGGTTGCAGCATGGGAGAAGAAGGAAGACATTCAGAAGAGAACGACATGCTGCAAAATTGTGAATACCACAAATGTTAATGGCAGCTAAATAGTAAGTGTTATTTTGAATGATATAATTTCCCAAAAAATAAGCAGAAATTACCTGCCCAACCAAATTAGTGCAACTGCTCCTTAATTTTCATTTTAAGTTTACTGGTTGTTCAACCAACATTTTGCTATCCACACTTGGCCACTGATATGAAATATTGAAGTATTGTGTTATGAAATAAATTGGTGATATGAAATAATTATTATAAAACAAATAGTTCTGAATAGTATGTATGAAATGTTACATAAACACAAATTATAGCACTTAAGTCACCTTCTGTGGGGTTTGAATCTAGCATACATAAGATTCTAACTTTTAGAAAGCCGTCAATATCCTCCACCTGCTTAAAAGCCTTTTGTAAATTCTCTAAGGGATAACGCCTGTCCAGTAAAACATACTTCAGATCTCTAACTTCTGCAGCTGGCATCTGCTCTAGAGCTGTGTCTTAATCTAACAAATTGGCCTTGATACTTGTTACAGAGTGTTTTCTGAAATGGGTTTTCTATAGATTTCTTACTTTGTTTTCCCGGTATCACAAAATCACATCCAAAAAGATAATCTTATTTAGTCTATACTCTGTATCAAATTGCAAATTAAGAGTATTGTCACTGAAATATGACAAACCTTCTGTCATTCAAACTTACTGTATATTCTACCCAATTAAAAAATAAGTCTTCAAAACATAGATGCTAAAACAAAACTCATGACTTTTAAAGATGAATAAAAACTGGGATAACTCAGCCCATTTACAAGTTCATGTAGAGGAGGTAAATTGTGTTGCCAAGTTCTTTGGCAAAATAATCATAGGGTCTAACACATTATCACAATTTCTTGTGAATGTTTCTTATTTTGCTATAACAGGCTTGTCACTCAGTGAGGAGTTTGTCCAACAAGAAGGATATCACTGTGGACTACAGTACGCTGGTTTTTCATGTATATATTGATGCATATGCGCATATGTGTATATAAGCTTCCTATACTATGTTGTGTTGATTCCCCTATATGTATTTACCTGATAAAGAGAGGTCAAACCTCTCAAAAGCTTGTCAATATAAAAAAGGTGTTTGTCCAATAGAAAAGGTATCACAATATACTGCAATACTCATTATTAATCTATATATATCACATATAATAGTTGTCAAACTGCGAGACGTCGTCACGCTTTGGGAGCTCGCACAGCGAGCTCGCAAGAACTGCCTCCCTCGCAAAGCAAGAGATGCAGTGTGATAAGCTCGGAAACATGCATTAACCCCACATTAACCCTCGCAGTGGGGGTCCCCAATCGCACGCGATCTAGGACCCATGCTGCAATGAAAATTCTAAATTCCCGACCCCCATAAACCCTTAATTAACCCTGTCACTCTTGCGGGTCAATACAGACCCCCATAAGCCCTTAATTAACTCTGTCACTCATGGGGGTAAATACAGACCCCCATAAACCCCAAATTAACCCTGTCACTCATGGGGGTCAATACAAACCCCCATAAACCCTTAACTTACCCTGTCACTCATTGGGGTCAATACAGACCCCCATAAACCCCAAATTAACCCTGTCACTCATGGGGGTCAATACAAACCCCCATAAACCCTTAATTTACCCTGTCACTCATGGGAGTCAATACAAACCCCTATAAACCCTTAATTAACCCCGTCATTCATGAGGGTCAATACAGACCCCAATAAACCTATAATTAACCCTGTCACTCATGGGGGTCAATCCAGACCCCCATAAGCACTTAATTAACCCCTGAACTTATGGGAGTCAAAACAGACCCCCATAAACCCCTAATTAACCCTGTCACTCATGGGGGTCAATCCAGACCCCCATAAGCACTTAATTAACCCCTGAACTTATGGGAGTCAATACAGACCCCCATAAACCCCTAATTAACCCTGTCACTCATGCGGGTCAATACTATCCCCCATAATCACTTACTTAACCTGGTCTCTCATGGGGTTCAATACAGACCCCCATAAACCCATAATTAACCCTGTCACTCATGGGGCTCAATACAGACCCCCATAAGCCAAGAAAATCCCTGGCACTTATGTGGATCAATACAGATCCCCATAACACATTAATTAACTCTGTCACTCATGGGAGTCAATACAGACCCCTATAAACCCTAAATTAACCCCGTCACTCATAAGCGTCAATACAGACCCCATAAACCACTAATTAACCCTGTCACTCATGGGGGTCAAAACAGACCCCCATAAGCACTTACTTAACCCGGTCACTCATGGGGGTCAATACAGACCCCCATAAACCCATAATTAACCCTGTCACTCATGTGGCTCAATACAGACCCCCATAAGCCAATAAAATCCCTGGCATTTATGGGGGTCAATACAGACCCCCATAATACATTAATTAACTCTGTCACTCATGGGAGTCAATACAGACCCCCATAAACCCTTAATTAATCCCGTCACCCATGAGGGTCAATACAGACCCCCATAAACCTATAATTAACCCTGTCACTCATGGGGCTCAATACAGACCCCCATAAGCACTTACTTAACCTGGTCACTCATGGGAGTCAATACAGACCCCCTTAAACCCTTAATTAACCCTGTCACTCATGTGGGTCAATACAGACCCCCATAAACCTATAATTAACCCTGTCACTCATGGGAGTCAATACAGAACCCCATAAGCACTTCATTAACCCTGTCACTCATGGGGGTCAATACAGACCCCCATAAACCTATACTTAACACTGTCACTCATGGGCGTCAAAACAGACCCCCATAAGCTCTTAATTAACCCCCGCACTCATGGGGGTCAATACAGACCCCATAAACCCCTAATTAACCCTGTCACTCATGGGGGTCAATACAGACCCCCATAAGCACTTACTTAACCCGGTCACTCATGGGGGTCAATATAGACCCCCATAAACCCATAATTAACCCTGTCACTCATGGGGCTCAATACAGACCCCCATAAGCCAATAAAATCCCTGGCATTTATGGGGGTCAATACAGACCCCTATAATACATTAATTAACTCTGTCCCTCATGGGAGTCAATACAGACCCCCATAAACCCTTAATTAACCCCGTCACTCATGAGGGTCAATACAGACCCCCAGAAACCTATAATTAACCCTGTCACTCATGGGGGTCAATACAGACCCCCATAAGCACTTACTTAACCGGGTCACTCATGGGGGTCAATACAGACCCCCATAAACCCATAATTAACCCTGTCACTCATGGGGCTCAATACAGACCCCCATAAGCCAATAAAATCCATGGCATTTATGGCGGTCAATACAGACCGTCATAATACAATAATTAACTCTGTCACTCATGGGAGTCAATACAGACCGTCATAATACAATAATTAACTCTGTCACTCATGGGAGTCAATACAGACCCCCATAAACCCTTAATTAACCCTGTCACTCATGTGCGTCAATACAGACCCCCATAAACCTATACTTAACCCTGTCACTCATGGGGGTCAATACAGATCCCCATAAGCCCTTAATTAACCCTGTTACTCATGGCAGTCAATTCAGACCCCCATAATCCCTTCATTACCCTGTCACTCATGGGGGTCAATACAGACCCCCATAAACCTATAATTAACCCTATCACTCATGGGGGTCAATACAGACCCCCATAAGCACTTAATTAACCCCCACACTCATGGGGGTCAATACAGACCCCCATAAACCCCTAATTAACCCTGTCACTCATGGGGTCAATACAGACCCCCATAAGCACTTACTTAACCCAATCACTCATGGGGGTCAATACAGACCCCCATAAATCCATAATTAACCCTGTCACTCATGTGGCTCAATACAGACCCCCATAAGCCAATAAAATCCCTGGCATTTATGGGGTTCAATACAGACCCCCATAATACATTAATTAACTCTGTCACTCATGGTAGTCAATACAGACCCCCATAAACCCTTAATTAATCCCGTCACCCATGAGGGTCAATACAGACCCCCATAAACCTATAATTAACCCTGTCACTCATGGGGCTCAATACAGACCCCCATAAGCACTTACTTAACCTGGTCACTCATGGGAGTCAATACAGACCCCCTTAAACCCCTAATTAACCCTGTCACTCATGTGGGTCAATACAGACCCCCATAAACCTATAATTAACCCTGTCACTCATGAGGGTCAATACAGACCCCCATAAGCCCTTAATTAACCCTGTCACTCATGGGAGTCAATACAGACCCCCATAAGCCCTTAATTAACCCTGTCACTCATGGGAGTCAATACAGACCCCCATAAGCCCTTCATTAATCCTGTCACTCATGGGGATCAATACAGACCCCCATAAGCACTTAATTAACCCTGTTACTCATGGGGGTCAATACAGACCCCCATAAACCTATAATTAACCCTGTCACTCATGGGGGTCAGTACAGACCCCCATAAGCACTTAATTAACCCTGTTACTCATGGGGGTCAATACAGACCCCCATAAACCTATAATTAACCCTGTCACTCATGAGGGTCAGTACAGACCCCCATAAACCTATCATTAACCCTTTCACTCATGGGGGACAATACAGACCCCCATAACACTTAATTAACCCCGTCACTCATGAGGGTAAATACAGACATCCATAAACCCATAATTAACCCTGTTACTCATGAAGGTCAATACAGATCCCCATAAGCCAATAAATAACCCTTTCACTCATGGGGGTCAATACAGACCCTCATAAGCCTCTATTTAACCCCATCAGTCCCATAAGGGTATATTATGACCCTTATGGGGCTGTTACAACCCTAACGTTAACCAGATAAGTGCCATGACAGTCCTCAAGGACAAGGGTATTTAAAGACCCTCATGGGACAGTTAGAAGCCTAGCATTACCCCGTAAGTGCTATGAGGGTTCTCCAGTACCCTCATGACACTAAGTACAAACACTACACTACACTATACCCCCCAATAAACAATTAAATCTAAACTAACCCCCCTCTAAACTAACCTATTAACACCTACACTACCTACCTACACTACCTACCTAGCCCCTAATAACCCCCCCACCACTCTAATTACAGAAAATAAAAAACCTAGTCACAAAAAAAATCTACATTACAGAAAATAAAAAAACCTAACTCACAAAAAAGAAAAAGTCTACATTACAGAAAATAAAAAAACCTGTCACAAAAAAAAAAAATGAACATTACAGAAAATAAAAAAATACATTAAAACCCCCCACTACAGAAAAAAAAAATCACACCTGAAAAGGAAATACATAGAATACATACAATACAAATCAAATCAAATAACTTACAATACCTCCCTATCTATCTAACATACAATTAATACTATCTATCTAAAATACATCCCCCAATCTATCTAATATACAATAAATCCTATCTATCTAAAATACATCCCTCAATCTATCTAATATACAATAAATCCTAACTATCTAAAATACATACCCCTATCTAACATACAATACTATATAATATACAATACATCCTATCTATCTGAAATACATCCCTCAATCTAATATACAATAAATCCTGACTATCTAAAATACATACCCCTAACATACAATAAATCCTAACTATCTAAAATACATACCCCAAACATACAATAAATCCTAACTATCTAAAATACATACCCCTATCTAACATACAATAAATGCTATCTCAATATACAAACCCTAATGCTAAGCTAAAATAAAATAATTAAGACCACTTACATTTTCAGATGTCCCTTCAGACCCCCGTAAACCCTTAGATAGGGGTATGTACTTTAGATAGTTAGGATTTATTGTATGTTAGGGGTATCTATTTTAGATAGTTAGGATTTATTGTAAATTATATAGTATTTATTGTATGTTACATAGGGTTATGTATTTTAATAGATAGGATGTATTGTATATTATATAGTATTGTATGTTAGATAGGGGTATGTATTTTAGATAGTTCGGATTTATTGTATATTAGGTTGAGGGATGTATTTTAGATAGATAGGATTTATTGTATACTACATAGACTGGGGGATGTATTTTAGATAGATAGTATTGATTGTATGTTAGATAGCAGTGTATTGTATTTTATTTCTATTGTATTATATTGTATGTATTCTATATGTATTTTCTTTTCAGGAGTGTAATTTATTTTTTCTGTAGTGAGGGGGGGGGGGTGTTGTAATGTATTTTTTTATTTTCTGTAATGTTCCTTTTTTTTATTTTTTGTGACTTAGGTTTTTTATTTTATGTAATGTAGATTTTTTATTTTTTGTGACTTAGGTTTTTTATTTTCTGTAATTAGAGTGGTGTGGGGGTTGATTAGCGGGTAGGTAAGTAGTTTAGGTAGGTAGTGTAGGTGTTAATAGGTTAGTGTACAGGGGTGTTAGTTTAGATTTAATGGTTTATTGGGGTGGGTTAAGTGCAGTGTAGTGTTTGTACTTAGTGTCATGAGGGTACTGGAGAACCCTCATAGCACTTACGGGGTAATGCTAGGCTTCTAACTGTCCCATGAGGGTCTTTAAATACCCTTATGGGACTAATGGGGTTAAATAGAGGCTTATGAGGGTCTGTATAGACCCCCATAAGAGACCGGGTTAAAATAGTGTAGTGCTTACTCTTTGTGTCATGAGGGTCCTGGATGACCCTCATGGCACTTAGAGTGTTATTACATGCGTTCATTAGTGTGTTACAGGGGTCTATATAGTTGAGGCACACAGTACACTCACATTGTGTGGCAAACAGCATTTCAACACTTTTTTATTGCCCCATCATTTTTGACGGGCAAGTCGCTATTAGATTAATAATTACTAAATTCATATAATAATATATATATAGCTTTGTGCAGGAGGTATGGGAAGAGGTGCGATTATAGGAAGGGATCTTAGGGAGGGAAGAAGTTATGAGAAGGGGTCTCAGGGAGGGGCGCTGAGTGAATTGATACCAGCAGGGACCTAATGCAAAGAAATGTTTACAACCCCCTGGGAGGAGTGGGGACAACAATGTTTTTTTCTTCACCAGAGCCCTCCATTCTCACGTTCTGCCACTGACTACATTAGTGCAAACTGTAAAAACATCATTCTGTGCTTTTTTTTTTACCAGGGCCCTCCTTTCTTATGCTCCGCCACTGACTACATTAGTGCAGTGGTGGGCCACAGATAGCCAATGCAGCTCCTAATCTGTGTGGGACAGCCATGTTTCTATAATATGCTTTTCATAACTCATCAATCTTCCTTCCTGAACACAACTCTTCCACTCACCTTCTTCTCATCTTTCCTCTATGTTAAACTCAATGACAATGATACATTGCTGCACCATCTTGTAGAGGAGTTAAATAGTGGATAAACTGTAAAAACATCATTCTGTGCTTTTTTTCACGGTTTTATATTTCATTAGATGTTAGCTTTAAAGCCCCTCAAAGTGTATAATTGCTTTGGTGTTATCTCCAGTATAGCTGTACTGACCAAGGAAAAACTGGAATCTCTTGGTTCCTGAAGTGACCATAATTTACAAGCTCCCTCTAATGACGCTTTTCACTGAAATATTACATTGTCGTTTTTTCCTTTGTGACTAATATTTCTTGGGAAACCAAACTCTGATTGATTTGTTTTTTACTTTGTCTGCAAAGAGGGTTGTACATAAAATATTTTTATCAATTTGTGAAATATGCATCAAATAAAACATGTCTTAGTGCTCCTATGATGTAGAACAACGGGGATACATTTCATAGCCATTTGGTCCACCTCTCTGAGTGCATTTTTTACCGTTTAGTATTTTTTTCAACCAAAGGGTTAAATTTGTTGTGCTGTATTGAAGATCCATTGGCTCCTTACATGGTGCTTCAATTGGAATAACAGGCCCATCATGGTTTTAGTGCCTCACAATTAAACATGACATTTCTGTACTCTCTGTTTTAACAAAACACTACAGAAGAAAGACTCAGCATGGAGTCATGTTATCAACATTTCATGTGGAAGATTTGGCCTCATTTTAATATTGTGCATGAATTTGTATGTAAATCCTTATGCACATGATCTTTTGACTTGCAGCTTTGTAGGATCCTAACATTAACTAGGAGGCCAGGAAAAGCTTTACAATTCTGTACTACTTTTTTGGGGAGATATAAATCATGATGCCCTAACAATAAAATACACATTTTAATTCTCAACTAATCACTAAACAGATTAATTTTCAATAAAAAAAAAAAACATAGTAAATTTTGAACTTACTTTAGAATATAAGTAAATATCAGATTCTCAGCCTCCAGCCATGCAGTTTGTCTTCACCATTTATAAGCCCATGAAGGGCTTGACTAGTTACACATAAATAACCCCTAGCCCCAACCTTTATAATAATACGATAGACACCAATATGGGTTTAAAACAGGCCACAGCTTTTATCGAGCAAACAGTGAAACCACAGAGGTGATTGCTCATCCACAGAAACCCTGTGCCCAGGAGACCTCAGGACCAACCATAAGGGCTCCACCCTACAGTGAGCAATCATCTCTGCATACCCCAGTTGTGACAACATAAAGATAAAATAACACAAAACACGGAGGGATGTTCACGTGAGCTCGCGCATGTTCATCATGTGCTCCTGCCTGGGTAATCAACACTTCTATTAACCTGAAACTCCTTCCCCCAAAGCTATCCAAATACTCCCCTGCACTAGCTAGGTTAAAAGCCCCCATGATGTCTCCAGGGGCTGCCTGGAAGTGATTCTAGCTGGAATGGTCTACATGGCATTCAGAGTAGTCTGGATAGAGAGAAGCCAACTTATCTAGACAGTACTTTTCATCTGGTTGCCTCCTAGTCAGAGCAGATCTTTTCCAGGGGATCCACACCAGCCAATGAGAAGCACCCCAGTTCCTGGCTCACGAATATAAGACCTGCCCCACCCAGAACTGCACTCACCTTCTTGATAACCTTTTAGGGGTGCTGCTTTCATAGTGTCCTTGTACACTAGTAAACTCTCCTTTACTCCTGCTGAGAACACTGGCGCTTGTAGCTACCAGAAACTTCTTGTGCATTCTAAATCTCAATAGGCTGATCTGCTGAAACCAAAATGGTAGACTCCATGGCAGCATAATTGGTAAAATGAGTCAAATATAAGGTGTATTATTGTTTTTTTCATGTCATTGTGCTTGCTTTTAGGTGCAGCTCATCGGAAGCATGCAGTTAAAAAATATCACCATAGTGTTCATTTAAGCTTAACATTGATAACAATAATAAAATATTAATATCATTGCATAGGAATTGTATTTATTTTTGCTCTTGTTGTTAGGACATTACAGTGACTACAGCTATACAGACATGTACAATGCAATTCCTATTTACATCCCTATCCACACCAATATTACTCTAAATGTAATCCTGAGCTCTCACTGGAGCTGCTATAAATGTTTCTTGACCGACATGCTTGGAGGCTGTTTTTATAAAAATGAATATAATTTATCTTATTAGCCCGTGCTTGTGTTTGTTCTTGTGTACTCTGGGTCTCCATTCAATCACACGTTCCCCATTCAATCATGCATAATTTTGCATATGTAATGCGTCTGTGAAATCATCTCGACACAAGTTGAAAAGGTTAGGTATTTTGTGCTATATAAGGAGTACAAGACACTTCCATTTTATTATTGTCATTTGTAATGCCAAGCTATCAGTTTTATATTGTGTTTGGGAATATAAGCTGCCACAGGTCTTTTTAAAAAAAAACACTGTACTATGAAAACAAAAATATATTTGAAAAATCAAAGTGTGAATAACAGCATAATAAAGCAGCAAATATTTGAAAAAAATAATGCCTCAACTAATCTCTGGAAATATCCATGATACTCTGGTGAAGGTTGCATATGTCTGACGTGCATTTATATTTTTACAGGACAAAGCTTTTATTATTATTATTATTATTATAATTATTATTATTTTTTGTTTGTAACTTGCCAACTTAGGGCCCTATGTAAATCTCTGCAAAATCAATTACGAGTGCCTTAGCAGCCCAGCAAATTGTACCTAGCTATGTTAATCCCTCATCCCTAAAACATTGCGAGAAAACTGCTACGGGTCACTGCTACGAGTGAACTTCACAACAAAGATATAAAGCATGGCATAAATCTCCATTGATTTTTGCACTGACAAAAAATTATGAATTGCTCCTTTACACTTTGGCACCCAGACCCTAAGCTAAAAAGATTTTATGGATCATTCACAAATCAGGGCACTGCCGTAACTGCAAGGAGAAGAAAGATTTACGTGTACCAAAGACCACTCGCAAGTGGTTTTCAAACTCTTGCTGAGTCCTCAAGAAGCTAAAGTGACACTAAACCACAAAAATCACTGCAAAATTATGGAATTTCAACATTATTTGACACGTAACAATCCGATATCAACATATGTGTTATAAAAAAATCGGATATGTTAGTATTAAGCCTGTTTTATTATACAAAATCTAAGGTAGCACAAAACCCAGTAGTCAAGGGGTTAATACACGTCAAAAAAACATGTCGCCTAGGAACACATGCTCTGATACGTTGTCTATAAATGTATCATATTTTAACACAAAATAACCACATTTTACTGATTGAAGCTATAAATACAATTGTCACATCTTTTTAATATCAAAATATATTTTAATAAAAAAAAAAATCACTTTCTATATATCTCTAATATTTTCTTGGAGCTTCAGTTACGGCAGTTGTTACTGCATTTCCCGTTCATTATAATATTCATGACGTTCGCATTTCCTATTGGCTTCTAGAGCTGGGTCTCCTCCAAAAAGCTTGGTTTGGCTACTCCCTGCACAGAAATCTGTCTAAGGCAGGATTTACGGCTGTGCACTGAGTGCTCTAATCTGGGGGAGTGAAAGATTTACATTAGTGTTGAAGTTAGGGGGAAAAAGCTCCCGCAGCCGATTTATGCCAGTGCCCTAAATTAGAGCACTTGATTTACTTAGGGCTTATATTTATGATCCACTGAAGTTAGCTAGTTTTACCACTATTTTAGGCTGCAGCTGATTTCTTCATAGCTGCTTATTCACTGCACAGCATTACCGACACAAGCAGGGGTAAAATGCTGCACTTCCTACTACAGATTGAAAAATATACAAGGAGCTTAAGGATAAAGAACCAGTGAAAAGCATTTGTTTCAATGTCATTTTTTTCCACAAAAGATTAACTTAATAATAAATTGAACATTTATTTATACTTATATTTACAATTTAAAAGTAATGAAAAATTTACTAAAACAGTGGTAATTTAAACATATATACTGTGTGGGGATCTGATTGAGAAAGGTGCAAATAGATAAATATCTGTTATTCCATAAGACCCAGTACTAGGGAGCATATTTTTCTATGGAATCTAGTACAGGATCACAAATCTGTGTGTTGGTATACAAAATACATATTTGGACGTCACATAGTGTGTGTAAATGCAAATATATTTAAGTTCCTAAGTGTATAGGCTGCAGTCTTACATATTCATAAACAAACATTTCAAAAATGAATTATGTGAGCGGGCTAAGGAACTTATATTACAAGGTGATACAAGGGGCATGTGATTGAGAATTGATTGTTGTGGAGGTGGGTTCACATACAAAAGGCAGCATAAAACTTACTTAAAGGTATATTAAAGTGAGGTGGGTTATTAATGCATCTGAAAGAGGAGAATTTATAGTGTCTGAAAGAAAATGTAATGAGTTGAACTGTTGGCCTGAAGTTTGCTGAATTTCTTGCTTTTGCATCCCTTAGTACAAATGAGAGTGACAAACATCTAAATGTGCACTGGGCAGCGGAAAGCTTAAAGGACCACCGTATCTTCATAAAAACTCTACATGCTTGTGATGTATGTAAAAAATAACAACTTTAGCAGATATGCAGAGACAGAAGCATAAACACATTTCCGAGAAAATCTTAAATGACTTTTATTGTGTCCTGGGTGAAGCCATCTTAGACTGCAAATTGGTCTGTAACTAGAGGGGCGGGATATCCTATGGAACCTTACTACTATTGACTACTATTATCAAAGGGTTGTTTAAAGAGGGCATTTGGTAACAGAAGCCAATAAACTTATATGTGTCCATTGTAATAATTTACTTTAAACCATGTGAACATATTTTGTAAATTATTAAGTCAAGTTCTTCAAAAGAGAAATCTATAAATATTACACTGCAGTGGTCCTTTAAACATGGTGCTTTGGGAACAAGACACTATGGCCCCTATTCAATTGAGCAATTGTTGGTTACTGAAGCCCATAATGTAGCTCGTGAACTAATTTGCTATTCAATTGGCGTCTTTTAGCTACCCGCAAACGATTTGTGGGTTACAGGCTGAAAATCCCTGCGGTTCTTAAACTCGTAACTCCTACCCATCTAAGCCTTTGATCATTCAAGCCCTTAAATGTTACAATTGCAAATCGCTATTCAACTGTTACAATGCCTCAAGCTCGCAAATGTTTTCACACCGGTAAATGGCAAATGTAGAAGAAAATCCTAGAGTACCAGATAGGACTCGCAAGGGGTTACACACTTGATCGTAGCACTGTAAATGCAAATAAAAAATCAATATTGCACTTAAAAGACTGGGAAAGAGATGAAAGGCATTAGAATAATTGCACAACAGTCTCAAGCTAGCAAATCTGCAATCAAAATTTTTTTTTTTACCTTTGATGTTCATGTTATATTGATTCCAGGAATCAAGGAGTTAATACATATCAGGGTACCCACATCGACTAGAACATTTCATTCATTAATTCATTTTTATTATTTTGTACATTGCCGGATTGCGAGTCTGATCGCATATTGGACTTCTAAATACTAGTTGATTGACGTTCAAACTCCATGTTATAATGATGTCATGATGACGGTCTCATTTACTATTGGCTGTTTATAAATTGGTAGTTACGGCCTTGCTTAATTGATCATGATCATGTTCTGAAATGCTACTTACATGTTATTATTGTATTTAGGTTTTATCATAATTTTACAAAACAGATACATCATCCCCCATACATATTCCAGCATAATAAATCTTAAAATCTTATCTTCCAAGAGGTTATAGATCTATGAAATGATGAAAATAGCAAAAACATAAAAAAGATAAAAGCAAAGTAAATTAAAAACAGAACAAGAAAAAAAAAAGAAAGGAAAAAAGAAAGAGGAAAAAAAAACAAAAATAAAAACGGGGAAATAGTTAAAGGGGGTCACCTCGTGGGAATTCACCTTGAATTTATACGGAGAGAGAACAAAATTGTTTTATATTACATTGTCTGTTGTGTGCTTCATAGGTCACAGTGACCATCTTGATTTAGTTTTGGTTTGATTGTCAAATAGGGAGTTTATGGGATTTGTGAGAGTAACCACTAAGTTATCTGCAAAAGCAGTGACTTTATTATTCAAGGAGCCTGTTGTTATACCTTCTATCTCTCTATTTTTCCTAATAGCCTCTATCAAAGGTTCAATAACTAGTAGAAAAATGAGTGGGGAAAGTGGCCATCCTGGTCTTGTTCCATTCATTATCGAAAAATTATCTGATCTAAAGTCCACCGCCTTAATAAAGGCATTGGCGTTTGTGTATAAAGCTTTTACTGTGCATGAACTAAACTCTCCCAAACTGTATTTGTCTAAGACTAAGTCACTGTGCCTTAGGGAGTTCAGCTGCACCTCACTGACGAGGCCCATAAAGGCCGAAAAGCGTCTGGGGTTTGCTGTTTCTCCTGTTCAGGGTAGAATTGCCTGGTATTTCAGGGCTGGGTCACTCTTCTGAGTGGGACCAATCTGATATACTACAGGATATTTCTCCCTGTTAAGGGCACAAGTGAGCTAAAAGAGGTTGCTCTCAGAGTGGCTTATCCTGGTCATAGAACTAATCTATTAAGGTCGGTTCATTCTCTGATGAGTGCCTCTGATTTAGTGTTTTTGTTTATGCAAATTACCCTTAGGGTTTAGTCTCCCTAAGGGTAATAGGGGAATCCAGACGTGGACCCCTTGCTCACTGTGCCTTAGGGAGTTCAGCTGCACCTCACTGACGAGGCCCATAAAGGCCGAAAAGCATCTGGGGTTTGCTGTTTCTCCTGTTCAGGGTAGAATTGCCTGGTATTTCGGTGCTGGGTCACTCTTCTGAGTGGGACCAATCTGATATACTACAGGATATTTCTCCCTGTGAAGGGCACAAGTGAGCTAAAAGAGGTTGCTCTCAGAGTGTCTTATCAGGGTCATAGAACTAATCTATTAAGGTTGGTTCGTTCTCTGATGAGTGCCTCTGACTTAGTGTTTAAGTCAATAAAGTCCCAATTCACCCTATTGAACGCTTTCTCTGCGTCCATTGATAGGGCTACTAACAGAATTTTTTGACTCCTTGCGTGATCAATAATATTAATCAACCTCCGGGTGTTATCTGTGCGTTGTCTCCCTTTATAAATCCAGTTTGTTCCGAGTTGATTAAATCTTCCATAAGGGGTTTAGTCTACTTGCTAGTATACGCAAATACATTTTAGTGTCCATATTCAGTAAATAGATCAGCCAATAGTTACAATATCTACTGTTGTTTTTTCCTTTTTTAGGTATATTAACAATTGTCGCTTCCAAGTTTTCCGGTGTTGCATTCCCTGCTATTTCTATCTTGTTGGCAACATTTCTTAGATGTCTACCCAGAAACACAAAACATTTCTTATAATAGATTTTTGGGAATCCGTTGGGTCCCGGCGCTTTTTCAAGCTTTAAATTATTTACGCTCTCTTGTATTTCTTTTTCCGTTATTTCTTTTGTTAATTCACTAAGTTGTTCTTCTGTTATTTTTGGGAGGGTTATCTGATCTCAGAAATCTAGCATTTGATAGTGGGAGGGTCTACGGAACCCGGGTTTCTCCTCTAATCTATATAAAGATCTATAAAAATCTGCAAAGGCCTTACCAATTTCCTTTGGCTTTCTAGTTAAACATCCATTCTTATTTAAGATCTTTTCTATTCTAATAGATTTGTTTTTTCCATTAATTTGATTTGCCAGCATTTTTCAATTATTGCCCAGATAGTAGCTTTTTTGTTGTTGTAACCATATTACATTATCTATATGGGCTTGTTGTAGTTTCCTTATTTCTGCCTGAGTTTGAGCTATTTCTATTATTCTGGAAGTTGGGCATACTATATTTCGATTTTGCTGATCTATGTTTTATATAAAATTGTTTTTTTGTTTGAGATCTATTCTTCGCTCTGTTTGCTGACCATGCAAGTAATTGTCTCCTAATGTACGCTTTATGCGTATTCCAGAGCGAGATTTTCGAATCGACTGAACTCTCATTTTCTTCAAAGAATCTATTAATCTCTAAAGCAATTTTTTCCCTGTTCTCTTCTGATTTAAATAAAGTAGGGTTTATATGGACTGATGTACTACCTATATTTATTTTTTTATATAGAGTGATAGGATAATCAGAGCGTGATCTGACCAGGAAGTAATCTAGTAATCTAGTCTACTATAGGTCTTATACTTGGCAGAGTAAAACGAGTAGTCCTGTTCAGTCAGATGGAAAGTTCTCCAAGCATCATATATCTTATGGGTCTGGAGAACTTTTTGGATATTTTACGCATCTTTTAACATGGCTTGATAAGGTGATGGCTTCACTATTGACTTTCTATCTGGTTTTAGTTCAAAACAAATGTTTAAATCCCCACAAGTTAAAAACTGGCCTATCTTGATTTATTGAAGAAGGAAAAAACAAAACAAACAAAAAAACGAAAGTGTCAATCACTCCCTCCACCCCCTACCCATCCCCAGTTTCCATGTAGAAGGGGAGTTGAGGTCAATGCCCTGTATTTACCCAAATTAAGCTAAAATCTTAAATGCACCACATCAACTCCAAAAAAATTACCTCCCACATGGATAGGCTAATACTCATAGTTCATAATTGACCCAAATTGCCACCATAGCATCAGCTACTTCACCTAGAACCTACCTAGGTATCTAACTGGTTTTGTGCCTTTAAATCCACTTTCTGCGGGAGAGCATTTATGTCAATTTGCAGTGGAATCTCCCATTCCTTGAGGAGATTTTCTCCCTCGAGTTTTGAGTTAACCATATTGTGACAAAGTGCCCTTCGCCACTCTGTCTTGGAGAGGACTGTTTGCCAGCCTCCTGCCCTGCGACTATGGCCCTGGGACATATTGCCCTTTAAACACAGTATTCAGCCATACCAGAGTGTATGTCACTCATTCTGGCCCTTTACATACAGGGGGGTCATTCGGTACTTGCCCTGTGGGAGCGGTGATACCCCAGATAACTATGCCATGGAGCCCATTCATATAATGAAAGACTATGGGAAAGACTTTAGCTACATGGCATTTGAACTGTGTGAAGAGGATCTGAGCGCTATTCGGTAGTTTTGTGTGCTCAGATCCCAGCTATCTGGGGATATGTGAAATGTGAGTAAATGTGAATTGCAGTAATGCTGATGGGTTGTCAAACTAGAGAATTGACCAACAAATACTTTTGTCCGGACATCCCCAGGCCGATCCGTTGGGATCAGACCGTGTATGCCGGCTTATGGTCACGGGGGAGGTGTGTAACGGAACCCATCACTGTTTTACCCTGTTTTATGATTATTATGGTTAAAATATGATCCTACTATTATACTGCATGTATGTTGGTTTATGCTCTGCAGAATATTGGCCCAGACTAGTGCAAACCTTGGCATGGGAGATAATCTTGTTACAGATAAGGAAGTCTATTGTATAAACTGTTTTCATTCTCAGATAAGAACAAAGAAGGATGATCTAATCAATGTTTGATTGTATCAAAGTTGCCAGGTAGCCTCAGGGAGGTGTGACTCACCTATTGTCCCTCTATGTGTATTGTGTGGCCAACTATGGGGGATATGTGAAATGTCTGTGTGTTATGTGTAAAAGATACTTTTACTAACTTTTGAACCCCTGGTCTGATTCATGCCATTTTTTTATATGTTGTTCCCCTGGGTGAGAGCTATTGAACGGTGCTGGACTTAAAGGTGTACCCCCTGTTTTTGGGGTACATCCAGAATGTGGTTAAAATTGTGTCTGTATTAATTGTGTTACCTGTTATCTGAGGGGAGGAGACGTGGGGGTTGAACCATGTATATAATTGGCTGTTGTGATAATTATGTGGGTGTAGCCCTTCAGAGGGCACCATTGCAAAAAAGGAGATCCCCTGTCATTAAAGAGTACTACTTGACCCTTCAAAACGTAGCCTCGTCTCGTTATTGGAGGGGATCGCTATATCATACTGGGGATTGCTATGCTTTTGCATACTCCCTTGAGCTGTAACTACTGAACCCTTGTTCCTGATGTACTCTCCTTGGAGGAGAGGTCTTCCCCACACAATCCTGGATGCTGGAGATTCATACAGGGTGGAAGGAAGACGGCGCGGCTCCAGTTAAGCTACGGCGGTTGTGGAGTCTGTGGTAGTGTGGTGTCCGGTGAGGTGCTTGTAGGCCTCGACGCAAGCTAGGACGCGTCCATCAACGGAGGTACCCGGTCGGGGTGCCAGTAGATCCGTTACATTGGCTGGCAGTGGTGGGATGGCGTCCTAGTAAGAGGAAAAGCAGCACGGAGACACCGGTAACGTTTGGAGTTACAAATTGAGGGCAACGCTAGTATCCGTACAGCGCCCCTGGCTACAGCAGGATGGAACCGGCTAGTTTTCGGACAGCGTTCCATGATGAGGAGGAGGAGGCGGCCGCGGACTACAGGGATGCAGACAGAAAGGAACTCTGGTATGATGCCCTGGAAGATGCCCATTGGCGGCGAGGTGAGAGTCTCCCCAGTGATGAGCAGCGGCTACAGAAGCTTGTTGCGATGTGGATGTATCTATTGGGAGAGCAGCCCCTGGATGAGTGGGTGACAAGACTAGAGACCCTGGTATGGCGAGAGCTCTGGCTAGACAACGCATACCAGGCCCTCTGGTGGCATACCGTTCGACTTACCACCTGGACGGCTGAACACGACTTACCGGAGGGGGATGATTATGATGGCCCGGGATTATTATGGGATGCCTTGGAGGACGACATTGATCTTGGCAGCACGGAGGGGTCTAGGTTTTGGGACATCTACGACTACCGGATGGGCATGTATGTCTGGGATGACGAAGGCAAGGTGAGCAAAGACATGACCCACCTGGTAACGAGAGAGTGGGAGTTGGAGCAGGACTACCAACACCTGCTCAGCTTCGTGCAGCCCCAACCTACTCGACAAGCAGAACCAGACTTCATTGACTGGTCCTGGGATGACCTCCAGATGGCAGGTAGAGATGGGACCGAGGTCTCTCTACCGGCCCTACAGGGGGCAGAAGGTGTCGTCCTTCACCCCCAGCGGCAGTGTGAACCCCAGGGGGCAGAAGGTGTCATCCTTCCCCCCCAGCAGCAGTGTGAACACCAGGGGGCAGAAGGTGTCATCCTTCACCCCCAGCGGCAGTGGGAACCCCAGGGGGCAGAAGGTGTCGTCCTTCCCCCCCATCGGCAGTGTGAACCCCAGGGGGCAGAAGGTGTCGTCCTTCCCCCCCATCGGCAGTGTGAACCCCAAGGGGCAGAAGGTGTCGTCCTTCCCCCCCATCGGCAGTGTGAACCCCAGGGGGCAGAAGGTATCGTCCTTCCCCCCCAGCGGCAGTGTGAACCCCAGGGGGCAGAAGGTGTTGTCCTTCTCCCCCAGCGGCAGTGTGAACCCCAGGGGGCAGAAGGTGTCATCCTTCCCCCCCAGCGGCAGTGTGAACCACAGGGGGCAGAAGGTGTCGTCCTTCCCCCCCAGAAGCAGTATGAACCCCAGGGGGCAGAAGGTGTCGTCCTTCCCCCCCAGCGGCAGTGTGAACCCCAGGGGGCAGACGGTGTCGTCCTTCCCCCCCAGCGGCAGTGTGAACCACAGGGGGCAGAAGGTGTCGTCCTTCCTCCCCAGCGACAGTTTACCCTGACAAGGGGAGACACCAATCTCCCAGACGGCGCAGATGGGACCGTGGTCTCTGCGCCCACAGCCTGTCCAGATCCCCAACTACCCTCACTGGGACAACCGGAGGAGGGGGTAAGTACAAATTCCCCTCCCCAGCTAACTTCTAATGTGGCCCCAGGGTTAACAGAGGAAATGTTAACCCCCACTGACCCCCACGTTTCCCTGGCTACTGAGCCGGAATATGTCCCAAATACCCCAGCAGAAGAGCTGACAGGGAGGCAGAGTGCAGTCGGCCTCTGCCCTCCCATTGTCCCTTGTACAGAGCAGGATGTCCTGCAGGTTATACCAGCAGAAGAGCTGGCATCAGGGCAGAGTGCCGCTGGCCTCTGCCCCTCAAGTCCCCTCAGCGTGTTGCCCCATCACCACAGCGAAATATCCAGTTGCAGTAACGGTTTGTTGTGGGTGGGCTGCTCTTGCACTTTGTTGTTGTGGGGGGGCTGCTCTAGCACTGGTTTATTGTGGGTTGGTGGATCGTCTAACGGAGGCACTGACCGGCAGAAGGTCAGGTGCCCGGTTAGACTTCCCCCCAAAGGGGAGATGTGTGACGAAGTGCCGTTCGCCACTCTGTCTTGGAGAGGACTGTTTGCCAGCCTCCTGCCCTGCGAATATGGCCCTGGGACATATTGCCCTTTAAACACAGTATTCGGCCATACCAGAGTGTATGTCACTCATTCTGGCCCTTTACATACAGGGGGGTCATTTGGTACTTGCCCTGTGGGAGTGGTGATACCCCAGATAACTATGCCATGGAGCCCATTCATATAATGAAAGACTATGGGAAAGACTTTAGCTACATGGCAATTGAACTGTGTGAAGAGGATCTGAGCGCTATTCAGTAGTTTTGTGTGCTCAGATCCCAGCTATCTGGGGATATGTGAAATGTGAGTAAATGTGAATTGCAGTAATGCTGATGGGTTGTCAAACTAGAGAATTGACCAACAAATACTTTTGTACGGGCATCCCCAGGCCGATCCGTTGGGATCAGACATTGTATGCCGGCTTATGGTCACGGGGGAGGTGTGTAACGGAACCCATCACTGTTTTACCCTGTTTTATGATTATTATGGTTAAAATATGATCCTACTATTATACTGCATGTATGTTGGTTTATGCTCTGCAGAATATTGGCCCAGACTAGTGCAGACCTTGGCATGGGAGATAATCCTGTTACAGATAAGGAAGTCTATTGTATAAACTGTTTTCATTCTCAGATAAGAACAAAGAAGGATGATCTAATCAATGTCTGATTGTATCAAAGTTGCCAGGTAGCCTCAGGGAGGTGTGACTCACCTATTGTCCCTCTATGTGTATTGTGTGGCCAACTATGGGGGATATGTGAAATGTCTGTGTGTTATGTGTAAAAGATACTTTTACTAACTTTTGAACCCCTGGTCTGATTCATGCCATTTTTTTATATGTTGTTCCCCTGGTTGAGAGCTATTGAACGGTGCTGGACTTTTTTTGGGGTACATCCAGAATGTGGTTAAAATTGTGTCTGTATTAATTGTGTTACCTGTTATCTGAGGGGAGGAGACGTGGGGGTTGAACCATGTATATAATTGGCTGTTGTGATAATTATGTGGGTGTAGCCCTTCAGAGGGCACCATTGCATAAAAGGAGATCCCCTGTCATTAAACAGTACTACTTGACCCTTCAAAACGTAGCCTCGTCTCGTTATTGGAGGGGATCGCTATATCATACTGGGGATTGCTATGCTTTTGCATACTCCCTTGAGCTGTAACTACTGAACCCTTGTTCCTGATGTACTCTCCTTGGAGGAGAGGTCTTCCCCACACAATCCTGGATGTTGGAGATTCATACAGGGTGGAAGGAAGACGGCGCGGCTCCAGTTAAGCTACGGCGGTTGTGGAGTCTGTGGTAGTGTGGTGTCCGGTGAGGTGCTTGTAGGCCTCGACGCAAGCTAGGACGCATCCATCAACGGAGGTACCCGGTCGGGGTGCCAGTAGATCCGTTACACATATATCTTTTATCGTTCCTTGCAATAATTAATTTAACAGGAAACCCCCATTTATATGCTATATTTTCATTTCTCAGGGATCACGTTATTTCTCTATACCCTTTCCTCTTTAATAAAGTTTCACTTGATACATCTGGGAATATTAACAACCCCTCAAAAGGAGTTTCAAGGTCTTTTCTTTCCCGGAATGCTTTTAAAACTGCATCTCTATATGTTGAGAAATACAATTTGACTATCACATATCTTGCTTTTTCTTTTGACAGGTTTCTAGGGTAGTGGAATTCTTAACACTCACTTTTATTGACTAAATTGTTCTCAGGGGGAGCTAGAATCACTATAATAGTTGTCAGTTTATATAATGTTTGTGATGTTGGTCACGCTTTTGCGTCCCTTGCACAGCGTGGGACGCCTGCATGCCTTGCGAAGCGAGGCGAGCTCTCGACGCACACACGATTTGGGCTGCAATGAGCGCCAAAGGCGCTTATTGCAATGCAAGCCTTGCAAAGCGAGGTGAGCATTTGAGGCACGCGGGACTAAGGCTGCAATGAGCGCAAAAGGCGCTCATTGCACTGTGAGCCTTGTAAAGCGAGGCGCGCAGTTGAGGCACACGACATATGATTTGGGCTGCAATGAGCGCCAAAGGCGCTTATTGGTTTCATCAGACCACAACATCTTTTCCCACATGCTTTTGGGAGACAAGGTTGAACTTTTTGGCCATAATTCCAAAAGATATGTTTGGCGCAAAAACAACACTGCACATCACCAAAAGAACACCATAGCCACAGTGAAGCATGGTGGTGGCAGCATCATGCTTTGGGGCTGTTTTTCTTCAGCTGGAACTGGGGCCTTAGTTAAGATAGAGAGAATTATGAACATTTCCAAATACCAGTCAATATTGGCACAAAACCTTCAGGCTTCTGCTAGAACACTGAACATGAAGAGCATCTTCATCTTTCAGCATGACAACGACCCAAAGAATACATCCAAATCAACAAAGGAATGGCTTCACCCTAAGAAGATTAAAGTTTTTGAATGGCCCAGGCAGAGCCCAGACCTGAAACCGATTGAAAATCTGTGGGGTGATCTCAAGAGGGCTGTGCACTGGAGATGCCCTCGCAATCTGACAGATTTGGAGTGTTTTTGCAAAGAAGAGTGGGCAAATCTTGCCAAGTCAAAATGTGCCATGCTGATAGACTCATACCCAAAAAGACTGAGTGCTGTAATAAAATCAAAAGGTGCTTCAACAAAGGATTAGTTTAAGGGTGTGCATACTTCTGCAACCATATTATTTTATTTTTATATTTTTTCTTCCCTCTACCTAAAAGATTTCAGTTTGTTTTTCAATTGAGTTGTACAGTTTATAGGTCACATTAAAGGTGGAAAAAGTTCTGAAATGATTTATCTTTGTCTAATTTTTTACAGCACAGAAAGCTGACATTTTAACAGGGGTGTGTAGACTTTTTATATCCACTGTACTTAAAAATTTCCTAAACTCTCCTTTTATTAATGTCTCCAGAAAGTCTTTCCAGATGACTTTAGCAAATGGTTATTATACAATTATTTAATTCCGCTCATAGGACAGAGATTTCAGAGGTTTCAAGTTTTAATCCCTAGTTTATACTAGCTATACGTTTGCCACCGACTGTCTATACAATAGTTATGAACTGACTTTAATAAAATTAATATGTTATATACTTCCAATAGGAGGAAACAATATTACATTTTCTGAAAATAGCAAAGTTCTAATAATGTAAGCATGTAAAGCTTATCTTCTCAACAGTGGCGGCTGGTGACTTTTCAAGTTGGAGGGGCGACAGGGCGAAACATAGCCACTCCTCCTTTTTCAAACCACACCCATTTTTATAACTCCTCCCCCTGGCGTCATAATGACCTTTATAAGCCCCGCCCAATGACCTTATACTTGTAAAGCCCATTGAAATACATGATCAGCAATGCAGAAATGTCAAGAAGTAAAGTAACAATGTGTTAAATTCATTGGTATACAATATAGATTGAAAAAACTCATGTGACAAGACTACAGCAATATCATAATTGCACCTATACGTATTAACAGAAAAATTAAAGGAGTGACACCTACCATTAGTCGGGTGTTCTTCTCAGGGTATTCACGTTCATTAAATTGACCAACGAGTAGAAACAAATCTGCAGCCACATAGGGTTTGCACCTGGGGTTGAAAGAAAACAAGCAAATCAATCAGACCATTCAAGAACAAAACCATACTTAAAAACCTTAAAAGTCCAAGTGTGACCATATACTCACCAACAGTTGACTCTCCTTCTCGGGGTATTCACGTCCAGTAAGTCAACCAACGAGTCCAAACAAATCTGATTCCACAGATAGTTTGCACCTGGGAAGTGATAGAAAACAAAAAAAAAAAACATTAGAACGTTTAAGACCCAAACCGTAACTTTTAAAACCTTAAAAGAGCAAGTGTGACCATATAGGCCCCAACGGCACCTTAAAAACCCTAAATAACAAATTGGGACCATATAGGCTCCAACCGCACCTTAAAAACCCTAAATAACAAATTGGGACCATATAGGCCCCAACCGCACCTTAAAAACCTTAAATAACAAATTGGGACCATATAGGCCCCAACCGCACCTTAAAAACCCTAAATAACAAATTGGGACTATATAGGCCCCAACCGCACCTTAAAAACCCTAAATAACAAATTGGGACCATATAGGCCCCAACCGCACCTTAAAAACCCTAAATAACAAATTGGGACCATATAGGCCCCAACCGCACCTTAAAAACCTTAAATAACAAATTGGTACCATATAGGCCCCAACCGCACCTTAAAAACCCTAAATAACAAATTGGGACCATATAGGCCCCAACCGCACCTTAAAAACCTTAAATAACAAATTGGGACCATATAGGCCCCAACCGCACCTTAAAAACCCTAAATAACAAATTGGGACCATATAGGCCCCAACCGCACCTTAAAAACCCTAAATAACAAATTGGGACCATATAGGCCCCAACCGCACCTTAAAAACCTTAAATAACAAATTGGGACCATATAGGCCCCAACCGCACCTTAAAAACCCTAAATAACAAATTGGGACCATATAGGCCCCAACCGCACCTTAAAAACCCTAAATAACAAATTGGGAACATATAGGCCCCAACCGCACCTTAAAAACCCTAAATAACAAATTGGGACCATATAGGCCCCAACCGCACCTTAAAAACCCTAAATAACAAATTGGGACCATATAGGCCCCAACCGCACCTTAAAAACCTTAAATAACAAATTGGGACCATATAGGCCCAAATTGTAAAAAAAAAAAAAAAAAAAATATATATATATATATATATATATATATATATATATATATATATATATATATATATATCCAAATACATATATATACGCATAAAAAATACACATAAATATACATAAACATATACATACAACAATATATATTAATTGATATTTATTATTTGATTAATTGATGTTCTTTATTACTTGTTATATTATATTGTTCATGCATTTCTATTACACATTTTTTTTTATACATATTACAGTGCTATTTTTTGGCTATACATGTTACAGGATATTATCCTGTAACATGTATATCACATAAAATAGCCCTGTAATATGTATAATACATACAGGGTCAAACAAGTTCACACTAACCTTTTTTACCCTTACAGGCTTCCATACCTGCTTGCTGATTTGCTAATTTTTTAAAGACTCTCATTGGTTGAAATCGATGTCAATCAAAAATTTCAGCCAATCAGAGTCCTTCAAAAATTAGTATATATAGCAGACCGTGGGAAAAAAACAATTAATCACGGGAGGGGCTCCTTGTAGGAGGAGCTCTTTTAGTTTGTTGTTTTTTTTTTTTTAGAGCGTCGTTTTTTTTTTGTGGAGGCCTCTTTCAATGGGCCAGAATGGATGGATGGACAATGGCTTCAATCAACATTGGATTATTTGACCAGTGGCTTCAATCAACATTGGATTATTTTGACCATTGGCTTCAATCAACATTGGATTATTTTATTTGACCATTGGCTTCAATCAACATTGGATTATTTTATTTGACCATTGGCTTCAATCAACATTGGATTATTTTATTTGACCATTGGCTTCAATCAACATTGGATTATTTGACCATTGGCTTCAATAAACATTGGATTATTTATTTTTCATGAAATGAAATGTTGTTTATTTTATTTTTTATTAATGTTTGCTTAAAGCTGTTTATTTTTGTATAATAATGTGTTGTGTTACATACTGTGTTAATGTGTTTGTTTACTGTATTTTGTTTCCCTTCCCTTATTTTTATTTTATCTTTAAAAGTGACAGGCACATATACATGCCTGTTACTTCTAAAAATGGAATAAAAATAGGGGGGGGGGTAGGTATTGGTTCAGGGTGGGGTCGGTCACGCTCAGGCGCCCATCGGTCGCCCATCGGACCGCGTAGGCCACGATCAGGGGTGGCACAGGCCTCATGGGGGTGAACATCCACCCCCATGTGGCCTGGTCAACCCCGCTCACCGCCCGAATACCCCGATCACCGTGATCGGGGTAATCGGCCGGTGCTAGCATAGGCCGCATCGGGGTGGTGGTGATCGGGCCTCGGGGGTGGCACAGGGGGGCGACATGGAGGTCATCAGGGGTGGCACAGGCCTCATCAAGGGGGTGATCCGATCACCCCCATGTGGGCCTGTGCCACCCCGCTCACCACCCGACTACCCCGATCCCGTGATCGGGGTAATCCGGCGGTGGCATGATGGCATAGCTAGCATAGGGCAGGCCTGATCGGGGGTGGCACAGGCCACATGGGGGTGATGGCTGGGGGTGGCACTGGCACCAGGCATTGTAGGCCTAGGGTCGTCGGTGGTAGTTGGTGGGTGGCTGGGTAGGTGGCACTGGCAGGCCAGGCAGGCATAGTGGGGGACTGGGGGTAACTGGTCACCCCTAACTTTTATTAGGGGCTACTAGGGGTTTTGGTTTGGCCAGGGGCAGGGGCAGGGCAGGTGCCAGGCAGGTAGACTTACTGTGTTAGGCAGGCAGAGCAGATGTGAGTAGATTCAGCCAGGGAGGTCTCTCAGTCTCAGCGTGACCAGGGTCAGGAAACAGAAAGGGGGAAGGGACAGGGAACTGGTGGTTTTATTGACTGTATCAGTCAATCAAAATGATAACTCGAGGCCCTATTTGCTGGCGGGCGCTCAGGGCTAACGGTCTGGGTGGGTTAAGATTGATCACTTAGTAACTGGACAGCCTTCCATCATTGATTGGTCAATGATAGAAGACTGTCAGTTATTAATTGATACATTTATGACCGCCCATGCATATCGTCACTGTGATGGTGAGCGGCATGCATTAACGGTCAGGGGGCCAGGCCAGGACTCATTGAAGAAGAGAAGAGAAGAGTGAGAGTCTAAAGGTTAGTGTAACTTGATCACGCAGGGTGCAGGCAGGGGGCTATATAGATACACAGCATTAGTTAATGTAGCGCAAGGGTTATCTTAAAGTGACAGTGTCCCTTTACTAACTTTACTTCATTTTTAATACTATTGAGACTTGAAATGATGATGTACACCTTATATTTATTTGTTTTTGGGTTATACTAATACATTGTTGTGTTTTTTTTATTGCAGGGTGAAGAAAATATTTGGGGGGGTGTTTGCCCTGACGCCCCAATGGACGGGCCGCCCCTGCTTCTCAAATCTAAATTATAACCAGGTGGTAAATAGACAATGAAATGCGTTAAACTGCAGCTAGTACAAAAACTGTCTATACATTTGTTACCCTTTGTCTGTACTTATGCACTAGCTTTAAAAAAGTGAGTGAATTGAATATTGCGGGAACATTCCATCTAGTTTTGACATAAGGAAGGAAAGTATTCTTCCTTATTAATTCTTAATTATATCACCAATGGGACCCAGACGGACAGATCCTATTATTTGTAAAATCTGAGTCAATAAAATAATTTCAGAACATATATACTCTGAAAACCTATGGGTCTTTTTCTATTAATGTCCAAAAAGGCAGTCTTTCTGAATCCTGTCTAGGACAAACAGCAACCTGTCTTCCGGTCCATTTAAAGGGACAGCAGATTCAGTTCAGTGCTTCATACATGCTCACCGACGCATGGGCGCCGACGCATGCGTGCGCCGTTGTTTGAGCGATCCCGACATCTTGGCTCAGGACCCGACATCTTGGAGCAGGACCCACCTGACGCAGGACCTAAGGTAAGGTGGGCTTAGGGGTGTTAGGTGTTAACTTAGGGTTAGGAATCTTTGGGTGTAAGGGTTATGTTTAGGTAGGGGTGTAATGGTTAGGCCAGGGGTGTAAGGGTTAGGGTTAGGCTTGGACGTGTAAGGGCTAGGGTTAGGGTAGGGGTGTAAGGGTTAGACTGAGCCCCCGGACATCCACATAGTGCAAACTGAGCCCCAGCACAAACTGAACCCCTGCACACTCACCCAGGACACCCTCCCAAAACACACATCATTCTCACTCACCCAGCCTCTCTTTCTACCCTTCACCCCCCTACTCATTCTCCTCTCCCCATCCTCTCTCCCACTCTCTTTCTATCTTACTCTCTTCCCTCTACCCCTCCCTCAACTCGCACCTATCCTCTGCCCTCTCTGTCGCCTATCCTCTCCCTCCTCTTCACCTATCTCAATCTCTACCCCCTCTCTATTCTCCTCAGTCCTCTATCCCCATCACCAGGTTGCAGGCCCCTGTGTGTCATTTACCTGCAGCCCCCTGCATGTCACCTACCTGCTGCCCTGTGCTTGCCTTAGTGCTATTTTAACGGCGCACATTTTTTCCCAGCACGCTGCTGTCACAGCGCTGCTGTCGCGCCCTGTTGTTGGCGCGGAATTCTACTGCGTGAGAAGGTTGGCGTACCCAGTTCAAATGTTGGAACTCTTTTATCTCCCAATCTATTTCAATAATCGATCAGATCAGTACCTCTACACCGGAATATGACTTAAGATAGTACTGTAAAGCTCCAATTTTTGAAAATTCACAGCGCTGTTGCTTCCACATCTTATGCATATACCGTATTGGTCCGAATATAAGCCGCACCTTTTTTCCGATTTTTGAGTTTGCGAGTTACGGGTGCGGCTTATATTCGCAACCGTAAAAAAAATAATTGCCGATCTGCGAGCTTGAGAGTTACGTGTGCGGCTTCTATTCACGAACATAAAATTACTGCCGATTTGCGCGATTGCGAGTTAAGGGTGCCGAATTGCATGCTTGAGACTGCGGTATTGAATAGCGATTTACGCTTTTAGTGATTCTAACATCCTGTAAGGCCTGTAACCTGCAAAAAAAGCTACAGTGCTAATTAGAAAGCCTGTTTTTCTCTCCAATTTTAAGGGTGCGGCTTTTATTTAAGTCCTATCTTTTTTCTATTTTTTCCTCTTGAATTTTACAGGTGCGGCTTATATGCGGGTGCGGCTTTTATTCAGACCAATACGGCATTATACCTTCTGTTCATTTGGACTATTCCCAAACTTTCAACTCAGAGCTTTCACCTTTTCAACATTCAATTTAGCAGCTTACCCAGTAGACACACCACTGTTACTGTTGTTACCTTCATATATAGTCCTCCCTATTCATTAGGGCTGCGCCAGGTCTCTAAACTGTTTGCTCAGCAGCATGCCAGTTCGCACACCATTGTAATTACTGGTACCACTGTTACCTCTGCACACAATGACTACCACTTGTCTGGGCTGCACCAGGGCTCTCCTTCTTCCTTCTGCTCCTCCATCAAACTCTTTGTGCTACTTACAATTGCATGGTTTACTGTTTCTGCTTTCGGCCTGTAAGTTGCGGGCTTGTTCAATTTAATTGCTCTGTAAATGTAGCAAATGAATAGGGGCGTTTGATTTTAAGCTCAATTACAGTGCCCTCCATTGTTTTGCAATGTATTAAAATAGTTTTGACTTGTATTTAAACTCTGTATAGAGCTACGGAAAGTGTTGGTGCATTACAAATAAATGCTAATAATAATAAAATAATATAATAGATTTAAATAGTGGGTTTGAGTTATTTTGTCTTTATTTATATAGCTATGAATTTAAAGTAGTTTCTAAGTGATGACAGTCATGCCTACTGTTCCATTTTCTGACCTGACTGTAATGCATGATTAACTCAAGAAGAAATGTTAAATCAACATGATAAAATACTCGAAAATAAATTAAATGTAAATGCATCCAAGTTTCAAAGGAAGAATTAAGAGTCAACCCATAACCCATAGCTCACACCTGCCTCACAAGGTGTACTTGGACTAAAACTCGCATGTTTGAACATCAGAACTATGCTTGAAACAACAGACATCAGTCGCCCAGAATGGCGCACTGCTCTAGTAGCCCACAAACTATCAAGGCTGGCTATTGACATTGCCGCCTCCCAGAGGAAGAAAGCCTTCAGTAACATGGGGCAGGCTATACCCTCTACTCGCCATGGATGCCTGAAAATGAGAAACGTCTCTCTGGTGTCGCCTTCATGGGCAGGAACCATATCGCCTCCAAACTTGATAACCTGCCAAAGGGCCACTCTGACCACATCATTTTTATGCATCTCCCACTTCATAACACGCAGCATGCTACAATTTTCAGTGTCTATGCCCCAACTCTTCAAGCAGATCCTGCATAAAAGGACAAGTTTTGCACCGACCTGCGCAATCTCGTTTAAAACGTCCCTGCAGACGACAAGGCCATCATCCTCGGCGACTTCCATGCCACAGTAGGCATGGGTTCAGAAGCTTGGAAAGGGGTACTTGGCAATCGCAGTGTTGAAAGCTACAAAGACAACAGGTGCCTTCTGCTAGAGTTTTGCACTGAGCAGAAACTCACCATCACCAATTCAGTTTTCCAGCAGAAAGACAGACTAAGCACTGGCATCTTATAGACTATATTCAGGTGCACCAGCGAGACCCTCGAGATGTCCTGCTCACCAACACAGAATGTAATACGGACCACCGCCTGGTATGCTGCAAACTTTGACTCCACTTCAATCCTAAACCAAAGAGGAAAGGTGCCCCTAAGAAGAAGTTACAGATCAGTAACCTCCAGTCAGCTGAAGTGAAGGCCGACTTCCAGCCAATCTCCAGTCAAGACTAGAAGATCGCAGATGCTTCACGGGTCCTTCGTCAGGTGCTCTATGGGAACATCTCAACAACAGCATCCTGCAGACCTCTTAGGAGGTCCTAGGTCTCTCCACAAAGAAAAACAAAGACTGGTTTGACGAAAACAGTCAGGAAATCCATGAATTACTGCTAAAAAAGATATCCGCTCATCAAGTGCATCTCGCTCAGCCGTTTTGCCCTAACAAGAAAGCAGCTTTCCGTCTTGTGTGCAGCAACTTCCAACGAAAATCTAGAGAAATTCAGAACCAGTGGCGGACCCACCTCGCAGAAAGAACTTAGCATTGTGAAGATGTCAGCGACTGCAGAGGATTTTATGAAGCCCTGAAGGCAGTGTATGGCCCTTCACACCTGGTCCAAATCCCATTGTGCAGTGCAGACGGTCAAACACTCCTTACAGACAAGGCGTGATTCTGAACCAGTGGTCTGACCACTTTCAGACTCTATACTGTGCCAACTGCATAGTTTCAGTCTTAGCTCTCCATCGCATTCCACAACAACTAATGAAAACATAACTGGATGAAATCCCTACATTCGAAGAAACTGTAAAAGCTTTTAAGCAGCTAAAAAATGGTAAGGCTGCAGGAGTTGATAGGATCCCAGCTGAGATCTGGAAACATGAGGCCCCAGGACTTCACCCTAAACTTCATGAGCTTTTTGCTTACTGCTGGCGCCAAGGCAAACTGCCACAGGACCTTTGTGACGCAATCATCATCACCCTGTACAAGAAGAAGGGAAAAAAGTCAGACTGCTCCAATTACCGGGGGATAACTCTGCTCTCCGTCGCAGGGAATATCCTTGCAAGAGTACTCCTCAACAGACTGGTGCCCACTATAACAGAAGAACTCCTCCCCAAGAGGCAGTATGGCTTTAGAGCCAACAGGAGAATCACTGACAGGGTTTTTGTTCTCAGGCAGCTCCAAGAGAAATGCAGAGAACAGAACAAGGGACTTTATGTGACATTTGTCGACCTTACCAAAGCGTTCAACACTGTGAGCTTTCCTGCTCACAGTGTCGAACCTATAGGATGTCCTTCTAAGTTCCTCAACATGATCATCCAGCTGCACGAAAACCAGTGTGGCTAAGTTCGGCACATTAACGACCTAACTGAACCCTTCTCAATAAACAACTGCGTGAAGCAGGACTGTGTCCTTGCAGCGACCCTATTCATGCTATTCTTCAGTATGATGCTGCAAAAGGCCACAACAGACCTTGATGTTGAGGATGGAATCTACATCCGATTCTGCACAGATGGAAGTCTGTTCAACCTACAGTGTAATGACTTGTTTGAGAGCTACTCCGTACCGGCGATGCTGCCCTTGTTTCCCATGCGGCGACAGCTCTGCATCAAATTACATCTTGCTTTGCCGAGGCTGCCGAGCTCTACAGTCTAGAAGTCAGTTTGAAGAAGACTGAAGTTCTCCACCATCTCAGGAATGTTACTGACTTTCTCACATCACTATTGGGGAGTCTAAGCTGAAAACAGTCCAACAGTTTACCTACCTGGGTTACATCATCTCCTCGGACACAAAGGTTGAGAAGGAAATTGACAACAGACTGGCAAAGGCAAATGGTGTATTCAGCAAGTTATATAAAAGGGTTTGGAACAACAAGCATCTGAGCAAGTTCACAAAAGTTAACGTGTATGGAGCTGTTGTGCTGACCACTCTACCTTACGGTACCACCACCACCTACGACTTCTTGAGTGCTTTCATCAACACTGAATCCGCACCATCCTCAACATTAACTTGAATGACCACATTCCCAACACTGAAGTCCTAGAACAGGCAGGAGTCATCGGCATTGAGGCCATACTGTAGAAGAAGCATTTTCGCTGGGCAAGACACATCTCTAGGATGAAAGATAATCGGCTTTCATGTCTTTTTTCATATGATTTTGTTAAAAATATGTATCTATCACTTTAAATTAACCCTTTGTGTGCCTTCCCCCTTACCTGGTGTCTCTCTCCCTAGTACTGCTATATTACAGTGTGTGTGAGCGTTGAGCTCTAACGCCCCTCTTCAGTGTTTACAAATGCAGTGTTCAATTAAATGTATCAATTTTCCTCACTGGCAGCTTGCAGCTTCAACCAATTAGTACTGTAGGTAAGTTGCTAAGAACATCCCCTCTGACCGTTCCCTCTGAGCGCCCACAAGCCTATGGAGTCCTAATGTTAGCTATAACATCAGGAAGGCTATAAAAAGCCCATGATTACAAACCTCACTTCTCACTCTGTTCCCACTTTTTTCCCTGACTGATCTTCCCTGACAGATCCTCCTTGGCTCAAAGTAAGTTTGCCCAACACTACACTACCCAAGCCACCTAGTCTTAATAAACTCAGGGGCCCCCACTACTGCCCCATCTACCCTCTGATGCTTTACACTGCCCCCATCTACTCCCCGATGCCTCCTCTTGCCTCTGATGCCCCATCTACCCCATCCTGCCCTACACTGCCCCATCTAGGCCCCAATATCCCCTCCTGCCCTGTGATACCCCATCTACCCCTTCTTGCCCTACACTGCCCCATCTAGGCCCCCTCTACCCCCTCCTTGCCCTACACTGCCCCATCTAAGCCCTGCTACCCCCTCCTGCCCTACACTGCACCCATCTAGGCCCCACTATCCCCTCCTTGCCCTACACTGCCCCCATCTAGGCCCTACTACCCCCTCCTGTCCTATACTGCCCCCATCTAGGCCCCGCTATCCCTCCTGCCCTACACTGCCCCATCTAGGCCTCGATGCCCCCTCCTGCCCTACACTGACCCCATCTAGGCCCCGCTACCCCCTCCTGCCCTACACTACCCCATCTAGGCCCAGCTACCCCCTCCTTCACCTACACTGTCCCCATCTAGGCCCTGCTACCCTCTCCTGCCCTACACTGCCCCATCTAGGCCCCACTATCCCCTCCTTGCCCTACACAGCCCCCACCTAGGCCCCTCTACCCCCTCCTGCCTTACACTGCTCCCATCTACTCCCCGATGCCTCCTCTTGCCTCTGATGCCCCATCTACCCCATCCTGCCCTACACTGCCCCATCTAGGCCCCAATATCCCCTCCTGCCCTGTGATGCCCCATCTATCCCCTCTTTTCCCCTACACTGCCCCCATCTAGGCCCCGCTACCCCCTTCTTGCCCTACACTGCCATATCTAAGCCCTGCTACCCCCTCCTGCCCTACACAGCCCCCATCTAGGCCCCACTACCCCCTCCTGCCCTGTGATGCCCCATCTACCCCTTCCTGCCCTACACTGCCTCCATCAAGGCCACGCTACCCCCTCCGTGACCTACACTGCCCCCATCTAGGCCCCGCTACCCCCTCCTGCCCTACACTGCACCCATCTAGGCCCCGCTATCCCTCCTGCCCTACACTGCCCCATCTAGGCCTCAATGCCCCCTCCTGCCCTACACTGACCCCATCTAGGCCCCGCTACCCCCTCCTGCCCTACACTGCCCCATCTAGACCAGCTACCCCCTCCTTCCCCTACACTGCCCCATCTAAGCCCTGCTACCCCCTCCTGCCCTACACAGCCCCCATCTAGGCCCCGCTACCCCCTCCTGCCCTGTGATGCCCCATCTACCCCCTCTTGCCCTACACTGCCCCCATCTAGGCTCCGCTACCCCCTCCTTGCCCTACACTGCCCCCATCTAAGCCCTGCTACCCCCTCCTGCCCTACACAGCCCCCATCTAGGCCCCACTACCCTCTCCTGCCCTGTGATGCCCCATCTACCCCTACCTGCCCTACACAGCCCCATCTACGTCCCGCTACCCCCTCCTGCCTTACACTGCCCCCATCTAGGCCCTACTACCCCCTCCTGTCCTATACTGCCCCCATCTAGGCCCCGCTATCCCTCCTGCCCTACACTGCCCTATCTAGGCCTCGATGCCCGCTCCTGCACTACACTGCCAACGTCTAGGGCCCGCTACCCCCTCCTTCCGCTACACTGCCCCCATCTAGGCCCCACTATCCCCTCCTTGCCCTACACAGCCCCCATCTAGGCCCTGCTACCCCCTCCTGCCTTACACTGCCTCCTGTCCTATACTGCCCCATTTAGGCCCCACTATCCCTCCTGCCCTACACTGCCCCATCTAGGCCTTGATGCCCCCTCCTGCCCTACACTGCCCCATCTAGGCCCCGCTACCCCCTCCTTCCCCTACACTGCCCCATCTAGGCCCCACTACCGCTCCTTCCCTACACTGCCCCCATCTAGGCCCCAATGCCCCCTCCTGCCCTCTACTCTCCATATACTCTTCCCCCTCTCCCTCCCCTTGTATCTTTCCCCCCTCTTCCCCCCTTTCACCCTTGTCCCCCTCTTCCCCCTTCCCCCCTTTTGCCCTTCCCCCTCTTCCTCCCTTTCTCCCCTTATTTTTTTCCTCCTTCATTTCCCCTTATCCTACTCCTCCCCCTCTCCCTCTTCCCCCTTCTTTCACCCTTATCTTCCTCCTACTCCATTTTCCCTTATCCCAATCCTCCCTTTCCCCTCTCCCTACATTGCCCCCCAAATCCCTACAATGACCACCCCATCCCTACAATGACCCCCTCCCTAAAATGACCCCCCCTCCCTACAATAACCCCCCTTTCCCCTCTGTTACCTTGATCTGCTGAGCACCTGGTGTTCTCACCCCAGCAGCACGTCATCTGGGTGTGTCCGGGAACCAGCATATGCTAATGACGTGACATCACATGCACGTCACGTCATTAGCATATCCTGGTTCCGGACAGGGGAGAGAGCAGCAGGAGCCCATCGAATCAAGGTAAGATAGCGGAAAGGGGGGTCATTGCAGGGAGAGCAGGGATTCTTGGGAGAGGGGGAAGGTAGGATGAGGAGAAGGGGAAATGGAGAAGGAGGAAGACAAGGGGGAAAGAAGTGGGAGAGACACAGAGGAGGCAGACGGGGAAAGTGTAGATGGGGCAGTGTAGGGCATAGAGGGTTAGGGTTAGAGGTCTAGGGTGTTAGAGTTAGAGGGTAAGAATTAGGGGGTTAGGGCATAGAGGGTTAGGGCATAGTGGATTAGTGGGTTTGGGTTAGAGGGTTAGGGGGTTTGGGTTATAGGGTTAGGGAGTTAGAAGGTTAGGGCATAGAGGGTTAGGGCATAGAAGGTTAGGGGTTAGAGGGTTAGGACATAGAGGGTTAGGGGGTTAGGGTTAGAGATTTAGGGGGTTAGGGCATAGAGGGTTAGAGGGTTAGGGGTTAGAGGATTAGGGGGTTAGGGTTAAAGGGTTAGAGGGTTATGGCATAGAGGTTTAGGGCATAGAGGGTTAGGGGGTAAGGGGTTAGAGGGTTAGGGTCAGAGGGTTAGGGTTAAGGGGTTAGGGCATAGAGGGTTAGGGGTTTGGGGTTAGAGGGTTAAGGGGTTAGGGTTAGAGGATTAGGGGGTTAGGGAATAGAGGTTAAGGCATAGAGGGTTAGAGGGTTAGGGTTAGAGGGTTAGGGGGTTGGGGTTAGGGCATAGAGTGTTAGGGCATAGAGGGTAAGAGGGGTTGGTTTAGGGGGATTGGGTAGGAGGGTTAGGGTTAGAGGTTAGCGTTAGAAGGTTAGGGTTAGAGAATTAGCGCTGCATTTTGTCGTTCGCCCAAAAGTCGGCGTGCCATATATGTGTATATATATATATATATATACAGGGAGTGCAGAATTATTAGGCAAGTTGTATTTTTGAGGATTAATTTTATTATTGAACAACAACCATGTTCTCAATGAACCCAAAAAACTCATTAATATCAAAGCTGAATATTTTTGGAAGTAGTTTTTAGTTTGTTTTTAGTTTTAGCTATTTTAGGGGGATATCTGTGTGTGCATGTGACTATTACTGTACATAATTATTAGGCAACTTAACAAAAAACTAATATATACCCATTTCAATTATTTATTTTTACCAGTGAAACCAATATAACAGCTCAACATTCACAAATATACATTTCTGACATTCAAAAACAAAACAAAAACAAATCAGTGACCAATATAGCCACCTTTCTTTGCAAGGACACTCAAAAGCCTGCCATCCATGGATTCTGTCAGTGTTTTGATCTGTTCACCATCAACATTGCGTGCAGCAGCAACCACAGCCTCCCAGACACTGTTCAGAGAGGTGTACTGTTTTCCCTCCTTGTAAATCTCACATTTGATGATGGACCACAGGTTCTCAATGGGGTTCAGATCAGGTGAACAAGGAGGCCATTTCATTAGATTTTCTTCTTTTATACCCTTTCTTGCCAGCCACGCTGTGGAGTACTTGGACGCGTGTGATGGAGCATTGTCCTGCATGAAAATCATGTTTTTCTTGAAGGATGCAGACTTCTTCCTGTACCACTGCTTGAAGAAGGTGTCTTCCAGGAACTGGCAGTAGGACTGGGAGTTGAGCTTGACTCCATCCTCAACCCGAAAAGGTCCCACAAGCTCATCTTTGATGATACCAGCCCAAACCAGTACTTCACCTCCACCTTTCTGCTGTCTGAGTCGGACTGGAGCTCTCTGCCCTTTACCAATCCAGCCACGGGCCCATCCATCTGGCCCATCAAGACTCACTCTCATTTCATCAGTCCATAAAACCTTAGAAAAATCAGTCTTGAGATATTTCTTGGCCCAGTCTTGACGTTTCAGCTTGTGTGTCTTGTTCAGTGGTGGTCGTCTTTCAGCCTTTCTTACCTTGGCCATGTCTCTGAGTATTGCACACCTTGTGCTTTTGGGCACTCCAGTGATGTTGCAGCTCTGAAATATGGCCAAACTGGTGGCAAGTGGCATCGTGGCAGCTGCACGCTTGACTTTTCTCAGTTCATGGGCAGTTATTTTGCGCCTTGGTTTTTCCACACGCTTCTTGCGACCCTGTTGACTATTTTGAATGAAACGCTTGATTGTTCGATGATCACGCTTCAGAAGCTTTGCAATTTTAAGAGTGCTGCATCCCTCTGCAAGATATCTCACTATTTTTGACTTTTCTGAGCCTGTCAAGTCCTTCTTTTGACCCATTTTGCCAAAGGAAAGGAAGTTGCCTAATAATTATGCACACCTGATATAGGGTGTTGATGTCATTAGACCACACCCCTTCTCATTACAGAGATGCACATCACCTAATATGCTTAATTGGTAGTAGGCTTTCGAGCCTATACAGCTTGGAGTAAGACAACATGCATAAAGAGGATGATGTGGTCAAAATACTCATTTGCCTAATAATTCTGCACTCCCTGTATATATATATATATATATATATACAGTATATGTATATACAGTGCCTTGTAAAAGTATTCACCCCCTTGGCATTTTTCATGTCTTTTTGCCTCACAACCTGGAATTAACATGGATTGTTTGATTTAGATTTGCATAATTTCATTTACAGAACATGCCCGCAACTTTGAAGATTTTTTGTATTTTTTATTGTGAAGCAAACAGCAAATAGGACAAAATAACAGAAAAAGGTCAATGTGCATAACGATTGACCCCCCTAAAGTCAATACTTTGTAGAGCAACCTTTTGTGGCAATCACAGCTCCAAGTTGCTTTGGATAAGTCTCTATGAGCTTGCCACATCTTAGCACTGGGATTTTTGACCATTCCTCCTTGCAAAAATGACCACAGATTTTTATGGGATTGAGGTCTGGGCTTTGAGTAGGCCATTCCAACACAACACATTTACATGTTTCTCACTCAAGTGTTGCTTTAGCAGTGTGTTTAGGGTCATTGCCCTGCTGGAAGGTCAACCTCCGTCCTAGCCTCAAATCACGCACAGAGTGGTACAGGTTTTGCTCAAGAATATCCCTGTATTTAGCACCATCCATCTTTCCCTCAACTCTGACCAGTTTCCCAGTCCCGGCTGCTGAAAAACATCCCTGCAGCATGATGCTGCCACCATCATGTTTCACTGTGGGGATGGTGTTCTTTGGGTGATGTTATGTGTTGGGTTTGCGCCAGGCACAGCGTTTTCTTTGATGGCCGAAAAGTTAAATTTTAGTCTCATCAGACCAGAGCAGCTTCCTCCATACATTTTTGGAGTCTCCCACATGCCTTTTCACAAACTCAAAAGGTGCCATTTGGTCTTTTGCTGAAAGTAATGTCTTTTTCTGGCCATAAAGCCCAACTCTAGTGAGCGTACAGCTTATTGTCGTCCTTTGTACAGATACTACACTCTCGGCTGTGGAACTCTGCAGCTCCTCCGGGGTTACCTTAGGTCTCTGTGCTGCCTCTCTGATTAATGCCCGGTCCATGAGTTTTGGTGGGTAGCCGTCTCTTGACAGGTTTGCTGTTGTGCCATGTTCTTTCCATTTGGTTATGATAGATTTGATGGTGCTCCTGGGGATCATCAAAGATTTGGATATTGTTTTATAACCTAACCCTGACGTGTACTTCTCCACAAAATTGTTTGGAGAGTTCCTTGGTCTTCATGGCAGTTTTTGGTTAGTGGCGCCTTTTGCTTAGGTGTTGCAGCCTCTGGGGTCTTTCAAAAAAAGTGTGTATATGTAATGACAGATCATGTGACACTTAGATTGCACACAGGTGGACATCATTTCCCTAATTAGGTAATTAAAAACTTATGTCAATACTAGTGTAAAACACAAAAGTGTAACATTATTTCTTCAAATTCCAGAATTAGAAATTATTATATATATATCTATATTTTTTTTTAATCTTTATAAACTGCTGCAATGGAATCTCAGCATGATAGTTTATTCTCGCAGTTTTACTTTATACAAGCAATGCTAGGCAGCTTTCACTGCAAACCTTAAAAGATTATAATCAGAGAAACTGGCTTTTCAGATATTACTTTATAAAACCTACTAATGCCACTAAATGAAAGGTGGCAAGCAATCAGATTAATGTAAGCTTCAATCCACTTCTAGGAATGACATTTTTAAGTTTACAGAAATCAGTATGAAGGGAAATGCTACTGAAAAAGCAGATACCATGCTGTGCTTTATTGTGAAGCAATCATAAAAAAATAAATAAAAATAAACATACAGATTGAATTGTAACTCAAAAAAGGTAATTTTGTTCAGAATTGAGTGAAAAGACATTAAACATTCAAGATAATATAATGTGGGGAGAGAGGTGTAACTGCTATAGGGTTTCTGTGGTCTGTACACCCCTTCCTCTATTTGTAGCCATTGATTGCAGAGGTAATTGACACTGTTCAAAGCATCTATTCTGTCACCTCTGTGATTGAAGGGCAAGCACTCGGCTTCCAGCAATCTCCACTGCTTAGGAAAATAATTGCAGGTTAAAATGCATTGGTACAGCTGACCTGTTTAGAGTAGCCTACAGGCCTGAATAATTTCCTGTGTTATTTCTGATCTTATACCTTATAAGATATTATTGTTTGATTGTGTGCCAAAAAAATAGAGAATCATATTTGGTCTTCACAGCTCCTTGTGGAATCGTCTTGCTGTAGTTCAGGCCAACATCATTAGTAGCTGTGTGAGCTGTGAACATAAAGATATTTTTAGAGAAAATGGATAATTGTTAAGAGTCTGTTTATGTATAGAATATATAGAATCCATCTAATCTTCGCAATTACTTCCAGAGAGCTTTATCAGTAAGGTATTGTGGGAGAGCATGGAAGAGGGAGAATTCAGCAGTATTTGTTCAGCTCCATATTAATGTATGTGTTTGTAATGTTTAAAACAAAAACAGTGTCCTTGTAATAATTATTAGTTGTGACAAATTGCAGTATTATTAAAGTAAGCATCACACTCTCAAAATCAATTTGTCAGTATATGCGTTGTCCTATACTTTGTTACAACTGTTACAATATGTTGCTTTGTTAAACTTTTTGAATATAAATGCTGGACTTTATTTTTTTCAAATTGATTGATGGTGACTGCTGCCTAATAAATGTGTATATTTGGTTTTGTTCAAAAGATATTTAGGAAGGAAATAACTTTAGGAGTTAAGTAAGGCTATATTTTAGAATTTTTATCTTGTTATTCATATTTCATTAATCCCATAAATGCCAATCACTGGTAGGATGAAATTGTGACAATTTATTCAGAAAAGAGGGGAAAGAAAGACACCCTTTTGAATCCAGAAAACTCCTCTATTTAGTAAAAAAGGTAAATCAGAAAAAATAGTTTAAAACTTATAATTTTTATTAATGTGTTTAAATATAAAGGTTTAAAACATATTTAAAACAAGTATGACACAATAAGCTTCTTCCTTAATGCTGATTATAATAAACCTGACTATATATTCAATTTATTGTCACTAATCATAATGTAATACACTGTGGCCCTCATTCAATTGCAATTTGGCCAATTGAATAGGGCTCTAAATAAGCACATAACATATTTTTTAAATAGGTTTTTAGTTAGTAAACATCTATTCAAAAGCAAGGTTTTCACTAGCTAAAAACTGCTTTAAAAAAATATGCTATGTGCTTATTTAGAGCCCTATTCAATTGGCCGAATCACAATTGAATGAGGGCCTGTGTATTTTTGTTTCCAAATATCTTTGAATATACTGCATATAACCCTGAGATGAAATATCTTAATAGATATTTGAATACTTTTGTTGCTTTGTGAGAGGAAAAAACTGCTTCAGGCAGCTAATATTAAAGTGCTAGTGCAATAATTGATGAAATATTGGTACTCATGAGTGCTAAAGAAATATAATGTTAAAGATTACTTTAAATTTAATTAAATTGGAAGGGGATGGTCCCTAACTATCTATTATGGTGGAGCTGGGGACCTACCACTTACCCCTACTGATTAGTGCTGCTATTATAGTGACTTAATACTATCTATGTGGTAGCCGAGGGGGCCCACCATTTACCCCTAAGGCTATTGATTTAAATCTAACTACTCTGACTATAGCTATATATAACATCCCCAAAGCTAAAAAAAGCACAATATGTATGCATATATTAGGGACACATATAGCTATTATTATGGAAAAGTTTGAGATCACACTTTTCTCTAATAGCTTAACACCATATCCCTTGAACAGAATCTAGACATAATATAACAATTTTTAAGTCGTAAAGTCTTTTGATAAACGGTATATGGTGTTCTTAACAAAAAAAAGCATGTCAAAAAATTATAAATTGATTTGCAGGTCAATGAGTGAAATAAGTATTTGACCCCTCCAACTTAGTACTTGGTGGCAAAAACCGTGTTGGCAATCACAGAGGTCAGATGTTTCTTGTAGTTGGCCACCAGGTTTGCACACATCTCAGGAGGAGTTTTGTACCACTCCTCTTGGCAGATCCTCTCCAAGTCATTAAGGTTTTGGGGCTTATGTTTGGCAACTTAAACCTTCAGCTGCCTCCACACATTTTCTATGGTATTAAGATTTGGATACTAGCTAGGCCACTCCAGGACCATAATGTGCTTCTTCTTGAGCCACTCCTTTGTTGCCTTGGCTGTGTGTTTTGGGTCATTGTCATGATGGAATACCCATCCATGACCCATTTTCAATACCCTGGCTGAGGGAACGAGGTTCTCACAGAAGATTTGATGGTACATGGCCCTTTCCATCATTCCTTTGATGTGGTGCAGTTGTCCTGTCCCCTTAGCAGAAAACACCCCAAAGCAGAATGTTTCCACCTCCATGTTTGACAGTGGGGATGGTGTTCTTGGGGTCATAGGCAGCATTTCTTCTCCTCCAAACACAGCGAGTTGAGTTGATGGCAAAGAGCTCGATTTTGGTCTCATCTGACCACAACACTTTCACCCAGTTCTCCCCTGAATCTTTCAGATGTTCATTGGCAGACTTCAGACAGACCTGTACATGTGCTTTCTTGAGCAGGGGGACCTTGCAGGCACTGCAGGATTTCAGTCCTTCACGGCATAGTGTTTTACCAATTGTATTCTTGGTGACTATGGTCCCAGCTGCCTTGAGATCATTACTACCTCCCGTGTTGTTCTGGGCTGATTCCTCACTGTTCTCCCAATTGCGAATAATTGCATCACCTTCTCACCAAGCTGCTTGGTGATGGTGTCATAGCCTATTCCGGCCTTGTGTAGGTCTACAATCTTGTCCCTGATATCCTTGGACAGATCATTGGTCTTGACCATGGTGGGGAGTTTGGAATCTGATTGATTGATTGTTTCTGTGGACAGGTGTCTTTTAAATAGGTAACAAGCTAAGATCAGGAGCACTCCCTAAGAAAGTGCTCCTAATCTCAGCGTGTTACCTGTATAAAAGACACTTGGGAGCCAGAAATCTTGCTTACTGATAGGGGATCAAATACTTATTTCACTCATTGACCTGCAACTCAATTTATAACAGTTTTGACATGTGTTTTTCTTGTTTTGTTTTTTTGTTATTCTGTCTCTCACTGTTAAATACACCTACCATTACAGTTATAGACTGATGATTTCTTTGTCAGTGGACAAACGTTCAAAATCAACAGGGGATCAAATGCTTTTTCCCCCTCACTGTATATACAATATATATATATATATATATATATATATATATATATATATATATATGTGTGTGTGTGTGGTTTTGTCCCACTCTTAAAGCGAGAGGTAGTGGAAGAGTAGCTAAAAGGGGTAGCATGAGACATGGCCTGTGCTACCGGACATCCAGCCTACTTAGAAGCTGGGTAAAAGAGGGCCCTCCCACAATCCCAGGTAAATGTTCCTGGGTATATATATATATATATATATATATATATATATAGAGAGAGAGAGAGAGAGGGAGAGGGAGAGGGAGGAGAGAGAGGGAGAGGGAGGAGAGAGAGGAGAGAGAGAGAGGAGAGAGAGAGGAGAGAGAGAGGAGAGAGGAATACAACATTGTATAAATATAAGTATGCTACAATAATAATGCAGGCACTTAACCTATATTGAGCTTTTGATGTACCATGTGGAGCCCATTTATAAGAACGATTAGGTAGGACGTGGAAAGTGTGCATGTGGTGATAATTACTAATAAAACTAGATCAATGGTCACATATGTGGGATCTAAAATGCTAAAATATGAACTTTGATAATAACATACCAAGATAAAATATTTACTTAATAGTAAACTGACGACCCCCTTCTGGATCGTTACATTGTCGTGGTGAAGGGTACTTCATTGAAGCTGTAAGCTATACCATGTAGGATCAGCCAAGATGGGCAGAGAGGTCAGACAAATAACATAGGAACCTGGAATGTTAGAACTATGAACTTAGACAAACTAGATATGGTGAATAATAAGATGACAAGGTTACATTTTGATATCCTGGGAATTAGTGAACTTAAATGAACTGGAATGAAACATTTCACATCAGACAACCACCAGATATTCTCCTGTGCTCAAGAATGCCTCAGAGGAAATTAAAGGGTGGGCAAAGAAGTGCTAAGTCACAACCTACTAAATGACAGAATTATTTGAATCTGTGAATGTTAGAAATTAAAACAATGATAAGTACTTAGTATAGTGTTTATCTCAAAAATCCTGTATTTGAATGTTGACATATTCTTGAATAGAACATATCAAATGTTTTAATTTCAGGATCAGGTTTGTTTTACTGATACCAATTAAATAACAGCTTATATGCAGTAAAGAACAGACCTGGTTGATTGCATAACCAGATGGTGGAGTGTTAGAGACATGTGGATGTGGCTCACACTTGTCACGAGTTGGATTACACCAGCTAGCTAGCAGTCTCTAAACAGAAAATGTTACAATGACAAGAGATTCCTGTAAAATATGTTTTATAATCATATTAGTTTCATCAAGTCAGTCTTAGGTGCTGTTCCTGATCACATGGGGAGAGAGACACATAGAGAGACGGGGGAAGAGACACAGAGGGAGAGGAGGAAAGAGACACAGAGGGAGAGGGGGGAAGAGACACAGAGGGAGAGGGGGAAAGAGACACACAGGGAGAGGGGGGAAAGAGACACAGAGGAAGAGGGAGGAAGAGACACAGAGGGAGGGGGGGAGATACACAGAGGGAGAGGGGGAGAGGCACAGAGGGAGAGGGGGGAAGAGACACAGAGGGAGGGGGGAGAGACACAGGGGGGAGGAGGGGGAAGAGACACAGAGAGAGAGGGGGGAAAGAGACACAGAGGGAGAGGGGGTGAAAGACATAGAGGGAGAGGGGGAGAAAGAGACACAGAGGGAGAGGGGGGAAGAGACACAGAGGGAGAGGGGGGGAGAGACACAGGGAGGGGGAGAGACACAGGGGGGAGAGACACTGAGAGAGGGGGGAAGAGACACAGGGAGAGGGGGGAAGAGACACAGAGGGAGAGGAGGTAAGAGACACAGTGGGAGAGGGAGGAGGAGACACAGAGGGAGAGGGGGGAAGAGACACAGAGGGAGGGGGGAAGAGACACAGAGGGAGGGGGGGTGAGACACCGGGGATTGGGGGGGAGAGGCACAGGGGGAGGTGGAGAGACACGGAGGGAGAGGGGGAAGAGACACAGAGGAAGGGGGAGAGACACAGAGAGAGGGGGGAAATTCTGGAATATATGTATATATTTTCACACAAAGCCGGAATTAATATTGCTGGATGAAATCTCAACAACCTCAGATATGCAGATTATCCTACTTTAATGGTTAAAAGTGAGGAGGAACTAAAGGACCTATTAATGCAGGTAAAAGAAGAGAGTGCAAAAGCTGGTTTGCTGCTCAACGTTAAAAAGACAAAGATCATGGCAAATGTCAATATCAGTTACTGGAAAATAGATAGGAGGGAGATGGGGAGAAAGAGACACGGGAGGGTGAAAGAGACGCATGTGAGGGAGAGGGGGGAAAGAGACACGGGGGAGAGGGGGGAAAGAGACATGGGGGAGATGGGGAAAGAGACATGGGGGAGAGGGAGGGAAAGAGACTCGGGGGATAGGAGGGAAAGCGACACGGGGTGAAGAAACACAGGGGGGAGGGGGGAAAGAGACAAAGGGGTGGAAAGAGACACAGGGGGGAAAGAGTCACAGGGGAGGTGGAAAGAAGAGACATGGGGGGAGAGGTAGGGAAGAGACACTGGAGGGAGAGGAGGGGGGGAAAGAGACACAGGGGAGGTTGGGAAGAGACACAGAGGGAGAGGGGGGAAGATACACAGCAGAGGGGGGGAAGAGACACAGAGGGAGAGGGGGAACGAGACACAGAGGGAGAGGGGGGAAGAGACACAGAGGGCGAGGGGAAACAAGAGAGACAGATGGAGAGGGGGAAGAGACACAGAGGGAGGGGGAGAGACACAGGGGGGAGAGACACAGAGAGACGGGGGAAGAGACACAGGGAGAGGGGGGAAGAGACACAGAGGGAGAGGAGGAAAGAGACACAGCGGGAGAGGGAGGAGGAGACACAGAGGGAGAGGGGGAAGAGACACAGAGGGAGGGGGAAGAGACACAGAGGGAGGGGGGGAGAGACACAGGGGATTGGGGGGGAGAGGCACAGGGGGAGGGGGAGAGACACGGAGGGAGAGGGGGGAATAAACACAGAGGGAGGGAGGAGAGACACAGAGAGAGGGGGGAAGAGACACACGGAGATGGGGGGAAGAGACACAGAGGGAGAGGAGGAAAGAGACACAGCTGGAGAGGGAGGAGGAGACACAGAGTGAGAGGGGGTAAGAGACACAGAGGGAGGGGGGAAGAGACACAGGGGGAGAGTGGGGGGGGGAGAGACATAGGGGAGAGGGGAGAGGCACAGGGGTAGGGGGAGAGACACATGGGGGAGAGAGACACATAGAGAGACGGGGGAAGAGACACAGAGGGAGAGGGAGGAGGAGACACAGAGTGAGAGGGGGTTAAGAGACACAGAGGGAGGGGGAAAGAGACACAGGGGAGAGTGGGGGGGAAGGGACACAGGTGGAGTGGAGGAAGAGACACAGGGGAGAGGGGGGAGAGGCACAGGGGTAGGGGGGATAGACACATGGGGAGAGAGACACATAGAGAGACGGGGGAAGAGACACAGAGGGAGAGGAGGAAAGAGACACAGAGGGAGAGGGGGGAAGAGACACAGAGGGAGAGGGGGAAAGAGACACAGAGGGAGAGGGGGGAAAGAGACACAGAGGAAGAGGGAGGAAGAGACACAGAGGGAGGGGGGAAGATACACAGAGGGAGAGGGGGAGAGGCACAGAGGGAGAGGGGGGAAGAGACACAGAGGGAGGGGGGAGAGACACAGGGGGAGGAGGGGGAAGAGACACAGAGAGAGGGGGGGGAAGAGACACAGAGGGAGAGGGGGTGAAAGACAGAGGGGGAGAGGGGGAGAAAGAGACACAGAGGGAGAGGGGGGAAGAGACACAGAGGGAGGGGGGGGAGAGACACAGGGAGGGGGAGAGACACAGGGGGGAGAGACAAGGGGAGAGGGGGGAAGAGAGACAGGGAGGGGGGGGAAGAGACACAGAGGGAGGGGGGAAGAGACACAGAGGGAGGGGGGAGACAAGAGAGACAGATGGAGAGGGGGAAGAGACACAGAGGGAGAGGGGGGAAGAGACACAGAGGGAGGGGGAGAGACACAGGGGGGAGAGACACAGAGAGACGGGGGAAGAGACACAGGGAGAGGGGGGAAGAGACACAGAGGGAGAGGAGGAAAGAGACACAGCGGGAGAGGGAGGAGGAGACACAGAGGGAGAGGGGGAAGAGACACAGAGGGAGGGGGAAGAGACACAGAGGGAGGGGGGGAGAGACACAGGGGATTGGGGGGGGGAGGCACAGGGGGAGGGGGAGAGACACGGAGGGAGAGGGGGGAAGAAACACAGAGGGAGGGAGGAGAGACACAGAGAGAGGGGGGAAGAGACACATGGAGATGGGGGGAAGAGACACAGAGGGAGAGGAGGAAAGAGACACAGCTGGAGAGGGAGGAGGAGACACAGAGTGAGAGGGGGTAAGAGACACAGAGGGAGGGGGGAAGAGACACAGGGGGAGAGTGGGGGGGGGAGAGACATAGGGGAGAGGCACAGGGGTAGGGGGAGAGACACATGGGGAGAGAGACACATAGAGAGAAGGGGGAAGATACACAGTGGGAGAGGGAGGAGGAGACACAGAGTGAGAGGGGGTTAAGAGACACAGAGGGAGGGGGAAAGAGACACAGGGGAGAGTGGGGGGGAAGGGACACAGGTGGAGTGGGGTAAGAGACACAGGGGAGAGGGGGGAGAGGCACAGGGGTAGGGGGGATAGACACATGGGGAGAGAGACACATAGAGAGACGGGGGAAGAGACACAGAGGGAGAGGAGGAAAGAGACACAGATGGAGAGGGGGGAAGAGACACAGAGGGAGAGGGGGAAAGAGACACAGAGGGAGAGGGGGGAAAGAGACACAGAGGAAGAGGGAGGAAGAGACACAGAGGGAGGGGGGAAGATACACAGAGGGAGAGGGGGAGAGGCACAGAGGGAGGGGGGGAAGAGACACAGAGGGAGGGAGGAGAGACACAGGGGAAAGGAGGGGGAAGAGACACAGAGAGAGAGGGGGGAAAGAGACACAGAGGGAGAGGGGGTGAAAGACATAGAGGGAGAGGGGGAGAAAGAGACACAGAGGGAGAGGGGGGAAGAGACACAGAGGGAGGGGGGGAGAGACACAGGGAGGGGGAGAGACACAGGGGGGAGAGACACTGAGAGAGGGGGGAAGAGACACAGGGAGAGGGGGGAAGAGACACAGAGGGAGGGGGGAAGAGACACAGAGGGAGGGGGGGTGAGACACCGGGGATTGGGGGGGAGAGGCACAGGGGGAGGTGGAGAGACACGGAGGGAGAGGGGGAAGAGACACAGAGGAAGGGGGAGAGACACAGAGAGAGGGGGGAAGAGACACAGCTGGAGAGGGAGGAGGAGACACAGAGGGAGAGGGGAGGGAGAGACACAGAGGGAGGGGGAAGAGACACAGGGGGAGAGTGGTCGGGAAGAGACACAGGTGGAGTGAGGGAAGAGACACAGGGGAGAGGGGGGGAGAGGCACAGGGGAGAGGGGGGAGAGCACATGGGTAGGGGGGAGAGACACATGGGGGAGAGAGACACATAGAGAGAAGGGGTGAAAGACATAGAGGGAGAGGGGGAGAAAGAGACACAGAGGGAGAGGGGGGAAGAGACACAGTGGGAGAGGGGGGGAGAGACACAGGGAGGGGGAGAGACACGGGGGAGAGACACTGAGAGAGGGGGGAAGAGACACAGGGAGAGGGGGGAAGAGACACAGAGGGAGGGGGGAAGAGACACAGAGGGAGGGGGGTGAGACACCGGGGATTGGGGGGGAGAGGCACAGGGGGAGGTGGAGAGACACGGAGGGAGAGGGGGAAGAGACACAGAGGAAGGGGGAGAGACACAGAGAGAGGGGGGAAGAGACACAGCTGGAGAGGGACGAGGAGACACAGAGGGAGAGGGGAGGGAGAGACACAGAGGGAGGGGGAAGAGACACAGGGGGAGAGTGGTCGGGAAGAGACACAGGTGGAGTGAGGGAAGAGACACAGGGGAGAGGGGGGAGAGGCACAGGGGAGAGGGGGGAGAGCACAGGTGTAGGGGGGAGAGACACATGGGGGAGAGAGACACATAGAGAGAAGGGGGAAGAGACACAGAGGGAGAGGGGGATCTTCTGGATCGTTACATTGTCGTGGTGAAGGGTACTTCATTGAAGCTGTAAGCTATACCATGTAGGATCAGCCAAGATGGGCAGAGAGGTCAGACAAATAACAGCCCCCTGGAATCCACTCCAGTAACGTTTAAGAAAACTTTATGGACAGGCACTACCAGAGACATAAAGATATGGCACCAGAAGATGAGCCCCTCAGGTCAGAAGATGCCTACAACATTACTGAGGAAGAGCAGATGGCAAGTACAAGTAACACCAGATCCAAAGAAGTGGTTGGGCCAAAACCGAAAGGACATCCAGCCGTGGATGTGTCTGGAGGGGAAAGGAAAGTCCACTGCTGCGAAGAACAATACAACATAGGAACCTGGAATGTTAGAACTATGAACTTAGACAAACTAGATATATAATATGACAAGGTTACATTTTGATATCCTGGAAATTAGTGAACTTAAATGGACTGGAATGAAACATTTCACATCAGACAACCACCAGATATTCTCCTGTGCTCAAGAATGCCTCAGAGGAAATTAAAGGGTGGGCAATGAAGTGCTCAGTCACAACCTAATAAATGACAGAATTATTTGAATCTATGAATGTTAGAAATTAAAACAATGATAAGTACTTAGTATAGTGTTTATCTAAAAAATCCTGTATCTGAATGATGACATATTCTTGAATAGAACATATCAAATGTTTTAATTTCAGGATCAGGTTTGTTTTACTGATACCAATTAAATAACAGCTTATATGCAGTAAAGAACAGACCTGGTTGATTGCATAACCAGATGGTGGAGGGTTAGAGACATGTGGATGTGGCTCACACTTGTCACGAGTTGGATTACACCAGCTAGCTAGCAGTCTCCAAACAGAAAATGTTACAATGACAAGAGATTCATGTAAAATATGTTTTATAATCATATTAGTTTCATCAAGTCAGTCTTAGGTGCTGTTCCTGATCACGACTAGAGATCCCTAATGGTTAAAATATTAAGCATGAAATATCTTTTTAGACATTATGGGACATTGATAACCCCCAAGTGTATACTTTTAGTTCCCTAGAGATGTGAACATGAAGGTCTATTTAGCATGTTACACACGTCCCATTTCACATGCTGGTCTCGCTTTCTCCTACCTTTGCCTCTTTAGATGAAGGGGAGAGAGGCAGTTCTATGTTACTTTATCTAAATATAAATGTACTTACAAGATAAATGCCCTTTATATTTTCTGTGGTGTCTCATATTCCCTCTCAATCATGGTGGAAATTCTGGGATATATGTATATATTTTCACATAAAGCCGGAATTAATATTGCTGGATGAAATCTCAACAACCTCAGATATGCAGATGATACTACTCTAATGGTTGAAAGTGAGGAGGAACTAAAGAACCTATTAATGCAGGTAAAATAAGGGAGTGCAAAAGCTGGCCTGCTGCTCAACGTTAAAAAGACAGAGATCATGGCAAATGTCAATATCAGTTACTGGAAAATAGATAGGAGGGAGATGGGGGAAAGACACAGAGGGAGAGGGGGAAAGAGACACAGAGGGAGATGGAGAGAAAGAGACACAGGGAGGGTGAAAGAGACGCATGGGAGGGAGAGGGGGAAAGAGACACGGGGGAGAGGGGGGAAAGAGACATGGGGAGAGGGGGAAAGAGACATGGGGAGAGGGAGGGAAAGACACTCGGGAGATAGGAGGGAAAGCGACACGGGGTGAAGAAACACAGGGGGAGGGGGGAAAGAGACAAAGGGGTAGAAAGAGACAGGGGGGAAAGAGTCACAGGGGAGGTGGAAAGAAGAGACACGGGGGGAGAGGTGGGGAAGAGACACTGGAGGGAGAGGAGGGGGGAAAGAAACACAGGGGAGGTTGGGAAGAGACACAGGGAGAGGGGGGGAAGAGACACAGGGGGAAGAGACACAGAGGGAGAGGGGGAACGAGACACAGAGGGAGAGGGGGGAAGAGACACAGAGGGAGGGGGGAAGAGACACAGAGGGAGGGGGGAGAGACACAGGGGATTGGGGGGCAGAGGCACAGGAGGAGGGGGGAGAGACACATGGGGGAGAGAGACACATAGAGAGAGGGGGAAGAGACACAGAGGGAGAGGGGGAAACACAGAGGGAGAGGGGTGGAAAGAGACAGAGGGGGGAAAGAGTCACAGGGGAGGTGGAAAGAAGAGACACGGGGGAGAGGTGGGGAAGAGACACTGGAGGGAGAGGAGGGGGGAAAGAGACACAGGGGAGGTTGGGAAGAGACACAGAGGGAGAGGGGGGGAAGAGACACAAGGGGAAGAGACACAGAGGGAGAGGGGGAACGAGACACAGAGGGAGAGGGGGGAAGAGACACAGAGGGAGGGGGAAGAGACACAGAGGGAGGGGGGGAGAGACACAGGGGATTGGGGGGGAGAGGCACAGGGGGAGGGGGAGAGACACATGGGGAGAGAGACACATAGAGAGAGTGGGGAAGAGACACAGAGGGAGAGGGGGAAACACAGAGGGGGGGAGATACAGAGGGAGAGGGGAAAGAGACAGAGGGAAAGGGGGGGAAGAGACACAGAGGGAGAGGGGGGAAAGAGACACAGAAGGAGAGGGGGGAAGATACACAGAGGGAGAGCGGGGAGAGGCACAGAGGGAGAGGGGGGAAGAGACACAGAGGGAGGGGGAGAGACACAGAGGGGAGGAGGGGGAAGAGACACAGAGAGAGAGAGGGAAAGAGAAACAGTGGGAGAAGGGGTAAAAGACACAGAGGGAAAGGGGGAGAAAGAGACACAGAGGGAGAGGAGAGACACAGGGGAGGGTGAAAGAGACGCATGGGAGGGAGAGCGGGCAAAGAGACTCAGAGGAGAGGGGGGTTAGAGACACAGAGGGAGAAGGGGGAAGAGACACAGAGGGAGAGGGGGGAAGAGACACAGAGGGAGAAGGGAGAAAGAGACACAGAGGGAGAGGGGGAAGAGACACAGAGGGAGGGGGAAGAGACACAGATGGAGAGGGGGGGGCAAGGCACAGAGGGAGAAGAGGGGGGAAGAGACACAGAGGGAGGGGGGAGAGACACAGGGGGAGAGGGGGAAGAGACACAGAGAGAGGGGGGAAAGAGACACAGAGGGAGAGAGGGTGAAAGACACAGAGGGAGAGGGGGAGAAAGAGACACCGGGGAGGGGGAAAGAGACTCATGGGAGGGAGAGCAGGGAAAGAGACTCGGGGGAGAGGGAAGAAAGAGACACGGGGGAGAGGGGGAAGATACACAGGGAAGAGGGAGGGAAAGAGACATGGGGAAGAGAGGGGGAAAGAGATTCGGGGGAGAGAGGGGAAAGAGACACAGGGGAGAGGGGGAAATAGACACGGGGGAGAGTGAGGGAAACAGACATGGGGGAGAGGGGGAAAAGAAACACAGGGGAAGAGGGAGGGAAAGAGACATATTGGGTGGGGGCGAAAGAGACATGGAGAGAGGGGGGAAAGAGTCACAGGGGAGGAAGAGACACAGGGGGAAAGAGACACTGGGGAGAGGGTGGGAAAGAGACAAAGGGGAGAAGAGACACAGGAGAGGGGGTGGAGGAGGGAAAGAGACATAAGGGATGGAGAGGAGGGGGAAAAGAGTCACAGGGGAGGGAGAGGAGGGGGAAGAGACACAGGGGAGTAAGAGGAGGGGGAAGAGACACAGGCGAGGGAGAGGAGGGGGAATATACACAGGGGAGGGAAATGGGGGGAGAGACACGAGGGAGGGAGCAAACAGACACAGGGGGAGGGGGGCAGGGGGGAAAGAGACACAGGGCAGGGGGAACAGACACAGGGGAGGGAGAGGGGGTAAGAGACTCAGGGGAGGGGGAAAGAGATGCATGGGAGGGAGATGAGGGAAAGAGACACAGGAGGGAAAGAGACAAAGGGGAGCGGGTTTGAGACAAGGGAGAGAGGTAAAAACACGGGGGGGGGGGGTAGGAGATACAAGGGAGGGAGAGGAGGGGGAAAGGAGACACAATGGAGGGAGAGGAGGGGGGAAATGAGACACAAGGGAGGAATTAGACAGGGGGAGAGACTCGCAATGAGCTCATTGCGAGGACAGTAAAAAAGACAGTGGGAGAGGGGGAGGAGGCTCGTAATGCCTGCCGAAGGCGCTCATTGCAAGTCCCGTGATGAGTGCTGAAGGCGCTTATTGGGAGGCCCGTGATGAGCGCCAAAGGCGCTCATCGCGAGGCCAGTAAAGTAGAGGGGGAGAGGCTCCCATTGTGTGGCAAACTGCATTGCCAGGCTTCACTTTTTATTGCCGTCAATTTTGATGGGCAAGTTGCTAGTATATATATATATATATATATATATATATATAAATATATATATACATATAGATATGCAGCACAGTTGTAATAGTAAAGGTTCTCTGGAGCATTGCAATCTAATTTCACTTTTTGTGTGCTTATAACTTTACATTGATTTAACCAATCAAGTTAAATCTTAAAATCTTACAGTTTTTATCCAATATAATGCTTAATAAGGGCCTCATTCAAATGCAATTTGGCCAATTGAATAGGGCTCTATATAAGCACATAGCAATTTTTTTTACAGAAGTTTTTAGTTCCTGAACTTCTATCCAAAAGCAAGGTCTTCACTAAATAAAAACTTCTGTAAAAAAGATATGCTATGCGCTTATATAGAGCCCTATTCAATTGGCTAAATCGCATTTGAATGAGGCACTACGTGTCTGAAAAGGTTTGTATGATGAACTTTAGTAGGCAATGAGTGATTGTCATGGTGTCCATGCTTTTGTTATAATTTTTTTGAGAAATTAAATTTTAAACTATAGTGAATTTGTCACACGTTCCATTGATTAATTTGAACCATTTTTATTGTTACTTCACTTTTAACACATTTTTCACTGGGACAAGAGAGCACATTTTATACTTTGTTTTTTTAATGTGCGCTTTACCGGGACTGGTGAGAGAATTGTCTTGTTATGTTGGCTGGTGAAAGCTACCTAGGAAATAGGGCAAGGTATTTTTAATTCTATCTGAGTGCTGGATTGCATATATTTTAAAACAGTTTTTTTTTCTTCTACAAATGGGAACCTATGTGCACTTTTTATAAAAGAATATCAGTCTTCACCCTATTTTATGAACCCATTTGGCTGAGTGATCTGATTGTATTCTGCACATCTCTTTCTCATCACAGCTACAATAATTCTATACAATTTTTTTCCATGTGACCCAGACCTATGGGAGCTAGATGATCAGTTCTTTGTTCATTTCTTTAATGAAGTGGTCTGAGAATTGTCCTAATCAAAGAAGGCAGTAGATGCTTTCCACTGATTGTGGATCTCAAGTCAGTTTAGGGTAAGTACACCCTTGAATAATGTGCTGTCCTACTTGATTGAAAACTAGACATCTGAAGTTCAGACTCAGAAACCCTAGAAGACATTTTTTTTCTGAATATAAAATAAGATCCAGTCTAACTTAAAGGGATACCACCTCTTTTAGAAAACATAGAATTTATAACCTTTTTTAAAACTGTCACTAATGCTTGCTAAAAAATCTCTTCTGAGAAGTTTAAAGGGCCACTGCAATTCAAGACAAAATACATTTGTTTCTCAAGTATTTCAAGACCTTATCAAGGTGGAGACAAATGCTCCTCTGGAGGCTGATATTCTAATCTGACCTGAAAATGAATCTAATATTGAACATTGCTATATTAAATGATTAATTATGAATATTATTAGTGGTTGATGCATTATTAAAATAACTAACTTAAAATAACTTCTTGCTAGGACATTACAGTGGTACTTGCATCCATAATGCATCCATACTCTGTCCCATTGTAATTTGGGATTTTGACATTTTCTATTTACATATCCTTCAAATGGCAGTTACATTGATTGATGGTCAATTCTACAATCAGTTTAGTTATCTGTAAAAAAAATCTTAAATGTACAAATATATGAATCATTATTAACTTAAAGGAATATCTAGGTTTCCTGGATTATGAGTACATCTGATAAAGGAGAATCAGCAGTGTATAAAAACATATTTTTGCATGAACAAATAGCAAAACAAACATTTAAAATTTACCTTGAAGTTAGCAAAATGTCTTGTAATTTCCAACAGTTTAAAATTAGAGTAAACACCCTTTCACATCCAAATCTAAATTAGCATAGAATTCATAATTAGTTTTGGCCAATCAGGTGGAAGCACAAACATTTGTATCTCAATCTGAGGTTCCTGTTTGTGCTGTAAAGCAGCCTGGAAGATGTAGTGTGACACCATGTTAGAAGGTGCTATGTATTTTTTATATAAGAGTCTCTCTGTGCAGCACATTAACACTTGACTAACATCCCTGCAGGTGCCTGTGTAGGCATCCTTGGAAGCATCAACATAATGATTAGAGGGATTTTAAGATATTAATAAAAATAAAATGTGTTGTGAAATGTGCTGCATATATCAAGGATAACTAAGGATTGCAGAAATGTATTAATCCAGCTAACTTAGATATGCCTTTTACTACTTTTCAAATGGTTAAAATCTACTAAGTTATGTATATCCTTTAGTAAGGTAAATGATAATTGTTGTTTTCTGATTTACTTATCTTGTAGTCACATAATGACACTGTATAACTTCACCATAGGCAATACTATTAGAATAATCAATGCCAAATAATCTCATGTCATATGGATTCGGCTTTATGATGAAGCTTGCTTGTCTTCAGAGTCGAACATGTCTAACTTGTATACAATATTTCTCTCTCAGTGCACCAGGAGCTCCCTCAATGTTCAGTCACTCTCAAGCCTCCATACCTCAAAAACACACCCACCAGTGTCATGCCACCATGCTAACACATCTCAAACTAGGCTCACTACTGTTTTCCTGTGACAATCAATCTTGCCAACTTGGCTTCCACCCCAGCATTAACACTTAACTTATCATTACTACTCTACCCGCCATCATATAGCAAAACAGATATGTAGTGCATTGCTTTATTGCAACTAATAACTTTCCATAAATTACCTTCTATACATCTATTTTTCAATATTCCACTATAACCTAGTGTTCTCATCTGGATTGTGAACTCATTAGAACAGGTCCATCACAGCCTTCTATATTAATTAACTGACCAAAATAACAACAGCATGTTTTTAATACATTTGTTTCCCTTTTTAAATCGAAAAGATTTCTACTGATAAACTATTAACAATATAACATAGACATATATTATACAGAAGATAAAAAAAGGACACAATAATATCAGAAATGTTTTGCAACATAAGTGAAATATTTCAAAGAGAAGTCAAGACTAGAAAACCACCTTTCGAAATAGGTTCAGTAGTGGTAAAAACAGAAAAGAAAGATTTAAGGCTTTGGTTAAGGGAATCGTACTGGCTGACAGGACTTCATAGATTGTTTAGCACAGTTGAACACTATATAAGACCTAGATTCATTTGGGAATATAGAGTAAAAATGGCGTGTTTAAGACACTCAGCTTTTGAGTGGATAAAAGTATTTAACTATCTAAGACTCTATAGGACTATAATATTTAGTGGAGTTTGTGTGCTGTACATTGAAGCCTGCTATTACTGGTAGATAGTATTTATCTTACAGTTTGAAGTGCAGTGAATATACATGAAATATCAGCATATATACTTGTCATTCCAATACATACCCAAACTAATTTGATAAAGTGTAAAAACATGTGTTAAAGATATATGTTTGTTGTTTAGTCGTTCTGTTGCATTTGACTCTCCATTACTCTATGGCCCACAGCATGCCAGGTGCAACTTTCAGTCACTGCCCCTCTGAGCTTCATCAAGTTCACGTTCATTGCTTCAGTGACTTCATCTATCCATCTCCGCCGCTGTCGAACCCCTTATTCTTGTCAGAGTATTTTCTAGGGAATCCTGCAGTCTCAAGATATGGCCAAAATATTTTACTTTCTAGTGAACAGTTCGTCTTGATTTATTGGACCTTCTTGCAGTCCAAGGGACTCTAAGCAGTTTTATCCAACACCACAATTCAAAGGCGTCAATTCTACGGTGCTCAGCCTTCTTTATGGTGCAGCTCTCACATCTGTATGTTACTACTGGGAATACCATAGTTCGAACTATGCGGACCATTGTTGATAGTGTAATATCTTTACTTTTTACTAGCTTGTCCAAGCTTGCCATAGCTTTCCTCCCCAGAAGCAAACATCATAAAACTGGACTATATGCAGATGATAGTCAAATCTACCTCTCTGCACCCAATCTATCCCCCTCTCTTTTAGCTCAAGTTTCCAACTTCCTCTCTAGCATATCCTCCTGGATGTCCACCCGTCAACTCAAACTCAACATGTCTAAGACTGAACTTCTAATCTTTCCACCTTCTACTACAGCTTCCACACCTCAAATATCTCTCACTGTTGCCAACACCATCATCACCCCTACCTCCCAGTCCCGTTGTTTTGGGGTTCTACTGGATCCCGCCCTCTCTTTTATTCCTCACATGCAAGCAATAACAAAATCATGTCAGTTTCACCTAAAAAACATCTCCAAAATTCGTCATTATCTTACAGAAAACACAGCTAAAATTCTAATTCACTCTCTCATCATCTCTCGACTCGACTTCTGCAATTCCCTCCTTGCTGGCCTCCCCATCTCTCGTCTGTCTCCCCTCCAATCCATAATAATCACCTCTGCTAGACTCATCTTCAAAACCAAACGATCAGTGTCTGCAGCTCCTCTCTGTCAATCACTCCACTGGCTTCCCATAGCTTCCCGAATCAAATTTAAAATCATGACCCTAACATATAAAGCCCTCAACAACAGTGCACCCCCTTATATCTCTGCTCTTGTTTTAAAATACTCTCCCAACCGGCCCCTTCATTCTGCTAACGACCTTCTTCTTTCCTCCTCTCTCATCACCTCCTCTCACTCCCGTCTTCAAGACTTTTCTCGTGCTTCCCCATCTATTTGGAACTCCTTGCCCCGCTCCATTAGATTATCTATCTGCCTCAAAACCTTTAAGAAATTATTAAAAACACACCTGTTTAAAAAATCTTATCACCTTCAGCCTTAACATGTACAACTGAACATTCCACAGCTTAATAACACTCACACCCACAATCTACAGTACAACACACAGACCCCTCCACTTTACTGAACCAATTGCTTTCAATTGCATTTGTCACCCTCTTGTATCACACAGAAACCCTTAGATTGTAAGTTTGCTAGTTTTCAATCTTGTGTCAGTGCCTTGGAAACAAGCTCTATGTACATTTGATTTTATTCTCAAAAACAGGGCCCTCCATGCTTTACAAGGTGTTTAATTTGTTTTCTGCTATGTACTCAACCCCTGTACAGCGCTACGGAATATGTTGGCGCGATATAAATAAAGTAAATAATAATAATAATATATAGAACCTTGGAGAATATAAGTAGAATGTAAGAAGTAGCTTTTGTGTAGCTTTTTAAAAATTACATTAGAATTAGAATTGTAACCTCTGGCAGATCAGTTTCTCGCCGCCTTCCATTAGGTGTCCTGGGGATGGGAGCTGATCTGCCCAGAAGGCTGTCTGAAAATTTCTACTAGTCCAATCTGATTGTTTCCTGGAACGATCAACCCACCTACTGGATCCCTAATAGGAGGTGTAGAGAAGCAGATCTCAGTCTAGTAAATCTAAAGTTATAATTTAAGTTTGAAAAGCTTCATATGATCTTTTCTTTTGATTTACAATTGTATTGCTAATCAATTATTAAATAAACAAATAAATTACTATTGTATGACCACTATGGGGATCTTTTACATGCTCACAAATGTATTAAAATACACACTCAGAATATTGCAACAATCACTAGTAGCAGAACAACTATATATCTTCTCATTGCTTAGAAGAGGAAGAAACCCTAACGATTAGTGGGATTTTTTTTCAGAAAGAAAATGTTATCTTCTAGGTTTTCTATGTTTGATCCTCAAAAGTCTAATTTTCAATCAAGAAGGACAGGACATTATTCAAGAGTGTGCTTATTTTATACTGACTTGAGATCCACAATCAATGGAGAGCATCTACTGCCTTCTTTGATTAGGACAATTCTCAGACCACTTCATTAGAGAAATGAAGAAAGAACTAATGACATGGCTCCCATAGCTCTGGCTCACAAGGAAAAAATATTATAGAATTATTGTAGTTGTCATGAGAAAGAGATCCGAAAAACACAATCAAACCAAAATACGGTGTGCCTTAAAGGGCCAGTGTAAGCTCCACATAAAGGCTTGTTTGTCTCTTGTTCACCATTTGTTAGTTCAAAGATGTATTTGTAGAGTCAATAGTAAAATGGTCTCTAAATAAAATGGTTTAAAAATTATTGTTTACCTGACATAAGTACTGGATCTGTTTCCACCTCCCTCCTCTCATATAACTCACATTGTTTGCTTTTAATTATTCTGGAGTTGTGACTTAGTCATTCCTTTCATTTGGTTAATTAACCATTGTTTGGAAAATCAGGCAAGAAAATAAAATTGCAGTCACTAATAACACCAGGGCCTCATTCAATTGCGATTTGGCAAATTGTATAGGGGCCTGAATAAGCACATAACATATTTTTTTAAAGAAGTTTTTAGTTAGTAAACATCTATCCAAAAGCAAAGTTTTCACTAACTAAAAACGTATTTAAAAAAAATATGTTATGTGCTTATTTAGAGCACTATTTAATTGGCCAAATAGCAATTAAATGAGGGCCCAGGTAATTAGTTACACATGCACACAGCACATGGATAGGGAACATGAGTCACAACTACAATATAATTAATAAATAACAGCATACCAATGAATTACATAATTTTCAGACAAACAATGTGAGTTATGTGACAAGTAGGATGTGAAAACAGACCCAACACACCAGGCATGTATCATTTATTTAAAATCATTTTATTTACAGGTGCTTTATGGCTGGTCCTCCAAAGCTAAAAGTGTCTAGCTGCACTTCTTTAAATGATGTATAACAAGAAAACTTGCTTTTAATTTTATTGTTTCAGAATTTGCATTTATATTATACTCCGTGCTTTTGTTGTATTTATTAAAGATTTTGGATTTGAGACTTTAGAACACAAAGCACCCTGTTTATTTTGTTTTTTAAGGTTTCCCCAGAATGAATATAAATCTGGCAAACAAAGTATGTGTTACCTGCCTTTATAAGATATGAAACATCTGTTGCTAAATGATTTTGCCGGAAAACAAACACGGATATTGAATGATCAATGCTGACAGCTTATAACAGCTGCCTCATAACAATGAGAAGAGATATGATATCTTGTATGACATTCAATAATCTGTACAGGGATGAGAGGGCACACGATCTTATCACTCTGTGAGGACAGGACAGCACCAATGGAATCCAATAAGAAGATACTAAGATATGTATTGTGTTCTCTGCAAATATATATTGTATTCGGAGGCCTATGCTGCTTTCTCGTTTTGATAAACAGCAGGTCAAGTGCACTGATATCCCTGGTGCAAGCTCTTCCTAGTCCCAGTGTTTTTGACCTAAGCATATGTGACTAAGGTACGTTAAGTGTAAAACTCCCATCACCCAATAAATGCACAAACACAGAAATTGGGGTATAACCAGGCCACAGCTTTATTATCATAACATATGATAACATAACAAATACACAAGAGGTAGCTGTACATCTGTTCACGGAAGGAGCTCACCCTCCCAGAGGCCAAATAAAACCCTGTGCACAATGGACCTCTGGGACCACCACGACCGGATACCTTACCAACCAATGAGCTCCAACCTAAGGCGAATGCAGCACCCCCGCAACATGCTGTGACAAATGCCTAAGATACAGGGAGGGAGGGCAGGCAAACACGATGTCCCAGCTCTTGTGTGATAAAAGAGCGGGAAAACTCCTCTACTTATTGGCTCTCCCTACTCTCCACCCCACATGACCCATCTAACACTTCCCCAGCACCTAGCCCGGTCAAATGCCCACTCCCCCTATTTTGTCTCCAGGGGCAAACTATATTAATAGCACTGGCTAGTTTTCAACAAAGCCTTTGACACTGATCTACAAGAAAATGCAAGAATTGGACCCGATTACATTGCATATAGAAAGTGTTTTATGGTGATTTGTTTACATAAAAGTTAGAGGTAGGATTGTTTTCTCCTTCTCTGTCTTGACATATTATAGGAATATCCGAGAGCACTGTTAGTCCTTGGACTGCAACAACCTTGTGCTTATACCCCCATTCGTTATAATGTTACAAAGACAGATAAAACAGAAATAAAGGCCTCTCAATAAGTCCACTTTCTCACATAATTCTTTCAGCTAACTGAAATTTGATGAACTGAAAGTTATTTTTCAACTCAAATGACTATGTAACTATGTAACTATAATTAGGGTAAACTCACTGGAGAAGAAATATAGACAACTGGACAGTACTACCACCACATTGCATGTGTATTAAGGTTGTGACATTATCATTTGAGCATTGGAACAGCATCATCATCATCACTAGGTATGTTCACCTGACCAATTATAGCATTACTGGATGTATTTCTTGTGACTGTGACATCAATGGAGCATGTTTGACTGTCGATAAGAACTAAAAGACCCATCAACTCTTCCTATTCTATGTATACAAAAAGCTTTTTTTAGAGCAACACTGAAGGGGCCCTGCTACTGCAAACATGCACATAAAAAGAAACATAATTGAAACTAGTTGTAAATAAACATTGTAGGTGGAAGTTGCTTAAAAAAAAAAAAAAAACAATATATATATATATATATATATATATATATATATATATATATATATATATATATATATATATATATATTGTGGTAATGTGGCCTTTGGTGACTGGCTTCTCCTTTGAGATACATATAGACAGCAGAGATTCCAAGATTTTTTTTTGTACTTTTTATTAAAAAGTCCCAAATACAAAAGAAATAGCTTACTCCAGCATAAAATACAATTCTGCATAAACGCACTGGCTTAACATCAGGAACACCCTTACTAGCCCTGAATCCGCTTCTCGGCCTTCAGGTAAAAATATACAGTCCACTCTTTGAACAGTCGTCTTTCAATTTCTCACAATAGGGTGGGGTTCTGGCCTGCCCTACTCTCCAGATACTCCAACCTCCAGGGACCCTTAATACCGTCTTTCGGTGAAGGCTAAAATCTGTTAAATTCATAGACTTCTCCCTGGGGTATATTATAACAGTCTCAATAATGGTACCTCATTCCACAGGCTTTTCTCTTTTGTATTGGATCCTCTGCTCCAATCGCTGGAATAGCACCAATCAGTCTCCTTGATACATTCTGCTGTGGCAAAATCCTTGCAGCAGCTCCTCTGCAAATCCCTTTTTTCGTCTGCAGCGAACAGTCTCCTGTGTAAAGGCTCTTTATGGCACAAATCCTCTTTCTCTGCAGCTCCTGCAATCCCTGTTGCAGACTTCTCAGTTTGCTCTCTGAGCTGTGCAAACTGCAGCAGTCCAAACCAAACAGCCTTTTTACTCCAGACTGTAAACTTTCAGGCTCCTCTCAGCCTGTTACAATTTCTGCTTCCAGCAGACAATGTAAAAAATACTGCGTTCTTCTCACTGGCAGATACATACAAGCGTCCTTCTTAGCTTGCTTCAGACTGAGGCCTTCCCTCTCACTGGCCTCACTCTGCTAGGTCAAACATCGCCTAATTGCAGGGTACCACACCCATTTCTCTGTGTATGCCTTTAACAGGCTTACCACACCTGCAGGTTCAATTAGTCGTTTAGTACTGCTCCAGGAAGTTAACTCTCTCTTTCCTGGGGAGAACTGTTCATAACGTGTTTTGCTCTCACCTCTGGGGGGCACTATGTTACAATATATATATATATATATATATATATATATATATACATTATATATATATATATATATATATATATATTGTGACAGATTCACTGTCACTCTCAGGATCCGTGCCTGTTTTTTCAATAAAATGGAGGACGCAAGAGCTCTTTAAATATTTAACCACAATTTACTGGTTGTTTTGACAGCATACAACATAAAACTGAAGGCAGAAACAAAACTCTAGTTTCTCATTGAAGCCCTGTATAACTAAAATGTAGTTTCCCTTACTGTCTTACATAGGAGTGCAAACATACAGTCCAAACATCGGTATCAGAGGTGGCTTTCCCTCTCACCTCTCTCTCAGGCTCTGTATCTCCGGCCTCTCTTTGCAAAGCAGATCCCTCCTTCGGTCATCACCTTCAGGGACTCTCTGTTCCTCTTATCCGCATGCTTTCTCTTCAAAGCTTCTGGCTTTGGTCCATTAGTTTTCAGTGCGGCCTCTGACTGCTGCCCTGCACACTTCACTACTCCAGCACTGCCAAACAGCTCTCCACCTGGAAACAGCTGTCGGTCTTGATTGCAGCCACAGCCAAGCTTTTTAAGGATCTTCTTAACCATTTCACTCATATATATATGTTGTAGTTATATTAAGTGATAGATCCATCTTGTGAGATAATGGTGTCAATGTCACCTAATTAAGATTACCAGCTGGTTATAATAGGATCATTAGGATGGTGCATATGATCACCACCAAGGCATGCTAATGGGGGCGGTGCTACAATCACTTGGACATTGGGTTGTGCCAACATCACTAGAGCATGCACATTAGGACTGTCACATAATCACTGGTACATGACAATTTTGGCAGTGCCATCATCACTAATATATGCTCATTGGAACAGTGTAATCACAACTTGTACATGTTGACTGGGGCAATGATACCATCACTTGTTTATGACCATTGGAACAGTGATATCTCTCTTATATACTCATTGGAGCAGTGATATCATCACTCCTACGTGCTCATTGAGACTCGGTTATTATCACTCACACATGCACATTGGGCAATGCCATTATCACCAAGGAATATACTGTACATTGGGGCAGTGATATAATCACTGGTAATGATCGGTGAAACTGTTGGGTAATTAGATAATAATATAATCACCTGGGTATGCTTATTGGGTCAGTAATATCCCTGTATGACTATACAGGGGTCAGTTAATTGCTAAGTCAAAGGAGTACAGTTTTGAATACCCAGTTTAGCCGAATACATTTATATGTTACTGTTATCCTTCTAAAAACTAAACAATGAACAATTTCAGTTAATTTACCAAGAATTGTAATTATTTATTTTAAAATTATAAACCCCAGTTATCTACTTTAGATTTCTTCCCATTACTTTTTAATTTTATGCTTCTAAATCGGAAACTTTAATTGGAAATTTACCTGTTGAGTAATTCTGTTTGTTTAGTGTTCTGCTCCCTTGACATACAATTTTTCAATTACTCACTTGGCCGGGTCTGATTTCAATCCAGTCACCTGCAGAGTTATCTATTACCAGAATTTTAAGGTGTAATGAACATTAATTTAATATGCCTCCTGATTTGAGCAGAAAATTGTAGACGTGCCAATGTTAATTTTTTAAAACATTTTAACACAAAATAAATAAATAAATACATGTCCTTGTACAGTATCAGCTTCATGTATAATAAATATTTCAAACTAAAAAGTTGTATATTTGAACATTTATCTGTTTTTTTCTGTGGCCACTTTTCGGCAGACATCCATACAGTACTATGAATAAAGCATTTATTTTAATTTATTATTGAGTAACAATATTTAAAAGACAATCTGAAGAAGAATATTTTGGGATCCATTTTGATTTACAACCCAGCCAATACCTGGTTGACAAGCTCAAGATATGCTTCATATTCTCCCTGCTGATTGATAAAACATTAGCCTTGGCTTCTCCCATTTAGTTAATGTTTCCACAGTGACCTATAAGTGTTCCTAAGATAGCAATATATGTCACTAGGAGATCTTCTACTGTCATGCCAATCCCTCATATCTACAAGTTCACTGAAGAAGCCCTGCAACCCTCTGAAGAGCAAATGCAACTTGGGACACACAATTTCCCCTTGAGTAATGAAAATGAGGCTCTCTTTGGGACAATGCTTGTACTGTGGTTTCAGTAGATACTTGTTAAAGTACTGTTCAATGAGGCCTGGAAATTTCCGCACAATGAGGTCCCTCAAGCTTCTTTTTCTAGCCACCCTCAATTATGTCCCAATATAAAGGCCCTTTGCTAAGCCCTGAAAAAATAATAGCGTGTGCCGTAGGGGCACAAAAAAGTATACCTAGCTATAGAGATGTCGCGAACAGTTCGCCTGCGGACTATTCGCAGCGATTTTGGCATGTTTGCGTTCGCATCGGACGGCGAACACATGCGCTTTTCGGTTCGCCTCCTATTCTTTATCATTGAGTAAACTTTGACCCTGCACCTCACAGTCAGCAGACACATTCCAGCCAATCAGCAGCATACACTCCCTTCCAGGGCCTTCCATCTGAAGGACAGCATACATTTTAGAATCATTCTGAAGCTGCATTCGTTGTGAGAGGACAGATGGTGTAGCTGCTGGAGATTTAATAGGGAAATAGATAGCCAGGCTGTGTATTTAGCTTCCACTACAGACCTGAAGGACTAAATCTAATTTCAGTTGCCTGCCTGTGTCAGGCTCACAGCTTATCTTGTGCTCAGTGAAATAAAACAAGACTTTTTTGACTGTAATAGATTAAATAGCAATTGCCTGCCTACAGGCGTATGTGTGAAGCCTATTGCATCTACTCTGCCAACTTTTGCCAGTGCACAGTGACACTCATATCTGGTGGCACCTTAGATTGCACGCGCAGTGCCCCAAATTTGAAGTAGGAGGTCCGACCAAGCATCTTTTTCCATCTCCCTGTTCCAAAAATCAATGCCATATACACGTCCCCTAATAGTGGACGTAACAGGGATTAAACCGATAGGAATAGTACTACTTAACAGTACACACCTTATAATAATGCAGACAGAGGCAATGCAGAGAGAGGAGTCTGAAGAAGAGGATTCAGAGGAGGAAGGTGGCTTTGAGGAGGTGGAAGACCAAACACAGCAGGTGTCCCAGGGGGCTTGTTGTCACCTTTCGGGGACTCTTGGTGGCTGGGTGGAGGAAGAGACCTTCAATGACCTTCAATGAATATTTTGGGATCCATTTTGATTTACAACCCAGCCAATACCTGGTTGACAAGCTCAAGATATGCTTCATATTCTCCCTGCTGATTGATAAAACATTAGCCTTGGCTTCTCCCATTTAGTTAATGTTTCCACAGTGACCTATAAGTGTTCCTAAGATAGCAATATATGTCACTAGGAGATCTTCTACTGTCATGCCAATCCCTCATATCTACAAGTTCACTGAAGAAGCCCTGCAACCCTCTGAAGAGCAAATGCAACTTGGGACACACAATTTCCCCTTGAGTAATGAAAATGAGGCTCTCTTTGGGACAATGCTTGTACTGTGGTTTCAGTAGATACTTGTTAAAGTACTGTTCAATGAGGCCTGGAAATTTCCACACAATGAGGTCCCTCAAGCTTCTTTTTCTAGCCACCCTCAATTATGTCCCAATATAAAGGCCCTTTGCTAAGCCCTGAAAAAATAATAGTGTGTGCCGTAGGGGCACAAAAAAGTATACCTAGCTATAGAGATGTCGCGAACAGTTCGCCCGCGGACTATTCGCAGCGATTTTGGCATGTTTGCGTTCGCATCGGACGGTGAACACATGCGCTTTTCGGTTCGCCTCCTATTCTTTATCATTGAGTAAACTTTGACCCTGCACCTCACAGTCAGCAGACACATTCCAGCCAATCAGCAGCATACACTCCCTTCCAGGGCCTTCCATCTGAAGGACAGCATACATTTTAGAATCATTCTGAAGCTGCATTCGTTGTGAGAGGACAGATGGTGTAGCTGCTGGAGATTTAAAAGGGAAATAGATAGCCAGGCTGTGTATTTAGCTTCCACTACAGACCTGAAGGACTAAATCTAATTTCAGTTGCCTGCCTGTGTCAGGCTCACAGCTTATCTTGTGCTCAGTGAAATAAAACAAGACTTTTTTGACTGTAATAGATTAAATAGCAATTGCCTGCCTACAGGCGTATGTGTGAAGCCTATTGCATCTACTCTGCCAACTTTTGCCAGTGCACAGTGACACTCATATCTGGTGGCACCTTAGATTGCACGCGCAGTGCCCCAAATTTGAAGTAGGAGGTCCGACCAAGCATCTTTTTCCATCTCCCTGTTCCAAAAATCAATGCCATATACACGTCCCCTAATAGTGGACGTAACAGGGATTAAACCGATAGGAATAGTACTACTTAACAGTACACACCTTATAATAATGCAGACAGAGGCAATGCAGAGAGAGGAGTCTGAAGAAGAGGATTCAGAGGAGGAAGGTGGCTTTGAGGAGGTGGAAGACCAAACACAGCAGGCGTCCCAGGGGGCTTGTTGTCACCTTTCGGGGACTCTTGGTGGCTGGGTGGAGGAAGAGACCTTCAATGACATCAGTGGGGACAAGGAGCGGGACATGGCTAGCTTGGTATCCAACCTTGTGCAAATGGGGAGTTTTCGGTTGTGCAAAGGGACTGTTTGCGGTTGTTTGCGGTGCATTAAACGGGGAGATCGGTCTGTTACTGTGAAGCGGGTGTAACCCTTACACTACTTGATCGATACAACATCATACCTGATGTTTTAAAGCATGTTATTTCAAACAATTTAGGAATGTTAGGTGATTTATGCCCTTTATGGCTTAAAACCAGACTCTGCATCAACTATGTAATTTTCCGTGGGAGTTTTGCCATGGATCCCCCTCCGGCATGCCACAGACCAGGTGTTAGTCCCCTTGAAACAACTTTCCCATCACTATTGTGGCCAGAAAGAGTCCTTGTGGGTTTTTAAATTCGCCTGCCCATTGAAGTCTATGGCGGTTCGCCGGGTTCGCCCGTTCGCGAACATTTGATGGAAGTTCGTGTCCGCTGTTCGCGAACCTAAAATTTGATGTTCGCGACATCACTACCTAGCTATCTTAATCACCCACCCCTAAAACATTGCGAGCAAACTGCTACGAGTCACTGCAACAGGAAATTACGGATTACTTTTCCATTGACTTATCTAACTCTATAGATTACGACTTACTCCGAGAGACTATCACCCCAAACCCGATACTAATAAAATTTTACAGATTGCTCTTGAATAAGGGCACTGCCATAACAGTCAAAAACAGAAGAAATGTTTTTTAAAACATGACAGACTACTGCAGCACCTCTTAAAGGGACCATACAACTCTAGAAATCAATGGAGAAGCATGTAAATCATAACAAAATGAGTACTTCTCATTGCTCTTTGGCACATATGATCATTTATGGACAAATATTATCATGTGTGACGTAACAGACATAGGGAAACATGAAATATCTGAACAAAGCTGGATAAACTATTAAAAAAACAGCACCAGGGCCCCCTATGCACTAACTCCGCCACTGTATAATAGCAATATTCTAAATATGACACACATCATTTGATACAGGGAACAGGAAGACACAAGACAGAATAAAGTTACACAGTGGCGTAGCTAGAGCTTTTGCCACCCCCCCCCCCCCCCCCCCCAGTGCAAACTGAGTTTGCCGTCCCCCAGTGCAAACATTTTATATATATATAAATATATATATATATATATATATATATATATATATATTGTAACAGAGTGAAGCAAAGAATGCCCCTAGAGGTGGGTTTAATTAAAGAGGTTGGAAGATTTCTTGAAAGAAAGAAAGAGTTAACTCCAGGCAGTGATCAGAGGCTAATTGAAGCCCAGCTGTGGATTGCCTTTAAGACAACAGCAGAGAGATGGGTTGAGTCCCTTGCAATTAGGCGATGTTTGGCCTAGCAGAGTGAGGCCAGTTAGAGTAAAGGCCTCAGTCTGAAGCAAGCTAAGGAGGGCGCTTGTAGTTATCTGCCAGTGAGAGGAACGAAGTATTTTTACTTTGTCTGGTGGAAGCAGAAATTGTTACAGGCTGAGAGGAGCCTGAAAGTTTACAGTCTGGAGTAAAAAGCCTGTTTGGTGTGGACTGCTGAAGTTTGCACAGCTCAGAGAGCAATCCGAAAAGTCTGCAACAGGGATTGCTGGAGCTGCAGAGAAAAAGGATTTGTGCCACAAGAGCATTTACAGAGGAGACTGTTTGCTGCAGAAGAGAGGATTTGCAGAGAAGCTGCTGCAAGGTTTTTGCCACACAAGTTTACAGAGGAAACTGATTGATGTTATCCCAGAGTTGGAAGAAAAGCCTGGAGTGAAAAGCCTGTGGAATGAGGTACCATTATTGATACTGTTATAATATACCCCAGGGAGAAGTCTGTGAATTTAAACCTTTTTGGTTTTATATGAACTTCAAAGAAACATCAAACATAAAACTAGCGCAAACTGGACATTAGCAGAAATATAAACTTAAAATTATTGATGTTGAAGCTTCTAGCTCATTCTGGATTCTGTTTTCTTATAGCGAATCAGAGTGTTCAAAGGTGACCGGCAGGCAAAAACAGCACTATAGCAGGGTTTAGCATTAAAAGGGTTCTGGCAGGAAAAACAGCTCTATAGTGAATCAGCTCTAAACAGGGTAGCTTTAAGTGGGGTATATATACATATAAATATGAATATATATATATATATATATATATATATATATATACACACAGGCAGACGTTTAACACTAACTTGCTATAAAGCTTTTTTGCCAGACATATCCATCATTGGATATAACACAGTTTTTGAACGACATACCCCTGAGTAACATTGATTTGATGCTTGTGTATCATTACAAAACACCAAGAGCCATAGAAAGAATTTTAAAATCAAGTTTACCTGTAATTTATCCTATGTTAAAATTGACCTGTTTAATACGGTTTTGTTTAGCACTTGGTCTTCTAGGAACAAATCTACAAAGTTAAAAGGGGTATGCCTGTATTTATATACAGGTATACCCTGCTTAACGCTACCATTTTAGTTTTGTTTCGCTATAATGATTATTTGACCCATAATTCCCTGTTTAACACACTGCCAAACCCCTTTAATGCTCTGATTCTCAAAAAATAAATATATAAATAAAACAGAATTCAGGATGAGCCAGAAGCTTCAACATCACACATTTAAAGTTTATATTTCTGCTAATGTTCAGTTTGTGATAGTGTTATGTTTGCTGTTTGTTTAAAGTTCGTATAAAACAAAAAAAGTTTAAATTGCAATTGTGTATTTTTTGCATGAGTTCCCCTATCCCTATCTTCCCCATGTTAAACTGCCCTGTTTAGAGCCGTTTCACTTAGCACTACTACTGCCCGGAACCTATCTACTGCGTTAAACAAGTTATATTCTCTCTCTTTCTCTCTCTCTCCCTTGTCCCCTCTCTCTTCCCCACTCTCTCCCTCTCCTCTCTCTTACCCCTCTTTGTCTCTCCATATCTCCCTTTCTCTCCCCCTCCCTTCTCTCTTTCTCTCTCCCCCACTCTCTCTTCTCCCCTCTCTTTCTCTCCTCCCTCTCTCTCTTCTCCCCTCTCTTTCTCTCCTCCCTCTCTCTCTCCCCTCTCTCCATCTCCCTCTCCCCCTCTCTCTCCCCTTTGCCTCTCCCTCTTGCCCTATGTCTCCTACTGTCCCTCCCTTGCCCTTTGCCTCTCCCCCCTTGCCTCTCCCCCCTTGCCTCTTCCCCTCCCCATTTCTACCCCTTCCCTCTATCACCCCCTCTCCTCCATTTCTCCCCTTGCCTCTCCCATATCTCACTTTTGTCTCTCTCTCTCTCCCTCTCTCCCTCTCCCCCATGTCTCTCCTCTTGCCTCTCTCTCCCTCCATATACAGTGTAGGGAAAAAGTATTTGATCCCCTGCAGGTTTTGTTACCTGTATAAAAGTCACCTGTCCACAAAAGCATTCAATCAATCAGATTCCAAACTCTCCACCATGGCCAAGACCAAAGAGTTGTCCAAGGATGTCAGGGACAAGATTGTAGACCTTCACAAGACTGGAATGGGCTAAAAGACCATCGCCAAGCCGCTTGGTGAGGAGCTGACAACAGTTGGGGAGATTATTCGCAAATGGAAGACACACAAAATAACTGCCAGTCTCCCTCGGTCTGATGCTCCATGCAAGATCTCACCTTGTTGAGTTTCAATGATCATGAGAACGGTGAGGAATCAGCCCAGAACTACACGGGAGGATCTTGTTAATGATCTCAAGGCAGCTGGGACCATAGTCACCAAGAAAACAATTGGTAACACACTATGTCGTGAAGGACTGAAATCCTGCAGCGCCCGCAAGGTCCCCCTGCTCAAGAAAGCACACGTACAGGCTCGTCTGAAGTTTGCCAATGAACATCTCAATGTGTGAAACTGTTGTGGTCAGATTAGACCAAAATTGAGCTCTTTGGCATCAACTCAACTGAATGCTGCGTATGACCCCAAGAACGCCATCTGCACCGTCAAACATGGAGGTGGAAACATTATGCTTTGGGGGTGTTTTTCTGCTAAGGGGACAGGACAACTCCACTGCATCAATGGGACGGGGCCATGTACCATCAAATTTTGGGTGAGAACCACCTTCCCTCAGCCAGGGCATTGAAAATGGGTCGTGGATGGGTATCCCAGCATGACAATGACCCAAAACACACAGCCAAGGCAACAAAGGAGTGGCACAAGGAGAAGAACATGCCTAGTCAGTCTCCAGACCTTAATCCCATAAAAAATCTGTGGAGGGAGCTGAAGGTTTGAGTTGCCAAACATCAGCATTGAAACCTTAATGACTTGGAGAGGATCTACAAAGAGGAGTGGGATAAAATCCCTCCTGAGATGTGTGCAAACCTGGTGGCCAACTACAAGAAACGTCTGACCTCTGAGATTGCCAACAGGGTTTTGCCACCAAGTACTAAGTCGAAGGGGTCAAATTCTTATTTCCCTCATTGACCTGCAAATCAATTTAATACTTTTTTGACATGCGTTTTTCTTGTTTTGTTTTACTGTCTCTCACTGTTAAAATAAACCTACCATTGAAATTATAGACTGATCATTTCTTTATCAGTGGACAAACATTGAAAATCAGCAGGGGATCAAATACTTTCTCCCCACTATATATATATATATATATATATATATATATATATATATATATATATATATATACCCCCTTCTCTCTCTAACGCTCCCCCTTCTCTCTTTCTCACTTCTCTCCTTCTCCCCCCCTCTACCTCTCTCTCCCACTTACTCTCTCTTCCCCTCTCTATCTCTCCCTCTCTCTCCCTCTCCCCTCTCTTTCTCTCAGTCTCCCTTTCCCCTTCTCTTCCCTCCTTTGTCTTCCCCTCTTCCCCTTCCCTCTCCCTCTTCCCTATGTCTTATCCATGCTACTCCCTATCCCACTCCTCCATGTCTCCCCATTGCCCCTCTCTCTCCCTCCTTCATGTCATCCATGCTGGTCCTGACCCCAGACTGGCAAACCAAATACCACAGGTTATGCAAAGAAACATGGTGTGTCTTCAGGGAATGGGGCACAGCTCCATTGGCTCTAGGACAGGGGTATATGGAGGCACAGGATAACAGTGAGGATAGCAATGACGAGGGTGTACATCCTGAGGTGGGGCAAGGACAGCATGAACAGCCAGCCCAGCAGGGGGCAGGCCAAAATCAGGAGGGAAGGAAGCAGCCTCAGGAGCTTGTGGTGTGAGTACTGGCACCAATGATCTACAGGAATAGAGTCACATTAGAGGGGTTAAGTGATGGGGAAGTTTGAGCATTATAATTATCAAAGCACATTAAAGATTGATAGAGAAATGGCCAGGATTGAACATAACACAATTATCCATAGTACTGAAAAGACATCAGTATATGAAATCTATAACTTATGCATGTATGCTGTAAATATTATCCAATTAAATGCATGTTACGTGCATAGCTTTCATATCATACAGACATCCTATATGAAGTGATGAAGCAGTCCATTAACAGTATCAGCCACTGCAGCTGTGTGCTCGGGAACAACCCTTCCCATGGACATCATTATGACCACCTTCAAGGTAACCAGAACATGTGGCTCTCAAAATATGTTGAAATGTATAAAGGTTGTTATATTGAGACATTGAAGTATGTTTGCATATGTCTCCACATTGCTCTAGATATGATTTCAGTTTGGGATATCTCTGAAACATACATGTAAAGCAGTGTGCAAACATACACACATGGGATGAGCTGAGATAAGTGTGTATTTATGGATAATCATGGCCAAACAGCAAAATCAATTTGCATGGTAAGTATGGATTGGATCAGTCCATTGAGTGAGACCATATTCACATTATACCAGGCATTCATACTAGTGATGAGTGAAATGGCTGATCTCAAACTGATCATCATATCCATTGCACCAACCTATCAATATATATATTTGTTCACTGATTCAGCACCTGTTCCATGGCTGTTGCACAGGAGTCTGTTGTGGATACAAATGCCTGTGTTAATGTCATCCCCATATGTATATCTATTTGTTTGTTCATATTGTGCTTTTGTTTCATGCATGCTATTGTGGAATATACAGTATATATTGAAACATGCTAGAAGCAATTGACATGATCTGTTATTGTAAGATATCAATCCTCATGGAAATACGCATAATCACCTTCAATTTGTTGTCTAGATATGTACAGATATTATATGCAACATGTAGCCTTGTGTTGGATGATACACTTTCCCCCACCCTTACATATGTACATCCATGTCATTGTCATCCCTACTGCTAGCATTGTGTTTCCATATCCCTTTTCCTCAGTGTAATTACACTATCTTCCTCACATGTCCATACCATGATACAGTGCACACCAGTGTGAATGACTTAATGCATGGAATTTCTGCATTGTTGCTCATGTCGCATGTACAGTACATATCACATATATAGTTGTAGATCTTTGCGCTGTTCATAATGTTTGCGATGTTGGTAAGCAGTTGCGATCTGGAAAAGCGATGTCGCAATCCCGAGCCTCACAAAGCGAGGCGAGCCAGCGGCAGAGTCACACATGCGAGCCTCGCGAGGCAAAGCAGCCGCGCACCACAAAAAAAAAAAAACATGGACAAAAAATTATAACACACTCACACACAGCACATGTGAATTATAAACATCATGAAAACGAGGCTCAGCAATGCCAGGCGCACAAAACTTACAAAATACACGACGCTGAAGACAGTAACAATTACACAAACAATGCCAGGCAGGCCGGACTTAGAAAATACACCAACCCGAAGACACTAACACTTACACCAACAACGCCAGGCATGCAGGACTTTTAAATAAAACCAAAAGAGTCAGTGTCCGCCACGCAAACATTCAGCAGACACACAGAGGAGAAAGATACAGGGAAGGGAGAAGGGGGAGATGCTGAAAGAGACACATAGCATTCCCAAGCACTAAACTTGCAGTTTAACGAACCCTGCAATAAGCACAGTAGGCGAGAGGAAAGGCCAAAGGCTCTCAGCGTGGGGCTTCGTGATCAGCTCAGAAGGTGATGAGTGCAAAGCAGGAAACTTGAAGGACACGGGGGGGGGGGGGGGGGGGAGAGGCTCGCAATGAGCGCCAAAGGTGCTCAGAGGACCAAAAGCCTCACACTGTGTGGGAAACAGCATTGCCATGGCTTACAATTTTAATCCCATCATTTTTGACAGGCAAGTACTTAGTGTATATATATTCTTTTGATATGGTTACTTGAATATGTTGCTCTTGTGTTCATAGGTCATGATGACTATGTTATAATAACCTATCAATTAATAAATATTGAATTTTCAGATCTGATGTTTGTTTGATGTTTACTCCAGACATGTCATGAAAAAATGTGTTCTTAGATAGAATATGATGTGTGTTAACATAACATCACATATATAGTTGTGAGCATACGAGCCCGCTCGAGCCGTTGCTCACGCTTGCGGGCTCGCACAACTCACAACCCCTCCTGCCCGCTCGCCGCTCTTAACTCCTCCCCCGTCGCTCTTAACTCCTCCCCGTCGCTCTTAACCCCTCCCCGCCACTCTTAACTCCTCCCCTGCCGGTCTTAAATCCTCCCCGGCTGCTCTCAACTCCTCCCCCGACTGTTCTCAACTCCTCCCCCTGCTGCTCTCAACACCTCCCCCCTGCTGCTCTCAACTCCTCCCTGGGGAGGGACCGGCAGACATGCTGGGGACTGAGGTGAGAGAGACAGCCTGGAGGGAAAGAGAGACAAGAGGGACAGAGAGACAGGAGGGACACAGACAGGGAGAGTCAGGAGGGACACAGACAGGGAGAGTCAGGAGGGACACAGAAAGGGAGAGTCAGGAGGGACACAGACAGAGAGAGAGAGAGTGACAGGAGTAACACAGAGAGAGTCAGGAGGGATACAGATAGAGAGTCAGGAGGGATACAGATAGAGAGTCAGGAGGGATACAGATAGAGAGTCAGGAGGGATACAGATAGAGAGAGACAGGAGGGACACAGATAGAGAGACAGGAGGGACACAGACAGAGAGAGAGTGACAGGAGTAACACAGAGAGAGTCAGGAGGGATACAGATAGAGAGAGACAGTAGGGACACAGAGAGAGACAGGAGGGACACAGACAGAGAGAGAGAGACACAGGAGGGACACAGATAGAGAGAGACAGGAGGGACACAGACAGAGAGAGACAGGAGGGACACAGATAGAGAGACAGGAGGGACAGCGAGAGACAGGAGGGACACAGATGGAGGGACACAGATAGAGAGATAGGAGGGACACAGGCAGAGAGAGACAGGAGGGGCACAGAGAGAGACAGGAGGGACACAGACAGAGACACAGGAGGGACACAAATAGAGAGAGACAGGAGGGACACAGATAGAGAGACAGGAGGGACAGACGGAGACAGGAAGGACACGGATGGAGGGACACAGATAGAGAGACAGGAGGGACACAGACAGAGAGAGACAGGAGGGACACAGATAGAGAGACAGGAGGGACACAGATGGAGGGACACAGGAGGGACACAGATAGAGAGAGACAGGAGGGACACAGATAGAGAGACAGGAGGGACAGAGAGAGACAGGAAGGACACGGATGGAGCGACACAGATAGAGAGACAGGAGGGACACAGACAGAGAGAGACAGGAGGGACACAGATAGAGAGACAGGAGGGACAGCGAGAGACAGGAGGGACACAGATGGAGGGACACAGATAGAGAGATAGGAGGGACACAGGCAGAGAGAGACAGGAGGGACACAGAGAGAGACAGGAGGGACACAGACAGAGAGACACAGGAGGGACACAGATAGAGAGACACAGGAGGGACACAGATAGAGAGACACAGGAGGGACACAGATAGAGAGACAGGAGGGACAGAGAGAGACAGGAAGGACACGGATGGAGGGACACAGATAGAGAGACAGGAGGGACACAGACAGAGAGAGACAGGAGGGACACAGAGAGAGACAGGAGGGACACGGATGGAGAGACACAGACAGAGAGAGACAGGAGGGACACGGATAGAGAGACAGGAGGGACACAGACAGAGAGAGACAGGAGGTACACAGAGAGAGAGAGAGAGACAGGAGGTACACAGAGAGAGAGAGAGAGATACAGGAGGTACACAGAGAGAGAGAGACAGGAGGTACACAGAGAGAAAAGTGGAGTGGAAGTGACAGGGGAGGGAAAGCGGGGTAGAAGAGACAAGGGAAGGGAGAGCAGGGTGGAAGAGGGAAGGGAGAGGGGTGGAAGAGACAGGGTAGGGAGAGGGGTGGAAGAGACACAGGAAAGGGAAATGGGGGAAGAGACACAGGGAGGAAGAGAAGGGAAAAGAAACGGGAGGGAGGGAAGAGACACAAGGGAGGGGGAGAGGGGTTGAAGAGACACAGGAGGGAGAGAGGGGAAAGGGGACACATGGGAGGGAGAGGGGGAAGAGATACAGGGGGGGACAGGGGGGGAAGAGACACATGGGGGAGAGGCTCGCAATGAGCGCCTTTGGCGCTCATTGCGAGGCCCATGATGAGCTTCAAAGGTGCTTAGTAAAGTAGAGGGGGGAGTGGCTCTCATTGCGCGCCTACCGTCAAGTAGAGGGGGGAAAAGGTAGAGGGGGAGAGGCTCGCAATGAGCGCCAAAGGCGCTCATCACAAGGCCAGTTAAGTAGAGCGGGAGAGGCTAGCAATTTGTGGCAAACCCCATTGCCAGGCTTCAAATTTTATTGCCGTCATTTTTGACGGGCAAGTGGCTAGTTATTTATAATTATAAATGACTAGCGACTTGCCCGTCAAAAAATGACGGCAATGAGATGTGTATGTTAGGAAAGTTGTTTAGTTATTAATATATATATGTGACAGTTGTATTGTGATATTAAAAGATGTTTAGTTTTGTAAAATGTTCTCTTGGTGAACAATAATTTGTAAAGCATTTTGTATTAACATTTGAATGTAATAATAGTGGAACTTGAAATTAATTATTATTGTAAACTTTAGGCAATGGTTTGTTAACATGCAATTTGTATGTGAAGAATTGTTAACTTCAATATACATGAAAATTCGGAGGAAAGCAAACAGTAAAAACCCTTGTTGAAACGTACACAATTTTAACCTGAACTTTGTAATATATGTAAGTAAGAAACTTAAAAGTATATTTTTTTAAACTTTAACTTTATTATTTGTGTAACTTTGGAACTTGACAAAACATTTGTATAACTTTGAACATTATAAACAGTAACATAGTGAATACATTTTTTAACATAATTTTGTATTAAAAGTATTAAGATTTGAATGTAAAAACAGTTTAACTTTAAAGTAATCAATATTTTAAACTTGAGGCAATGTTTTTTTAACATGCAATTTCTATCCGAATAATTGTTAACTTAGCTTCTTAGCCACATAGCTTCTGGCGCACTGACATAGCGAGCATCTACATGAGATGCAAGTGCATCATGTACTAACTCACTACATTCAGGGTTGTCTGCACTTTTGACGACTACAGTAGCTGCATCGTAGCCTTTGTAAATATATTTGTAGACATATTTAATGGATTTGATGGAAGTGCAGGCTTCTACGTTGATGTGGGCATTGTACTTCATGAGTAAATGTGGATTGTAGGGTACTACATATCTATTGTCCACTTTTTTTTTCCACGAATAATGGCACTATCTCCTTCTCTTCTTTTATAAAGTGGATATCCATCACAATTGGCATAGGTTTTGTCTCTATAATCTTTTGGAAATTCTTTGGAACATTTATTATTTTCCATACATGGTGATTGTGGATTAAGGTCACCACAGGGTCCATGAATCATGCGATGAGTAACAATCTCATATAGTCTACCATATAGTTCTGGATCTGGTAGTTCAGCAACAATGACTGCATCCACTTTGTCCGAAGTATCTAATTTATCTTTTTCTTGAAGTATTATTAGAAGATGTGCATGTGGAAGGCCTCTTTTTTGAAATTCAATGGTATATACATAAGCAAGACATTTGCCAAATAGCTGATTTATAGTGAAGTCACGTATTAATTCATTTAATTTAATCTTAAAAACTCTGGCTACTAAATCTGGTCGATCTGAAGCACTTTGTCCAAGAAGTAGATTTTGTGTAATTTCTGGCCATTGGGGATTACATGTAAATGTCAGAAATAAATCGGGTTTGCCAAATTTGGTGACAATAGCCATAGCATCATTGTATCTTTCTCTCATATTTCGAGGAGATCCTTGAAAGGAAGATGGTAAAATGATGGCTTTGCCAGCTGTCATGTCTCTGCTTGTAGCCACGTCAGCAACATAGTCCATGAGTCCAGAATATTGTTCTACACAGAGTTTATCTTGTTGATATTTGATAAAGTTTAAATTATTTGCCTCAACTTGCAAATAGGAATCAATAATCCATTGTTGGGTTAGTTTTCCACCACATAAAATTGGATTAAAAACATTGCGAATGCAATTTGAGCTACTTTAAATTCAAGCATAGAAACATTATTTTGGATTCTGGCTTTAGCATTTGGGTAACTGGGAAGTGTTAATTTTGGTTGCCAACCTGCTTCTCCGTGTGGGAAAAAGATGGGATATGTCATTGGATCTAAATTTGGACTTAAGATACTCATATTAATGAACGGTTGCTCCTCATTTCTGGGATATATTCTAATGTCTCTTTTAAATGGTGGTTCTCCTTCATCATTCTGAAACACCATTGCAACCTCATTTGATGTTGGCAAGTTATAACGACGTTTATCAGTATGTCTGTCTCTTTTAAGCACCATATTAACCTTGGGCAGTGGTAATTGATGTCTTTGTGCATGAAGTAGTTGTTCATTTTCTACTTCTGCCAATTTTTTATAAGCTTTACTGTAGGGATTGTTGTCCATAATGTTATTTAGCTCTATAAATACACTGTGTAAGCATTTTTTATTTTCTTCCATCTGCATACGTTGGTCAACAGCTTCCATTGTATCTAGGACATATAGTTGAGCAAATTTTCTTTGATCTCCTTCCTCTGGATGTAAATGGGAAGTGCGATGATAAATTTGTCCTTGGACTTTAAAACAGTAAGGACCATGTCCTGGTACATTAGCAGCTAATGTTGCCCCCATAGATGCAAAGGATATGGCACTATTGTAGGATCTTATGTTTGTTTTAAAATTGTTGTAGTTTGGAAAAGTAGGTTCAGTCATAATGTTTTGTAAATAGATAGGAAATTCTTTCCTTTCTGGAAGTTTGAACTTGCCTTTTTGACAGCAACTAATTAATTGGCCATCTCTGGGTCTCTCTTGTTTAAAATAATAAGCCTCACAAAACTGACATTGAGTAGTCATGTCCCCACAACTATGAACCTCTACTGCTAAAGACTTGAGTAAAGGACAATTTGCAAAGCATATAGGATTTTGACTTTCATATTCATCAAGTAAAATGTCATATAATGTTTCAACAACAGGTTCTAAATGTTTAGTTTTTTTCGTGGCTTTTCTTGGTATATGTTGTATTGTTTGAGGTAAAATGTCATGTAATGTTTCATGAACCGGTTCTAAATGCTTTGTTTTTTTCGTTGCTTTTTTTTGTATCCCTTGTATTTTTTCAGGTAAAATGTCATCTGATGTTTCAGCAACAGGTTGTAAATGCTTTATTTGCTTGTTGTTTTTTTTTGTCATATCTTTAATTTCTGCAGGTGACAGTCTTTTGCTTGCAATTCTTTTACGTTCTTTTTCTCGTTGAATTTCCTTCTTCTCCGGTGTCTGCTGGCTGTCTGCTCTCTGTCGTCGTTCTCTAGCTTGGCGTCTTTTCTTTTCTTGTTTACTCTCGTTATCAGCCATGTTAATCTGTAAAAATAAAATAATGTATCTTTATTTTTTGGGAGATGTTAAGTTTGTTTTCATCAAAAATTGTTATCAACAGTGTGTTTACATTTTATACGTAATCAATTTCAATTTGGTCAATTAAATAGAGGTCTAAATAAGGTCATCATATAATTTTTTTAAGCATTTTTTATTTAGTAAACATGTATCCAAAAGCAAGTTTTTGACTAACAAAAAAGTTATTGGAAAAAAAAAATTATGGTTTTATTTACAGCACTATTCAATTTGTCAAATGGCAATTCAATGAGGGTCTAGGACCGGAAATGTCCAATGTATAGAGAAATTGTATAGAGTCTGTGTTTAGAGCCTTTTTTGGAGTATGCATTTTTTTTTCTGGCTACATTGAAGTTTGTATTTAGTATTAAAGATTATTGGCCCTAAAACACAAAGAAGAGATAGCTGAAAAATGTGTTAATTATATTTTTTGTGAAAGTTTATTTTCTGTTGACATCGATACAAAGCTAAGATATTTATTTATTTGTCTCTTTTTTTACTTGTTATACTGTACCTTGGTTGAAGTTTGATTTGAAGCAGAATCTTTGTTGGTCCTGTGTTTAAAGCCTTCGTCCGATGGTCTGGTCCTGTGTTGAAAGTCCTCGTCCAATCGTCTGGTCCTCGGTTGAAAGTCCTCGTCCGATGGTGTAGTCCTGTGTTGTAAGTCCTCGTCCGATGGTCTGGTCCTGTGTTTGAAAGTCCTCGTCCGATGGTGTAGTCCTGTGTTGAAAGTCCTCGTCCAATGGTGTAGTCCTGTGTTGAAAGTCCTCGTCCGATGGTGTAGTCCTCTGTTGAAAGTCCTCGCCTGCTGGTCTGGTCCTCAGTTGAAACTCCTGGTCCGATGGTCTTCACGCAGTATCTGTTGTAAAATAAAAATGAAAATGTTATTTCATTTGAATGTATTTGTATTAACTAAAAAATGACATTATTTGTGTGTATTGTATTTGTTATGGTGAATTTTTCTGCTATTTATTTGTTTGTGCAACCTTTTCAAAATACTTTAAATGTATTTTTATATTGCATAGATAATTTTTTTATACTGTAATTATTTTTTTTGTGAATTATTTTGTATATGATTGCACTGGTTTTAGCATTATCCTATTTTCTGTTCAGCACTTTTGGTATACTTATTTAGGCTTTTTTCTAAGGCTTATAGGTTGTTAAAGATTCTTAAATATTAAAGAAGAATATTAATTTAGTTTGCTATGTGTTTGTGTGAGTTTTTCTAAAATTCTGTTTGGTGAGCACCAAAAGTGGTATGCTTATTTAGGCTTCTTTGTAAGGCTTATAGGGAGTTAAACATAAAATAAGAATATCAATTTAGTTTGCTATGTGTTTGTGTGAGTTTTTGTACAATCCTGTTTGGTGCGCACCACTTTTGGTATGCTTCTTTAGGCTTTTTTCTAAAGCTTATAGGTTTGTTAAACATGAAATAAGAATATTAATTTACTTTGCTATGTGTTTGTGTGAGTTTTTGTACAATCCTTTTTGGCGCGCACCACTGGTGGTATGCTTATTTAGGCTTTTTTCTAATGCTTATAGGTTGGTAAACATTGAATAAGAAAGTTAATTTAGTTTGCTATGTGTTTGTGTGAGTTTGTTACAATCCTATTTTGTGTGTACCACTTTGTGTGTACCATATGTTGCATACTTTGGCCCTCATTCAATTGCAGTTTGGCCAATTCAATAGGGTCCTCATTCAATTAGAAGTTTGTCAATTGAATAGGGCTCTATATAAGCACATAACATATTTTTTTGACAGAAGTTTTTAGTTAGTGAAAAGCTTGGTTTTGGATAGAGGTTCAGTAACTAAAAAGTTTGTTTACATTTTTTTGTATGTGCTTATATAGAGCCCTATTCAATTGGGCAACTCAGAATTGAATGAGGCTTTAGGGGTCTAAATAAGCACATAACATATTTTTTTTAAATAAGTTTTTAGTTTGTAAACATCTATCCAAAAGCAAGGTTTTCACTAACTAAAAACTTGTTTAAAAAAATATGCTATCGGCCTCATTCAATTGCAATTTGGCCAATTGAATAAGGCTCTAAATTAGCACATAGCATATATTTTTTAAAGAAGTTTTTATTTAGTGAAAATCTTGCTTTTGAATAGATGTTTACTAAATAAAAACTTCTTTAAAAAGTATAAGTTATGTACTTATTTAGCACCCTATTCAATTGGCCAAATTGCAATTGAATGAGGGCCTTTGGTTGCTGCATTTGTTATATTGTCGGGGCCTCATTCAATTGCATTTTGGGCAATCGAATAGGGCTCAATATGACCACAGAGCATCTTTTTTTACAGAAGTTTTTAGTTCGTGAACTTGTATCCAAAAGCAAGGTCTTCACTAACTAAAAAGTTCAGTAAAAAAATATGCTCTGTGCTTATATAGAGCCCTATTGAAATGGGCAAATAACATTTAAATGAGGCCCTCGGCCATTAAAGATATATAGGTCCTCATTCAATTGGAATTTTGGCAATTGAAGAGGGCTCTATATAAACACATAACATATTTTTTGACCGAAGTTTTTAGTTAGTGAAGACCTTGATTTTGGATATAAGTTCAGTAACTAAAAAGTTCTGTATAAAAAATATGTTGTGTGCTTATATAGAGCCCTATTCAATTGGCCAACTCGCAATTTAATGAGGCTCATAGTTCATTTCTTTTTTTATACTTAATACTTTACCTTGATTGAAGTGTCGAATGACAGAGGGTCCCCTCCTGCCAATCTTAATCCGCCGGTCTTCTTGTAGTGTCTGTTTGAAAAAGAAAGTGAAATGGTTAATTGTATATTTCTTATTTTTTATTTAGCAAAGCATGGCCTTTTCAGCATGTAATGTATTGTTCTATCTTACCTGTTCTTCTTTGTTGGTGTTCTTTAAAAGGGATTGTGCTTCACAATGCACGGTGCAAATTGTTGAGTGAGGCTGTTGATGCAGAGTCTGTTTGAATATTAAAAGAAGTAGAAAGATTGAGTTTTAGGTAATATATTGAATTGCACTAAATTAATGTCATTTAAATATACTTCTGTAATTATTTTCAATTAACATTATTTTTTTGGGGGGGCTACACACATATGTCACATACATGAAGCACATTTTCAGAGTTTAATGTAATTTTTGTGTGTGCGTGTGACATATCACTATACATGAATCATATTTTAATTATTAAATGAACCTTATTTTTTGTTTTTGCCAACACACATAAATATGTGTGTGACATGTGACTATAGATGATACACATATATGTGCGTGTCACATATCAGTATACATGACTCATATTTTAATATTACAATTTATTTTTTTTCTAATGTCATTTAAATGTAGTTGTTGAATTAGTTTGTTTTAAGATCATTTTGTTGCAGGGGCAATACACATAAATGTGCGTGTGACATGTGACTATACATGATAGAAATAAATGTGCGTGTGACATGTGACTATACATGATAGACATAAATGTGCGTGTGACATGTGACTATACATGATAGACATAAATGTGCGTGTGACATGTCACTACATAAATCACATTTTGATAGTTCATTTTTTTTTTTTTGTGGTGTCTTTATAATAAAATGTAATATATTATAGCTTACCTCTCAGTTGTAATTTGCACAATGTAAAGTAGTAAATTAGGAAACAATTCTCTTCTGAAGTAAGAGCAGCAGTTAACTGTGAAGTCACTCTGTTCATCACCTGAGTAGAAATGTAGAAATTTCTGGAAAGTAGGCAGTATTTATAACCTTGTAGAAATTTCTGGAAAGTAGGCAGTATTTTTTTAAACTTTCAAGTGCCTCAGAACGTTATAACGCAATACGCATGCGCTATTTGCGTTCCAGCTTACAATTTCCGTTCCATCTGCCATTTTGTGCATAGTAGTGTTCAAAATGGTGTTTAACTGTGACTGTGGTACGTTCCGCATAGTATGTGTTTCATTTTTGCGAGTTACTCGTTTTCGTTTTGTTTGGCGGACATTTTTTCTCTCCCTAGCCGATTTTCGGCCGTTTAAACTAATTTTTTTAACTGAAATGGACGTGTAAATGAACTTTTGGAGGTGCCGGATGCCCCCCCCCCCTGCTGTAAGTAAGCTTTTTATGTGTTCGTTGTGTTTATTTCTTGTGTTTGTGATGTTTTGATGCGCGGCATTTGGAATGGGTCTTTCGGCCGTATTTTTTCCCGATGCGGTCGTATTTTGATGAGATGCTGCCTTATTTTTTTGCGATATACGCAGTTAGCTTTCACGTGTACGACGCAGTGTATTTGTTTCTAAGTCGTGCGTATGTGTGTTAAGAGCGTGTGAAGGGCCTTTTTTACTGTTTTTTTGTTAAGTCTTGCTTGTGTGTGTCTGGGTGTAAGCGGGTGTGAGGGGCCTTTGAGTTTTTTTTGTTAAAAAGTCGTGTATGTGTGTGTTAACACAGCTGACGTTGGGATGCTCCCACCACCGCAAATGCGGACCCTCGCTACGCGAGGATCCGCATTTGCGGGGACGTTGTTGGGTTTTTGTTGGCTGGGAGGTTGGGTTTATTTTGTTTAAACAGTCGTGTGTGTGTATGTGTGTGTTAACACAGCCGACGTTGAGCCTCCACCTCCGCAAATGCGGTCCCTCGCTTCGCAAGGATCCGCATTTGCGGGGACGTTGGGATGCTCCCACCACGGCAAATGCGGGCCCTCGCTTCGCGAGGACCCGCATTTGCGGGGAACTGCGTCCCTCGCGACGTGAGACCGCAAGCGTGAGCAACGGCCCGTACGCTCACAACTATATATGTGATATTTATTTTTTTATAAACATGCTTAACAGCATAACTGCTGGAACATTCAACATTTGTCTGCTAATGTTAGGGGGCAGCTAAATACTTCACAAAAAGTAAGGCTAAATAGATGGATATGTTTAGTATTGTGTGTACCAATATGTGTTTTGATGTAAAATTATGATGATATTAACATCAGATTTAACATGGAATGAGTTAAATATTTGCTTTAATGAATGAATATTGATAAACATCAAAATATAAAAACCTGAAACTGGTAGTACAGTAATCATATGCATGAATACCTAGTTATGGATACATGTTGGCTAAATAATGCAGATTTCTAAAATATGATGAAACACATATGCCATAATTACATACATGCATATAATCACTAAAGAAAAGTAATATACACATCCACCATAGCTTAATCCGGAATGTGTATAATGAAGGTTGTTCTATGTCTAACACCATATTATATTTGGATATGTGATACATGTTCATGTCCCAAATCATTAAAAAGAAGAATACAGAAACATAGTTTAAGGTATAACCATACAGAAGTGTATTATATATACACATATCACAATTACATATTGAAACAGCTGTGCATTGATGTGTATTTGGGTAAACTCCCAAGAGGGCAAGAAGCTGTTTTTGAAAAAGGACTAATGGAAAGTCAAATAATATAGTAAATAATAAAAATGATGCATACCACCTACTAGAGTCACATGTTGACATTAGACTACAATAAGCATATTCAGATCAAGACATCTCATCTGTCCTAAGCTCTTGAAACAGAGGTAACCATTAATGTGCATATCACATACATTGTGTCATCATCTGCTCAGTTACACAGATGCATGTAATCATGGTGTAATGATATAGAAATCACAAAGTTGTGGAGACCAGTAGCCAAGGTCAGCAATAATCCAGTTCCGCAAACTTGTAGGTGAAAAGAGGAACAAGGTTTATTGAAGTGATCAGGAACCACACAATAATCTGGCAAGGATCAATAGACAGGAAGTGCCTTATATAGGCCAAGGACCAGACACCTGACCAGACACAGCTGAAGAGACTTAGGTACTGATACTATAGCTAGCAGAGTCAAGCTTATAAGGTCTCAATGGAATTCACAAAGGTAGGCTGGCGAAGTGGTAGGGAAGAGGTATAGCAGCCTGGGGACCAAGGTTCAAAACCCAGCAGAGTCAATTCCTCACATTACCCCCACCTCTATAGGTGCAGCCTCTGGATGCCCTATTAGCTGGTTTAGCAGGGTACTGCACATGAAAAGACCGAAGGAGATCAGGAGCGTGAATATTGTCCACTGGTTCCCACGAACTCTCCTCCTCACCATAGCCTTTCCAGCGAACCAGATACTGAAGCTTGCTAAGGAAGATCCTGGAGTCAAGAATTTTGTCCACTTCGTACTCATCCTTACCATCCACGAGGACTGGAGGTGGGGCAGGCAGGGCTCGGCCAGGGAAAGTGTTTTCATGAAAAGGTTTAAGCAGTGCAACGTGAAACACTGGATGTATTTTCATGGAATTCGGGAGTTGTAAACGGAAAGTGACAGCATTGATCTGAGCAATGATCTCAAAAGGTCCCATGAACCTTTGACCCAATTTATGAGAAGGAATCCGAAGCTTGAGATTCCTTGTTGACAGCCACACCTTGTCACCAACGTGATAGACTGGGGCCTCCTTTCTATGCCTATCAGCAGTTTTTTTGTAACATTCCTGAGCCTCCAAAAGAGTCTCTTTCAACAGTGCTTGGGAATCACGTAAGGCCGTTAGCCGGTCAGTGACAGCAGGAATGGAAGTAGTAATTGGGAGACTGACTAGAAAGGTTGGATGGTAACCATAGTTGGCAAAAAATGGGCTCAAAGAAGTGGAGCAGTGTTGGGCATTGTTATAGGCAAACTCCGCCGTGGGTAGAAAATCCAGCCAGTCATCCTGCAGGTAACTAATATAGCACCGCAAATATTGCTCCAAAGTCTGGTTGGTTCGCTCAGTCTGTCCATTACTTTGCGGATGAAAAGCTGACGACAGATTTACATTAATACCTAGATTAGAACAAAAATGTTTCCAAAAACGAGACGTAAACTGCACTCCCCTGTCAGAAACTACTTCATCAGGCACTCCATGCAAGTGAAATATTTCCCGAATAACCAGGTCAGCCGTCTGTTTAGCTGAAGGGAGACCACGAGCTGGTATGAAATGACCCATCTTAGTTAACCTGTCCACAACAACAAGAATGGTAGTGTGTTCCTTAGAGGGAGGTAGTTCCACAATAAAGTCCATGGATATAGATCCCCAGGGACGATGAGGAATCGGAAGAGGCTGAAGCAAGCCAACAGGGGATGAGCGAGGAATCTTATGTCTGGCACACACATCACAAGAGGACACATACTTCTTAACATCCTCATGATACTTCGGCCACCAAAAGGATCGGGCAAGTAGCTCTTGTGTCTTTCGGATTCCTGGATGACCTGCTGGTTTTGAGTCATGGTAGAGACGTAAAAGGTCCAGTCGCACTGACTCCGGAGCAAACAGACGTTGTTGAAAAATCCAAAACCCATTAAGCATCGTCATATGGAGGTCACGAGGAGGATCACGAAGAACTGGGTCTTCAGCGTAGCCCTTTTTAATGCGAGACATCAGATCAGAAGGAAATGTAACTCCTATAAATATATCCTCTGGCAAGATGGTGGTCTTGGTTACGGTAGTATGGAGGGGGTCAGCTATTCTAGACAAGGCATCCGCCTTACCATTCTTGGAGCCAGGACGGTATGTAACCAAAAAATTAAACCTTGAGAAGAATAGGGACCAGCGTGCTTGTCTGGCTGACAGTCTCTTAGCTGATCGAATACATTCCAGATTTTTGTGATCTGTGAGGACAGTAATTGGATGGGTAGCTCCCTCCAAGAGATGTCTCCATTCGGTGAAGGCAGCTTTTATAGCCAATAGTTCTTCATTCCCTATGTCATAGTTTCTTTCTGCTGGCACAATCTGGCGGGAATAGAAGGCACACGGATGTAACAGCATCTTAGGTCCAGTCCTTTGAGACAGTATAGCACCAACAGCTGAATCAGAAGCATCAACTTCCACAATAAATGGTAATTCCGGCTGAGGATGTACCAGGACAGGGGCAGAGGTGAACAGAGTCTTCAATCGGGAAAATGCGGTATCCGCCTTATCGGACCACTGAAAAGGAGTCCCCTTACGTGTGAGTTCAGTGATCGGTGTAATAACGGCAGAGAAATTCTTAATGAAAAGCCTGTAAAAATTGGCAAACCCCACAAATCTCTGAACATCTTTTTCATTCTTGGGGATGGGCCAGTCCAGCACAGCTTTAATTTTACTTGCGTCCATACTTAAACCTTTGGGAGCTATTACATACCCCAGGAATTGAATGTCTGTTTGTTCAAACTCACATTTTTCTAGTTTAATATATAGGCGGTGGGTACGAAGGCGCTCTAGAACTATACGGACCTGTTTTCTGTGGTTTTCAAGATTATCAGAGAATATTAGGATATCATCCAAATATGCCACAACAAACTGATCCAGGAGATCTCGTAGTACATCATTGATAAGATGCTGGAAAGTTGCAGGGGCATTACACAGCCCAAAAGGCATTACTAGATATTCGTAATGCCCGTACCTGGTTCTGAAAGCTGTTTTCCATTCATCATTGGGTCTTATGCGAACCAGATTATATGCCCCCCGAAGATCAAGCTTCGTAAATATTTTAGCTGAGCGAAGTCTCTCCAAAAGTTTAGGAATCAGAGGCAAGGGGTAGCGGTTTTTAACAGTGATGTTATTAATGTCCCTGTAATCAACGCATGAAAATAGGAGCTCCTGCTGGAGAAGTGGATGGTCGAATAAAGCCTTTGGCAAGATTTTCTTGTAGGTATTCACGAAGAGCTTTCAATTCAGGCTCAGAAAGGGAATATATACGGCCAAATGGGATAGCAGCCCCAGGCAACAGCTCTATTGGGCAATCATAAGGCCTGTGTGGTGGAAGCTGATCAGCATTCTTTTTATCACAGACATCTGCAAAATCCCGATATTGTAGAGGAAGCTTAGTCAAGTTTGTAGCAACCATTTCATTAATTGTTGTGGCAACAGGTGTTACCTTAGAGGGTTGACAATTCATTAAGCAGTGTTCTGAAGGAAAGGACAAAGTTCTGATCTTCCAATCAATCTGTGGGTTTTGCAGAGCAAGCCAAGGTACCCCCAAAATCACTGGAAACTGTGTTGAGGAAATTAGGTGGAAAGAAATAGCCTCATGGTGATTCACTTCCACAGTCAACATTAAGGGCACAGTCTCATGTGTAACCGGGCCTGAGGTAAGTGGAGAACCGTCAACTGTCTCCATTAACACAGGTGAAGAATTAGGGATAGACTGAATTCTATTTCCTGCTGCAAATTTAATGTCCATAAAGTTTCCGCCTGCTCCAGAATCTATCATAGCGGTAGTTTAAATTTTACGATCACCACATTGCAACGTGATAGGCACCACAAAATGAGGATGTTGAGTCAACATACCCTCTTCACCATGAGCCAGAGAAAACAAGGGTTGTGTGACAGAATCCAGTTGATCCGAAATCTGGGATTGGTGTCGAATCTGTGCACCCTCAGCCGCCATAGCTATTGTTCTTTTGGATTTGCTAGGGCAATTGATGGCATAGTGCCCTGCACTACCACAATACAGGCATAAATTGTGAGTGCGTCGCCACTGTTTTTCTTCGTTGGATAATGGCCCTCTTATTAGATTTACCTGCATAGCCTCTGGCTCAGAGTCTGTAGGTGTTTGTGGGATCGGAGTAGAAGTTCTTGAATAGGAAATTGGAGTAGTACTTGGTCTAAAAGAGCCCTGTCTTTCCAATCTTCTTTCAGAAAGTCTCCGATCAATACGGATAGCCAAACGCACAAATGCATCAAAGTCAGCAGGAAGATCAACACGAGCTAGCTCATCTTTTTTACCTTTTCTGAAGTGGAACCTCTGGGCTGATTGGTTCCAGGTAGTATCAGCAACCCACTGTCTGAATTCAGCAGCATATTCAGCCACCGAGCGCCTCCCTTGATGCAAATGAAGGAGAGTGGCTTCTGCTGTATCACATCGATTGGGGTCATCAAAAACTAGGCACATAGACTCAAGAAAGTCATTTAGATTACCCAAGACTGGACTGTCTTGTTCCAGAAGAGGGGAGCCCCAAGCCAGGGCTTCATCTTTGAATAAGGAAAAAATAAATCCCACCTTCTCTCTTTCAGATGGAAATCGGTGAGGTAACATCATGAAGTGCAAACGGCATTGATTTAGGAAACCCCTAAATTTTTTGCGATCTCCTCCAAACTTTTCTGGCAGGGGCAAGCGGGCCTCTTGTGCAGGTGTAACAGTAGCAGCCGCAGCATCACGTGCCCTGTAGCTGGTATACTCACTGTGCATTGACTGAAATTTATTTTGCAGTTCAGCTACCTGGTCCTGCAGCACTTGGATGGTCTGTGCCTGGGTCTGCACAGTTCTTGCAAATAAAGCAACCTGCTGGGCCAATGCAGAATCTGTCCCGGCGGTCTCCATGAAAGGGCCAGATTATTCTGTAATGATATAGAAATCACAAAGTTGTGGAGACCAGTAGCCAAGGTCAGCAATAATCCAGTTCCGCAATCTTGTAGGTGAAAACAGGAACAAGGTTTATTGAAGTGATCAGGAACCACACAATAATCTGGCAAGGATCAATAGACAGGAAGTGCCTTATATAGGCCAAGGACCAGACACCTGACCAGACACAGCTGAAGAGATTTAGGTACTGATACTATTGCTAGCAGAGTCAAGCTTATAAGGTCTCAATGGAATTCACAAAGGTAGGCTGGCGCAGTGGTAGGGAAGAGGTATAGCAGCCTGGGGACCAGGGTTCAAAACCCAGCAGAGTCAATTCCTCACACATGGATTGTGTAATCCTATTCAATCATACACATAAAGTGTATTCATAGATGTAGAACCTGGAAAATTCTAAATATATGGTTAGAAGCTACAAAAATGAGCAAGAGGAGGAGAAATCTATATGACAATCTGTTTGTACAGTAATTTTAATCACACTGTAACAGTATAACATTTTAGGAAATTCCAATTAACATGATGTGGCCTTTCAAACTGATGGCTTAGCTATGAACACATTCAGTGTGCCAGTTGGGATATCATTAACTACCTCTGATGTTGGTGAGCCACAGTGATGTAGCATTTGATAGTTATACAGGTGATATCATAGGCTACCGGATACTAACGATATAATTACGTGTAAACACGTACAGATTAATATTGTTAGCAAACTGAGGTCATCCGCCCTAACATCTACAAAATAAACAACACTAAGGCAGATTGCTTATAGGATGACCTGTTTCAGCAAAGCATTATTACATGCAGGGTTTGATCTACAAATTTAATCAACAGGCATATCAGCATTGATACTAAGTGAACAGAAACAGTCATGTTGATTTTCAATTTCTGTGTTTATATATGCCATGTGTCATCAAGCTGAAGGAAGAATGTAAATCAGATAACAGATAGCCACTGTGTAAATATATCACTTACATTATTTGGCTACACTGCTTGGAGATGAAAAAATAGCCTCAATGTTTCTTGGTTTTCCCTATGAAAAAAGATTAATCAGATTGATCAGTAAGATATATAATTCGATGCAAGATGTGAACTGCAGAATATCTTGTCAAAAGCATTCCTCAGTGACCATCAATTGTTGGTATGCTGATAATAACCATAAGTGTACATAGAGAAGAGTATTATAGACTATGTGATGGTGGATAGCCACAGCATTTTAATATGTCTATATCTCATTAGCTATGATCATCTACTCTGTTGACAGGCATGAGTATTCAGAAATATTGATGATCAGAATAACTTATGGTTTAGAAAATATTAACGTCATATAGGAATGCAAAAAGCAGCCCACTTTGCCTTGTCAGGGGCCCCACTTCCCATGACACAACACTTTCTTCCCCTCCCACGCTGAGGAGGGGTTGGAGGGGGTGGTGTGTCATATGGTGGTGGCTGAGTAGGAGCTGTTGTGGGAGGCATGTATGGAGGGGAGGAGAGGCCAGGCACGGCTTCAGAAAGTACTTGCAAATGAAAGTTTAATGAAATGACAGCATCCAGTGTGTGTTCCTCAGCACACTCTTGTTCTGCATTACCTTGAACCACATTTGGCAGAAATGCTCCATTTGAAGCTTGTGCCTCCTCCTCTACCTATGAGTACTCCTCAGTATGTTGTTGGTGTTGATGACCTCGACTCGCAGGAGTTTCATTTCATCACTAAGGATGTCTGATTATCTGCCATGTGTGCTAGAATGGGTTGTTGTGGCATCTGTAACTAGGCATTCTATTATAGGACTGTGAGTGTTCTGAGATGATACACGTGGCGAGGAAAGCAGAGGTGGTGGTGGTGTTAAAGCCAGAGTGGGGAATTGCTGCAGTGACTACTGGGCGTGGTGGTAAGCCTGTTGAATACTGTGTAATAGGTGTTGTTGGAGGTGAGGGAAGGTTTCTTATGAGGGCCCATAAAGAGACTCTTCAAGATACAGGAGGCATGTAGACATGCCTTAATGTGTTTCAGCATCCTCCTGTTCCACCTCTTCAAATTGTTACACAGTGGTGGAAGTGTAATCTGGTCCATCATCATCTATATTCTCCTCCTCCACCTCCCCTGGAGTTAATGGTGCAACCTGTGTTGGAGGGGATGGGGCGGCGGTGATGTTGACTCCCTGGGTTCTAAAATGAGAGAATGATGTGTGAGTTAATGACCATCAGCCTCATAAAATTATCCCTCGTAGTTCCCTCAGTCCTCACAAAAGACATTTTTGTTGCTGTTTGCGAGGACCGATTTTACAATATCCGAGAGAGCTACGTAGTAACACACAGCCATAAATCTATTGGGTGAACCTCACACCTCAAAAGAATCCCTACAAAAAAGTGCCCGCATTGGAGCAGCCCCACACCGCCGTCTGATGCTACCCCCTGCTCCCTAAAAGATTCCCCGCCCCGGCTCCTTAAAGGGCCCGTGGCACACTATCAACCAATCCTGGCCGCGGGAGTACTGCAAGTAGGGGTCCATAGGGACTCCTCAGCCTAACCCCTTGCAGCGGGGATCCCCGATCAGCATCGATCAGGCCTCCCCTACTGTAAGTACCCCAGCGGCACCTAACATTAAACCCCCTCTATGCTCGGGGTCCCCATCGGGACCCCCGAAGTGTCCACAGGGGTCACTTATGGAGTTAATAATAGGATTCTCATTGGCCTTTGAGGGTCTTCATAGACCCTTATGGGACTGATTAAGTTAAATAGAGGCTTACAGGGGTCTGTATAGACCCCATAACGGATGGGGTTAGATGGAGGCTTATGGGGGTCTGTATAGACCCCCATAAGTGATGGGATTAAATAGGGCTAGATGGGGTTACATAGGCCCAGTTAGGGTTATTCGGTTCAGATAGGGTTAAATAGGCCCTGTTGGGGTTAGATTGGCCCAGTAAGGGTTAGATAGGCCCAGTGAGGGTTATTAGTTCCAGGTAGGGCTAGATAGGTTCAGTTGGGGTTAGATAGGGATTAGTATGGGTTAATGGGTTATAGTTAAGGGTTAATAGTGTAGTGTAGTGCTTAGACTTTGTCATATCATGGCACATGTAGGGTTAACCTAGCGGTTAATAGTGCCATATAGGGGTCTAAATAGACCCCTATTGGACTGAGGGGGTTAAATTAGTCTAATGGGGCTCTGTGTAGACCCCCATGAGTGACAGGATTAATATGGGGCTCTGTATAGAGCCCCATGAGTGATGGGATACATTTTAGGTGCCTGGGGGGTACTTATAGTGACCCCCACGGCAGGGGTTAATATTTTTATAATGTGGGTCCTTTCAGGACCTTTACGGTCCTTTAAAGACCTGCGAGGCAGGACATTTGAATTCTTAAATGCAGCGGGTTCGAGACCCCTGCTGCAAAGGTTACTATGGGGACACTTTGGGGGTCCTGATGGGGTCCCCCAGCATAGAGGTGGGTTAATGTTAGGTGCCGCAGGGGAACTTACAGTACCCCCGCGGCCTGGATTGGCTAATAGTGTACTGTGGGCCCTTTAAGGACCCGCGGCGGGGGAATTTGATTTATTTAAATGTAGCACGGGAGTGATCTATGCCGATCGGGGATCCCTGCTGCAAGGGATTAATGTGGGGGCTGCAGGGTTCCCTATGGACCCCTGCAGCAAGGGGTTAATGAGGGGACACTGATGGGGACCTCCAGCATAGAGAAGGGGTTAATTTTAGGTGCCGGGGGATACTTGGAGTACCCCCGATGGCAGGGCTTGTATGTAGAACTGATGCGGAGGTCCCGTTCAGGACCCCCGCGGCAAGCGATGAGGTGTGAAGCCTGCAAGATCATCTCACAACTTGTCACTCCTGCACTGTTGCTCCGTCTTTGATATGGACGGCCCTGCTGTGTAGCTCACATGTTGCTCGCAGCAGGGCTAATTTAATAGCGTCATAACTTTTCAAAATTTTAAGAATGTAGGGCTTAAGTTCAAACCTTGTATCTACAAGGCAGGAATTTAATATGGCTGCATGTCTGGTCATGTGATTGCTGTATGATGCTGTATCAATACCAGTTTGTGAAATGTGAATATGAGGATTAACATAGTGCAATCAGCAGTAAGTATTACCAAGATGATCATTTGCTCAAATGAACTTGCATTGCAGTATGTGAGGCTGACCATTTAGTGAACATCTCTCAGCAAGAGTTGTTAAAATGCTGTTGAGCCGTTGTCCCTTATAGGCAACTACATTACAGTGCACGTACAGCCCTCCAGAGTCAGGATCTGCATATGCTACAGTGGGCACACCCATACAGGGATGGTATTGTTATGTTTTATCATTTTAAATTATTCTTTGCATTAATGAACATTGTTCATTGTTATGTTGAAATCTTAGAATAACATTTGTATCTGTCCACGTCTGAGAGTGATATTTGAGGTTCATGGATTGCACTGTGGTTACATTTCACCTCTATTCCTGTTAATATTAAAGGAGCTTACATATCCCTTTCATAGTTGCACAATATTTCCATTGCCTATGTTATCTATGTGTGTGTGGAGTAGATGTGTCTGTTAAGGTATGATGTAGGGAGCTTTGATCCTGCGTATCTGACAGGCTTGGTAGTCACATGACAGCAGGTGAGATCTATTCCTTCAGTATCCTCTCCCACTGATTGTATTATATGCTTACTGGGGGTCTACCGCCAGTTGCTCTGACTGCCCTGGCCTCCTTGACCATCTTCTACTTCACTTAAGCCTGGCTGTCATCATATCTATGCCTCACTGGCTTGATATCCCTTAATGTAAACCCCAGAGCAGTGACCCTTGCTGCCACCTTTCTCCACACCAGGGACCTCTCCCCAGGCCTCACATCCCTACCCTATGATATGATAGTTTGCATATACAGTATCTCCTCAGGGAGAACAATCATCTTGTCATGGGAGCAGTTATGGGCCATGTGACTGGCTGCAACCTCTTGCCTTGCTAACTGTGCCTGGGGTTCCTGGCCTCGCTGATCTGTCTCTGAAGCCTGTCCTTCCCCACCACTACCTCTCACCCTGGGATCAGGCCTCACCCCCTCTATTCCTACATTTTGTGTGCCTACTGCTTGGGGTACATCTCTCCCTCTAGCTCACTTTGGCCTCTACCTCTACTTGGCCTACCCCCTCCACTCCGACTCTCCTGTGAGCTCCCTCCAGCTCCTCTCCCACTCTCCTGCCTACCCTCTGCCTCCCTTTCTCCGACGCTCCACAGATGTTCCCTTCACACTCCTACTATCCTACTGCACTCCTGTCGACCTACTATCCTCCCCTCCTCAAGATAAAACAAAACAAATATAATGATAAATCAAAATAATATATTTCTGTTTTTGTGTGAGGTAAAATTAAAATGTGTGTACTATGTGTTTGATACCGCCTGTGATGGTGTGGTTTTGGGGGTGGGGTAAGGAGGTGTATGGGTGCTCCAAACTCCTGAAACCTGCACGATGACTTCTTCAGTTTCAACACAGTCAAATTGTAAGCCTTTGGACAAGCCTTTTGCCTATTGCGAGTGCAGCAATGGTTTTGACGGATGCTGTAAAATGCAGGCCCTTCACAGCTACAGAGGAAAGCATGGCTTACGGACATCGGCTGTGTGACTTAATTTCGGGGGCGTGAATTTTATACATCAACGTGTAAATTGGTTTAAAAAAAATTCCTGCAGACGATTTATGGCAGTGCCCAAATATAGAGCACCTGATTTACATAGGGCCCTAAGACAGCTGTAATGGTTTTTAGTCTTTAACTAGTCTTCAACTAGTTCATCATTTGCCTCTGTCTACACTAATAAACAAAAACTTGGTACTGATGGCTCCAAGTAACTGGCCCAACTATACAAATTGCAGTATCTAAAATGGAAAAAAATATATTGCAGATTTGTTGGACACATGCTCTTATTATGAAAGACTAATGGACAGCTTTGTTCTTCAAAACCTGATCTCCATATATAAACCCTCTATGATTAGACACCAAGCAAAGTCATAAAAGTCAATTTCAATTAGATCTTCTGACAATAACAAACAAAGACCTGAAATTATACAGTGTAACTTTCTGTGTAACCTTACATTACATAAACATTACGGCCAATGGCGATATGGGTGCAAAACATGTATTCATTGTCACATTACGTCTCAATGTTTTCTAAGGCTTGTATAATAAAATATTTAAAAAAACAACAACCTGGCGCTGATACAATCACCGGAGAAATTATCCCTGTCATTATCTGGGGGAGTGCTTAATTATGAAACCATTTTGTTTTCAGTTGATGCTTCTCTGACTCATGTCATACGGCTCCTCTTGCACATTCTTTCCATTGATTGGCCAAGTGACTGTATGGAGCTCTGAGGACCATATCAAGCAACCCAACCTGGGTTTTGTTATTAACCCATACACTGCTTTTCTCCATATAGTAAAAATATTTGATTGTTTTTAATCAGCCTAAACCCTAAATATTGCCCTATGATTGCATTATTGACTTAACGCCACTTAGTGGGCCAATCTACCCACTATCTGCCCCTGAAACTCAAGCCATGGAAGAATACATATAAGAGAATATGTTTATATATACATCTACTTCTCTTACAGGAGCAGGTTATGAGAAACATTTTTGTCTGTCTCAGAGGAGCCACCCTCTATACCAAACCAGGTAAAATGCCAGGCAAATCCCCTCTGCACAGGAGTAGTAGCAATCCCTCAGATGTATCTTGTAGCCACATAACTGATGTGCTACTGATCTCCCTTCTTCCATAAGCTACAAATCATGGCCTCTGGCTAAAGTATAATTATTTTGTGTGATACAAACATGACTGCAAGCTTCTGAGCAGAGTTATATCACATACATTGATCATGTCTCGCCTAATAAGTGAAATAATATCCTATAGATTTTATAATGCAAAGCATCATTATTGTAACACAAATAAATGCACTTTGTGGAACAATAAGAAATATTGCTTTTGGATTTACTCATCTTCTCAATGACTTCCGCACCTCCTGGCATGTATCCTAAAGCTCTCTGCGCGTTTCGCCCTTCACATACGCATATAATTTACTTCCCTTTAGGCTAGTTAAAGTACCACAGCTAATTTATGTTATGTATTTTGCTGTATTACACAAAAACTATTAAGATTACATATGGGAGTATTAAAACCTTTCTGGTTTCTACCAGTGCATCTTTCAAAATAATTTTACAGTCCTGATGTTCCTTGGTTTAAATGGACCTTCTAAATGTGCTCCGCTTGTTTTATTCTCGGTGAGTGATTTGGTGCTGTGCATTAGAGCATTAGAATAGGGTTGTATTAAATCATCTTTAATAAGACAGAACTCTGTCAGAAGCAAAGCAACATTTACTTGCATACAAGCAGATAAATCTCACAGCAAATGGGCGAGAAGTGAAAGCAGATATAAACTATTTTTATAATGCATGGACGGGAATTAAAAAGGGGGGTTTGTGTTTATCGTCTAATTTGCAAGAAAACAGTTTTCTTTCATTTACTAAAAGGACATAGAAACAACCCCTATAATGATGAGGTATTCTGGATAATGAGATCCATTTATTATATATTTCTTGCTGTTAAAAGTGTTTATTCTGTATAATTAAAGGACAGTAGTGGTGCTCATACAATAGGCTTTAATTTCATTAGTGAATGACTGAAAAGTTAAATCAGTATTTGAAGAAAAAGCTCAATGGATCATTTAAAACATAAATTTGAGCTTTCCAGTTTCAGGGACAAGAAGTGCTGCTTCTCATGTGTCCAGTATGTGGGAAAGATCTCCCCAAGAGGCTGCTGGATCTGCCTCCTTTCCTGCAGTGCCTGCTGTAGGTAGACCTAGACCTAAAGGACAGCCTCATTGGCACCTAATAAGGGTGGAGAACAGCAGACTTGAAATATTAAAGTTTAAATATATTTTTAAAAGCTGCATTAATTTTATTTTATTCAAATACTGATTTTATTGGCAATCACTTAGGCCCTCATTCAATTGCAACTTGGCCAATTGAATAGGGGTCTAAATAAGCACATAACATATTTTTTTTAAAGAAGTTTTTAGTTAGTAAATATCTATCCAAAAGCAAGGTTTTCACTAACTAAAAACTTATTTAAAAAATATATGCTATGTGCTTATTTAGAGCCCTATTCAATTGGCCAAATCGCAAATGAATGAGGCCCTTACTAAATAAAAAATAAAATCCTATTGTATGTATTAAATTAAATATATAAAAATATTGCTTAAAATGAGGACCTATGTCCAATAACCTTACTTTTTGCTCTGCAGCAAACCTTCTTTGTATTTGACAATTTGTATTGTTGGACATGTGCACTGTTGTATATAATGGCTATTCAGTTAATTGCTACAATGATGGAGAAGTCACACCACTTTATTGTCATAAAGAAGGAGGGTGAGCTCAAGTCTGTGGATACACTTTATTTTTCATAAAGTTACTAGAGCTACTTGTGCAGACTTTACCAGTTACTAGTGCTACTTGTGCAGACTTTACTAGTTACTAGTGCTACTTGTGCAGACTTTAAACTGTTGTCTTAACAATTGTATTAAACTATGGAAAGAAAGAGAGACCAAGGCATAGAGAAGGCACAGAGACTCCCTAACACTCTGTATCTTGTGACAGATAAGTTCTCCGCCAAATAATCTTTGTTTGAGCTTGCTTTCAGGCGGCATCTTATCTAATGTTTATTGTGTGAGATATCCAACTGGTCCTACATCTCTGTACTACGTACATGTCTGCTGAATGGTACTACTAGGAAACAGAAAATTGATACACAGAGAAAAAAAAACACTCTGTTAAAGCACTAACTATTATAACTAAATTAAAAAGTAAAACATAACTTTTATAATGTTAGTATTAAATAGATAACTAGATAGCAGGTGAGAGATTATTAAATATATAAAAAGGATATATATTATGTATTATACAATGAAATTATCAATTAGTATTAATATTATTATTATTATTTAATAAATTATTATTAATTATGTATCAAATTGTTGATGAGGACCGCTCAGAAAGTACATTTGGATATAACAGTAGATCTTCATGTGGTAACAGGTAAAATCTCAGTGAAAGATTGCACATCATGTTCAACTTTGTTTACATCTTGTTGGGCAGCATCTACATTGGCTATGGAGCTCTTAGTGCATGGAGGATGGGGTTTATATGCATTTAGAGCTGGGACCCCAAGCAGTATTAACCATCCCCAGTACCTTGTTTTGGAGTACTCAATGAAGAGACCCCTCAGCTACCACTGTGACTTCCTTTGGAGACAGTGATGGGATAACATCAATCCTCTTTGGATCTCTGCACAGCAATGCAAGCTGTTGGATCTGGTTGTTTCCAAAGTGAGCATTGGTTGAAGAGGAGACTGATCCTTGAATATTTATTTTGTTCTTTTTTCTTCTTTGAAATCAGAATAATTAAATGAAGATCTTTTATGGAGAGATACAGGAGCATAACAAGGATGAGACTTGCTCTGTGAAAAAAAATCAAAAAAAACAATTGCACCTCCTTCTTCTGAGAGAGGAACTTGATCTCAATTATGTAATTAGTTCCTGGTATGATCCTTGTGCTATTGCCCACTAAATAATAAAGTTGTGACTGTGGCAATGGACAGCATTGCCCCTGTTTAACTACGAACCCTCAAAAATACTCCCCATGGTTTGATGATACTGTGAAGGAACTAAGAAAGTGACATGGCTTTGGAGGAGAACTCGACAACTCGGATAAGGTAACCATCTCAAGATATATCAAGTTGTCATTACCAACAAAAAAAGGAACATTGTTGTCCAGAGAAATCAAGGTGGAAGAAAATAGGCCAATTCAGTACAGTCGAAAGGCTATCTAACCTGTCTACAGCCTAATGTAACATTGTCCCGATCACTATGCACTGAGTTTGCTCAGCAATTACCATCAAAGTGTCCTCTATTCGAACTGGAATTCCAAATTGATGGCTTATGAAGGTCAAGAGAAAGAGCAGGCGGCTGAGAACTCCGGGACTCATGGAACACATGGTACAGATAACCAGTCACCTGGGCTCCATCAGCTGTGACTTGGTCCAGACCCAACTAGTCTTCTCAAAAGTTATCCTCATCTGATTGATCCATCATTCACAAAAACAGTGAACTGTTCAATGCACAGCATATGCATTTTCCCATATCAACTAAATGAAGAAATAATCAGACCACCTTAGATCCGTAGATATTAAAATATCTTCTACATTCATAAACGTGTGCTTTAATTAACATTGTTTAAGTGTAAAAAAACAGACCTACTATTAGTTCTAGGTTACATTTTGAAGGCTATTATAAGGGTCCAGCTTTCATAGTATCAGTATAGACAACATTTTATAAATCCTAAAATATAATTAAAAATGTATTATGTATTTTTCATCACTTTTATAATGGTCATTCTATAGAATAGTGCATTTTAATTATACATTTTAACTATATTATAAAATCCTTTCAATGTTTACTTTTACTCAAAACTACCTGCTGGGCTTTCAATACTATATTTAAATGAATATTTCTTCGTTAAGTTAATTAACCTATTCAGCATGTGTGCATCAAACTGTGTATTCCAATAATCACTCCAATTTATTATTTGATGAAGCAGATTGGAAAAAATTAAGGTTAATGCAAGAAAAAATATGTCTCCTACTTCCACACTGCCTTTAGGGATGCTTTGAATTGATTCAATACTGGCATCCATCAAAATGAGCTTAAATGAGACTAATTTAATTTTCATTGACAAGCCAAATAAAACCAGCCTAGTAGTAGAATAATTTCAGTCAGCTACTTATCAATGTTTTAACGTAACATAAAGACACTAAATGTGGCTAAAAGATATATACATCATCAATTCAAAATATTCTCCTATACATTTGAATAATAAACATGTTCTGCATCATGTTTGAGCAAGACCATACAAAAGTATACAGTATAATTGCAATATTTAATTTTTATTTTAGTGCCCCTAAATATGTTACTTTGAGCCCTATTCTATTAGAAGCCTTAAGTGATTCTTACCCGTGATTTTGACTGTGGGTGTTTTTTTCTCTCTAAATGTTTAGATGCATTCTATTGACTCAAGCCTACAATATATGTCTTTAAGCCTCCACATGTAAACCCTTCCTTTTTAAGTAGGATTTCAGGGGGTTTCATCATATGATCTGACCATACCTACAATATATGTCTTTAAGCCTCCACACGTAAACCCTTCCTTTTTAAGTAGGATTTCAGGGGGTTTCATCATATGATCTGACCATATTTAAGCAAGCCCGTAATTTACTTCTTAAACACAGTAAATAGTAAATGAGTCCATCATCATGACGTCAGTAAAACATAGAAGTTACACGTAATCTGCAATCAGAGGCTAGAAATTAATGAGAGCCAATAAGTAATATTTGCCGATCGGGCTCAAAATCAAGCACTCTGTAAAATGCATTAGCTCATCTGTTTTTGCCCATGTGGGTTTCACGACATGTATTGATCCCCTGAGTCCCGGGATCAATATTACACAGTAATAACAGTTAAAAATAATATTTTTTAATTGCTTATATGTGCATTTGAGACTTTTGCGCAATTCATTCTAATGTCTCTCCATGCCCTCCCATGCTTTGAAAGTACAGTATTGTGTGGTTAATTGCTGCTACAGATATAATAAGTGTTTAAAAAGGCCTTTACAAGTCCTATTTAGTACTTATAACATTTTTGACAGAAACTTTACTTTTTTTTGTTGTTTGCGAGTCAGACTTAATTTGCCAGCTAGACCTATGGGTCTAATAGAATATTGATTTTGTGTAACTTTAATTATTTAGAACTCATGATGTTCGAGCTGTGCTAAAACCAATGGAGTTCTAATCCCAAATTTGCATCTTTGGTTGGCTCGTAGTGATTGCGGACGGGTAACTCCTAATCAGATAAACCTGTCTGATAAGAGTTATATTTCAAACCAAAACTGCCAAGTATCCTACTGAATTAGGTAGACTGTAACATTCGACTCATGGGCCTGAGTCGCCCACCCCTGCATTATAGTAATGACAGATAATGTGGACTATTTTCTTTTGTTCTTACTTTGGTAAATCACATTTAAAAAAAAAATGCCATAATTACCATCACAAACAAGTTTAGCATCTTTCACTAAATGTTCTTAAATTAATTTATATCTGAAGTGTAATAAATAATCTACATTAATTATGTTTTTATTTTGTGTTCTTACTGAAACATAGCTTTGTCTGGTCCTTTGTGTTTGAAGAGGTTAAAATCTCTGCTTACAAAATATTTACCCTCTTTGATTTCACGCCAAATAGCAACATCCCTCTTCATCCTTTTGAAGTTTGAAAGGTTTCCAAAGGAATCAATCTATGAAATGAGATATAACAAAGACTATTTATCATTCACAATGCAAGCCATATACAAAATGTTCTGTGCATGTTAATTTCATTTAATATAATCTAATTGACCAATATTGCTTATATCCTCGCTTAGAAGGCAGAAGCTTCAATGGATCAATATTGGCAGTACAGTGACATCATTGCTCCTTTCACAATTGTTACTTACTCTATGGAAATATACTCAAGGCTTTCATTTATTTGTAGAGATACATTATTGCACTTATTGTATTTGTTTCAATCGTGAAGATGTTGTATATTTATTATTGTTAGTGCTATAACAAATAAAATTTGCATACGGATACAAAATATTTTAAACCATGAATTTTAACAAACGTGTTTTGCATATTTAAATGATCATTTGGCAAAAATGTATTTTAACATATTTATGTGAAACAAATTAACAACATTAACAAGACATGTATGACATGAGCATAAACATAACTGTAGAGACAATATTTAAATCAGCAGTCTGCTTGTGTTATGGGGCTACCATATGGCACTGCTAGTTTGCCTGTAGTCTGAGGGTGAGGATTGTCTTACTGGGACTTCTTAAATTACTAAATCCTGTTGTCAAGAACATATTCACAGTTGCAGTCTTTCAACAGATCTGAAATACTGTATTTACCCGAATCTAATGCGCACCTTTTTCATAGAAAATTGGGTCCCAAAGTTGGGGTGCGCATTAGATTTGATGGTGCACTAGATTCAATGGCGCAGTTCAAATGTTCCCATTCCGTAGCCTTTTCTCACCCCCACAAGTCGTTGACGGGTTGCTTTATGGGTCTAATTTAATAGCTGTAAGTCTTGCGGGCTACGTTTATAATTTAATAGAGCTGTAGATGTACTGAAGTAAGACAAATACCTTTCTGGGTCGCTACCTTGTGGTTAAGAAGCCATACCATGTAGTCACCCAATATGGGCAGGTCGTAGCAGAGACATCAGACAAATCTGAGTCCACTGGAAAAGGAACTGACAACCCACTCCAGTAACTTTGCTAAGATAACTTTATGGAGAAGCACAATCAGAGACATAACAATATGATGAGCCACTCAGGTCAGGAGGTGCTTAACACATTACTGAGGAAGAGCAGAGGGCAAGTACAAGTAACACCAGATCTAATGAAGTAGTTGGGCCAAAGCTGAAAGGACACCCAGCTGTGGATGTGTCTGGAGGGGAAGGAAAGTCTGATGCTGAAAAGATCAATTCAGAATAGGAACCTGGAATGTTAGAACTATGAAACTAGATGTGGTCAAGAATGGAATAACAAGGTTAAACATTGATATCATGGGAATTAGTGAACTTAAATGAACTGGAATGGGACATTTCACATCAGATAACCGCTGGATCTGCTACTGTGGTCAATAATCTTGCAGATGAAATGGAGTAGCCCTCATAGTCAATCAAAGGGTAGCCAAAGCAGTGCTCAGGTACAACCCAATCAATGACAGAATGATTTCAATTCAAATTCAAGGCAAGCCATTTAACATCACAGTGATCCAAGTCTATGCTCCAACCACGGATGCTGATGAGGCTCAAGTTGTTCAGTGCTATAAAGATATTCAACACGTCATAGATATAACACCAAGAAAAGATGCTACTATCATCATAGGAAATTGGAATGCTAAAGTAGGGAACCAAAGGACACCTGGAATAACTGGCATATTTGGCCTTGGAGTACAAAATGAAGCAGGTCAGAGATTGGTCAAGATAATTCTCTCGTCATAGCAAATACCATCTACCCACAGCCTCAGAGACGACTCTACACATGGACATTACCAGATGGACATCATAGAAATCAGATTGACTATATACTTTATAGCCAAAGATGGAGGAGCTCTATACAGTCAACAAAAAGAAGACCTGGTGGCGACCATGAGCTTCTTATTGCAAAGTTCAGAATGAAACTGGAGAAAACAGGGAAAATCATCAGACCAAGCAGATAATAAATAAATAATATCCCTAGTGTATATGCAGTGGAGGTAAAGAATAGGTGGTTTACCGCTGAGAAACAGGAAGGATATTACAAGAACAAATACACTATTAAGACATTAAGTTTATAGTATATTGTGAATAAATCATTACAGATATATATGTAACACAATCAGTTAGTACTACATTAAATGCTATTTTCCGTATTTGTTTCCTTCCTGAAAAATAGCAGACAAAGTAAAAACCTTGGATAACTATGAGAAGATTTTTAATTTGAAATGTGCAGATGTCTTTAAAGTATATTGAGCAAAAACGTTAAAACAAATGTGATATGAAGGAGTTAGTATGAAAGCTCAAGGCATATTGAATAATCACATTTTGAGTTCTGCATTTTTATATGCATTGAATGTATAATGTAGAGGTATTCTTAGCAAAACGGCATTATCTTCTAACATTTTTAACAGATCATTACATTCTGACAATGATAATATGCTTTATATATTTCACAAAATCTCATTGCTCAGGATACTTGTATATCAGTCATAATGTATACAGTATGCCATATGAGTTCCAGACATATACGTTCACAATCTTGTACCAGATATTTAATGTCAAAATTAGACAAAACCCTGATATTTGGCCGTTATTGCGGCTTATGAATTTTGTGGCAAGATAAAAAATACAATTATAAAGGGAAAAAAGAAAGTCAGGCAGCAAATATAATTAAGACATCGACTTGAATAAAAAACAAATAATTATATATTGGGGTTTAGTGAGTGAGAGTGCAGGTAAATATGTCTTTTGTGCTTTTATTACCACTCATGGCCATCTGATTTTATTGTAGCCTATATAACATTTAAAAGGAAATCTCCTTCACTGATTCAGTTTTTAATACACTGAATATACACAAGAACAAATGCTGCCTGTTTCATTCTACAGATAACATATGCGCATTAAATGTATTTTGTTAGGATTAAATATATATATATGCCATTTACCCACTGCCATTTAGAATGTACTACATTACATTAAGAAAATATCCTTTCTATGGACCTTTAATGATACACTGTGCATATTTAAGGGGGTTAGCATTTAGGAGACTGCCTTATAAAGAGAGTATATTACGCTTCACATGTTTTCCCTTTCATTACAGGCTAATGAATTAAAGGATTAGAGGATAGGCTTAGGGCCCCATGGATTTGGTACATGCCTAGCATTGACAACTTGGAGAGAAAAATAAATGCTGAATAAATGTATTGCTTGTAGAGAAAGAGCTCCAGCAGAGCAGTACCAGGTAAGCACTAACAGGTAAAGTGTATGAAGAGCGTGTGGATTCTTTCCCAATAAGCTTCCCTCAGTATCTAGATGCACATATTTTCTATTATTACTAAAGTCGGTCTCAAGCCGACATCCTTCAAACTATGAATCTGAAGCACGCTAGCGTAATGTGAACGTGTGTCCTGACGTAGGACACACGCTATCGTGTTTCAGATTCATAGTTTGAAGGATGTCGGCGTGAGACCGACTTTAGTAATAATAGAAAATATGTGCATCTAGATACTGGGGGAAGCTTATAGGGAAATAATCCACCAGACACTTAGGGTCCAGATGGGAGCTTTCATGTCTCACTTGTTACATAATTTCAAAACTTAGAAAGCATTTCTATGATATGATATAAATATTCCCATAATAGATGGCTAGATGAACTAAGCATATGGAGCCTGTTTCAAAAGCTTGGGCCTTTAAAGTGTGATTTGGTCTAACTAAAATTAGGGATGAAAGCAAAACAATCTTAGGTGCAATAAGGAACTCAGTTTCAAAATAAGAGACAAAAATGGTAAATAATTTCAGCAAGGTGAGAAGTATCTCAGATTGATTGAGTGGTAATATCTACTATGATTATAATCATAGTTATATAAGTCATATATCAGAAATAAGAAGTGTTGGTTAAACATACCATTGCTTAATCTTCAGAATTGAGATGTACAAGATTGTTACCCCAATATCACTCAGAGGGTTAAAAATGTTCAAAAAGCAACAACTAGGTGGCTGCTATGCTATCAGCCCCATTAGATTGCAGCCAATCAGAAGATGCAGATGCTTGGAGCCAATCAGAATGGGATACACGCCGTGGGATTGGATTAGAAATGATTGACAGTTACATCAGCCAATCACAATGGGATATAGGGATGTATCCCATTCTGATTGGCTCACACCGTTGCACCTTCTGATTGGCTAAAATTTGACTGACCGCATTTTCAGCCAATCAGAAGGCACCATTTCAAAAATTTTGCGGATCATGTGCGAGAACCCTCATTTGCGACGAGTAGGTCCTCAAGAGAGAAGCTCCATTCATTTTTTTATTTTTAGACCATCTGTATTTTTTGGGAGGGGCCCTGCCTGCGAAGACTTTGAGGAGGACCGGGCATCACTGGATGGGCATTTTGGACAGGTAAGTGTACTATTTAGAATGTATTGTATTACGTGTTGTATTTATTCATGTATTAATTGTAATGTGTATTTTTTTCTAGGTGTGTCAGACCTGGGGACATTTATGGAGGACCCTTGTTTGGGACATTTATGGAGGACCCTTGTTTGGGACGAAGTACAGAAGACCATTGTCGCTGGAGGGGCATTTGGGCAAAGTAAGTGGTCTAATTTACCCTATTCTAGTTTTAGTAAGGGGGGTTGTTTTAGGCGTAATTATAGGATTTTTATCTTATGTAATATATGTTTTTATTTGGTGTAATTATTTTATGTAATGTATTTTTTTATTTTCTGTAACTCTACGTTTTTTATTTTTCTATAATGTAGTGTTTTTTAATTTTATGTGATTTATGTTTCTATTGTCTGTAAATGCTTTTTTATTTTATGTATTTTATGTTTTTTATTTTGTGTAAGTTTTTTTGTTGTTGGTGTAATTAGTTGGGTGCTAGGGATTTTATTAGTGGTTATGTAGGTAGTGTAGGGGTTAATAGCGTAAAGGGGGTTAATAGGGTAGAGGGGGTTAAATAGAGTGGAGGGGTTAATAGTGTAGAGAGTGGTTAATAGGGTAGAGGGGGATTAATAGTTTAGTGGGGTGGTTAATAGGGTAAAGGGGGTTAATAGTGTAGAGGGGGATTAATAGTGTAGTGTTGTGACTGTGTCGTGAGGGTCCTGGAGGACCCTCATGGCACTTATAGTGTTAATTGGGAGGGTTAATTATTGTCCCACAATGGTCTGTATTGACCCTTATTGGACTGATAATGTTTATTAGAGGCTTATGAAGGTCTAAATAGACTACCATGAGGGATGGAGTTATTTTTAGGTGCCCCCATGGGCAATTTTTTAGTTAGGGCAGGTCCTTTAAGGACCTTTAAGGTCCCTTCAGGTCTTGCAAGGTGACAAATTAGAATTTTTAAATGCAGTTAACCCCCGCTGCAAGGGGTAATATGGGGACACTGTGGGGGTCCCGATGGGGACCCCCAACATAGAGGGGTTACTTTTAGGTGCCACGTGGTTAGTTAAACTGTTAACCACTGCCACCCGGGTCCCAATCAAGAACCCCAAAACAAGGGTTAATATTGGGAGCCTACGAGGGTCCCAATCGGTACCCCTGCAGCATGGGGATTAGTCTGAGGATCAGGTCGAGCTTTAGGGGCCGGAGGGATATTTGGGGCAGGAGCTCACGCAGCAAACAGAAGGGCTTTTAAAGCCTTTGTGAGTCGTCTCAAGCAGACGTTGGGCTTTGGTCTCCATTTGAGTGTTACGGGCTAGCTCAAGGGGGACTTCATAGCAATTTAATAGCAAAATTGGTATGTAGCGGGTATGGGCTTGACAGATTAAAGGGTTGCGCGCTGCGATGTTCCACGTTCCACCAAACGTAGGCATTTTTTGGCCGTCCTGTGTTCTAACACGCAAGTCGGCAACATAGAGGTTTACTAATTTAATAGCCTTTAGTCCTACTTTTTTAGATACGGACTACTTTTTAAAAAGTTGCCTGAATTTAATGAGGCTGTATATAAGCAAGGCTAAAATACTTATACCATGAAGGAATCTAAGCATAAGAATATCTTATACCACCAAAAGAATCCAGCTAAAAAAGAATATTATAACAGTATCTAGAGTTTTACACAAAGTTCTGATAATCCAGTTATGAATTAACTGACAAAGTAACATTTAGGTTTTCTGACTGTGAATCTAGAGACATATCAACCATACTCTTTCTTCTTGCAAAATAGAAAATAATATTCTTTAGACGGCCAAAGTACCTAAAAAAATAAGAAACATTCAGTTGGATTTCCTTTTGGGATTTGCCAAAGGAAGCTTTTCTCCGTATTCCCTTTTTTGTTTTAAATGGTTTTAAAGTTTTACATCAAACCCAATAAGGTTGTTTTTTGTAAATATATTCCCTTTCTGCACATGTAAATGTATCCCCTTTTGGTTTGATTTAGAGTTTTATACATTTTATGCAAATATTACATTGAGGCAGATAACATTGATTAATGAATGAATGAACTAATTTTATAAGTATACCTTATTAAAACATTTTAAGTTTACCTTTATGTCAGTGTACCTTTATGTAATAAGGCATAATTTAAAAAGTACTATGTCAGTTGAATGTTTTGACAATGCGCCAACATTTTCCATAGCGCTGGGGTAAAAACATAGGTATAACCAAGGGTGTAGGAGCCAGAATAATTCTGGGGGGGATACGGCTTATTGTATACACAGGCTGTAAAATAGCTTATATATACATACATACAAACATAGAAAAATCTCAGGGGGGACTTGCCCCTCCCCCCCCACCCATGATTCCTACACCCATTGGTATAACATTATATAACTTGACAGACTGAAAGAAAAGGAGTTGACCCTGCCCTTGAGCTAATAGTCATATACATGCCACTTTTAAATAAAGTGCCTTGCAAGACTGTAAGCTTGCAAGCTTACAGACTAAAGGATTAATGAAACAAAAAGCTGCGAGAGATGGAGCTGATATAATAACACAAATTGTAGATAGGTGGGTGGGTCTGGACAAGATAGGTGGATGGGCATGTTAGAAAAGTTCAAAGGCAGAATAGAAGGTACCCTTGTGTGAGGCTCTAGGTCGGCAGGTAAAAGAAAGTAATGTTAATGGAACTGGAAAATTGTCAGTTGGTCAGTGCTTCTGATTGGCTGCATCATATGGTGCCCAATGTCACAGTCTGTGTCTGGATGCAGATGAAATATTTACATACATTACAGGCCGACACCACCAAATATCGTGGCTGGAATTATTGCTAGAAAAAAACAGGGTAAATCCTGTGGTATTATATATGGGCAATATAAGTCATGGTGCTGGTGACTATAGGTGTCATCTTCAACATTTTCATATACATTATCACCATTTTCGTCGCTTTTCAGTGATGCCACGATGGTTGAAAAACTATTGCATGCTTCTATGCGGGGCGTCTTTACAGCTTTATTGAAGTTTGTAATTTGTATCTAACAGTCAGCCTTTATGTTTCTGCCCTCTAGGTCTGCATCTAATATTTGGGTTACTGAGTAATATAGGAAACCATTGCTAATATCTCCCTTGTGGTCTGCACATGCTCTCAGTGTTTGAAGCAAGTAGAAGTAAACTCACAACACAACCCATCATTTCAATTGCCAGTTCAAAACCCTGATAGATATGTAGGCAATACTTAATCTTGAACACAAACCGCCTTATTAAATTGCGATTCGGCATATTTAAAAGGGATCTATTGAAGCACACAGCATATTTTTTTACAGAAGTTTTTAGTTAGTGCTTGCTTTTGGATAGAAGTTCACTAACTAAAAACTGCTGTAAAAAAAATGCTGTGTGCTTATATAGAGCCCTTTTAAATTTGCTGAATCGCAATTAAAGATAGGAAGAAGACCTAGAAAAGAGGTTTAAAAAATGATTGACAGGCAAATATTAAATATTTCACTGCCAGAAAATTCATATTCAATAACATTCACTGGATAAAGTACTTATTACTGCCTATAGTTTTAAATTGTATTGTTATAATTGGAATCTTTACTGTGTTCCTATAATGTACATTTTTTGCTCTTGTAATACTTATGTGAAAATATGTCCAAATTGAATAATTATCCCTTCTTGTTACCATGCTGAGCTTCCATCGTTCCTTGGTTCAGTAGGTAAGATTCCCTGTCTATATATTAATGACAGTCATAGAAGCCTCATTTGATATCCCCACTTGTGTGTTGGTTTTTCTGATTTTAAGATCCATTACAGAATGGGAATGATCAGTTGGGGATTAATAAACCAGTGAAGTATAACCTAGCTGTGTCTTTCAGCAAAGTATTAAATTTGGTATATTTACAAGTGCCACAAAGCAGCAGTTGGTATAATTCTTGCAATGTCCCCAGGTTATACTTTGTGTAATAAAAATTATGCATGTATGAGAAACCTGACATTTAAACAATAAAGGGCAAAGCTAATGTGCTGCTCTTATTTTCTTTACTTTATCATTTGTGGAAGATGGAAACATTTCTGCAGATACATTATACAGCTTATTAGGGCATGTGCTATGAATAATTGTTTTACCTTATTGTAAAAGTTGTTTATGGATTAGTGTATTTAGATTCAATACAAGTACACCCAAGTTATATTATCACATTGTTTAGTCCCATTCCCAATGCCTCTTCTCTATGCCTTGAACATTGTACTAAATGCTCCTGATTTAAGTTCATATGATTTCTGCCCAGTTTTTTCCTTAACCTCTGCCGTTTTACTTTTCCACTTAAAAGACCAAAATAGGACTTTATTAATATGTGTAATAAATTATTATCCAGGCACAGATCTGCTGTAGGGGCAGGAGGTACAGTGCACCAGGCTCCTCATCTGGGGTGGGTCCCATGTTGCAGGGGATCACAAGGGTGTGTGGCTCATGGGAGAAGCACTCGTTGGCACCTGGTCACCAGGAAGGAGCAGTAAGAAAGCTATGGAGTGGGTAGCTATGGGTATTTAGAGAGCCAATGGCCGGGGAGGGGATTTTGAGGGGCATTGCTTTGGGAAGGGGTCTTGGGGGTATTAAGAGGGCCCATTGGCTGGGGAAGGGGGCCTTGAGGAGAAGGGAGCTGCTTTGGGTAGGAGTCTTGGGGTTATTAAAAAGGTTCAATGGCTGGGAGAGGATGCCTTGAGGGGATGAGAGCTGCTTTGGGAAGGAGTCTTTGTTATTATTAAGAGGAGGGGACCTGCTTTGGGAAGGGTTCTTTTTTTTTAAAGAGGGATCAGTGGCTGTTGGAGGGGGTCTTGATGGGAAGGGAGTGGTTTTGGGAAGGGGTCTTTTGGGTAACAAAAATTAAGAGGGGCCAATGGCTGGGGGAGAGGGACTCTGGGGTAAGGCAGTTGTTTTAGGAGGTGGTCTTTTGCAGGTAGCGCTGGAGGAGAAGCTGAGTGAGTTGGCACCTGGGGTGCTTTGAGAGGGATAGGATGAAGGAGGCGCTGAGTGAGTTAGCCCAAAATATTATTTTTTTCCCACCAGGGCCATCCATTCACTACCTCCACTGGATAAGTGTGAATTAGAATTGGGAACTCTTCTTTTATTTGTGTATTTTCTGATTTCTTTTTCTATATATATATATATATATATATATATATATATATATATATATATATATATATATATATATATATACAGTGGAGATAAAAAGTCTACACACCCCTGTTAAAATGTCAGGTTTCTGTGCTGTAAAAAAATGACACAAAGATAAATAATTTCAGAACTTTTTCCACCTTTAATGTGACCTATAAACTGTACAACTCAATTGAAAAACAAACTGAAATCTTTTAGGTGGATGGAAGAAAAATAAAAATTAAAAATAATGTGGTTGCATAAGTCTGCACACCCTCTTATAACTGGGGATGTAGCTGTGTTCAGAATTAAGCACTCACATTCCAAATCGTGTTAAATAGGCATCAGCATCCACCTGCCATCATTTAAAGTGCCTCTGATTAACCCCAAATAAAGTTCAGCTGCTTTAGTTGGTCTTTCCTGAAATTTTCTTAGTCGCATCCCACAGCAAAAGCCATGTCCCACAGAGAGCTTCCAAAGCATCAGAGGGATCTCATTGTTAAAAGGTATCAGTCAGGAGAAGGGTACAAAAGAATTTCCAAGGCATAAGATATACCATGGAACACAGTGAAGACAGTCATCATCAAGTGGAGAAAATATGGCACAACAGTGACATTACCAAGAACTGGAGCTTCCTCCAAAATTGATGAGAAGACAAGAAGAAAACTGGTCTGGGAGGCTACCAAGAGGCCTACAGCAACATTAAAGGAGCTGCAGGAATATCTGGCAAGTACTGGCTGTGTGGTACATGTGACAACAATCTCCCGTATTCTTCATATGTCTGGGCTATGGGGTAGAGTGGCAAGACGAAAGTCTTTTCTTACAAAGAAAAACATTCAAGCCAGGCTACATTTTGCAAAAACACATCAGAAGTCTCCCAAAAGCATGTGGGAAAAGGTGTTATGGTCTGATGAAACCAAGGTTGACCTTTTTGGCCATAATTCCAAAAGATATGTTTGTCGCAAAAACAACACTGCACATCACCAAAAGAACACCATACCCACAGTGAAGCATGGTGGTGGCAGCATCATGCTTTGGGGCTGTTTTTCTTCAGCTGGAACTGGGGCCTTAGTTATGATAGAGGGAATTATGAACAGTTCCAAATACCAGTCAATATTGGCACAAAACCTTCAGGCTTCTGCTAGAAAGCTGAACATGAAGAGGAACTTCATCTTTCAGCATGACAACGACCCAAAGCATACATTCAAATCAACAAAGGAATGGCTTCACCAGACGAAGATTAAAGTTTGGAATGGCCCAGCCAGAGCCCAGACCTGAATCCGATTGAAAATCTGTGGGGTGATCTGAAGAGGGCTGTGCACAGGAGATGCCCTCGCAATCTGACAGATTTAGAGTGTTTTTGCAAAGAAGAGTGGGCAAATCTTGCTAAGTCAAAATGTTCCATGCTGATAGACTCATACCCAAAAGGACTGAGTGCTGTAATAAAATCAAAAGGTGCTTCAACAAAGTATTAGTTTAAGGGTGTGCATACTTATGCAACCATATTATTTTATTTTTCATATTTTTTTTCCCTCTACCTAAAAGATTTTAGTTTGTTTTTCAATTGAGTTGTACAGTTTATAGGTCACATTAAAGGTGGAAAAAAGTTCTGAAATGATTTATCTTTGACTCATTTTTTTACAGCAGGGGTGTGTAGACTTTTTATATCCACTGTATATAAATATATATATATATATATATATATATATATATATATATCACATATATAGTTGTGAGCGTACGGGCCGTTGCTCACGCTTGCGGGCTCGCGCAGCGAGCCGCGGCCCTCGCATAGCGAGGTCACTGGGCAAGGGCCTCAGTTGCTGGCATGGAGCACCGAAGGCGCTCCATGCCAGCAACTGAGGCCCCTCGCGAAGCGAGGGCCTCAGTTGCTGGCGAGGTCACTGGGCAAGGGCCTCAGTTGCTGGCATGGAGCGCCGAAGGCGCTCCATGCCAGCAACTGAGGCCCCTCGCGAAGCGAGGGCCTCAGTTGCTGGCGAGGTCACTGGGCAAGGGCCTCAGTTGCTGGCATGGAGCGCCGAAGGCGCTCCATGCCAGCAACTGAGGCCCCTCGCAAAGCGAGGGCCTCAGTTGCTGGCGAGGTCACTGGGCAAGGGCCTCAAACCCTCGCAAACTTCACGTCGCTACTCAAAAAACACGACACACAAATTACGACACTCGCTAAATTTTACGAGGAACGCAAACAACCTGCGAAACACGTTACCACACATTACGACCTCGCAAACATCGGACGCAACACGCCGACATACAAACATTTAAAACACAATAAATACACACAACACACACATAAAAAGCTTACCTACAGCAAGAGGAACCATCCAGCACCTCAAAAAAACAAGTTACACCTTCATTTAAATAAAAATAAAACACTTTAGACACTAATAAAATCGCTAAGCAAGAGAAAAAATGAAAACGAGGCTACAGCACTCTCCAGACGTAAAACACCACACCACAGTCGCAAAACACCACACGAAACTCGAAAACCACTACAAACCAACAACGGACAATACGCAAAGACGCACAACACATATAAACCGCCATTTAACGCAAATGCGGAAGTACGACACTACGCGCACGGTTTCGACTCGCGCACGCACAGTATTACACTGCACACATTCACCACGCTTAGAGAGCAGCTCCACAACACTAATGCTGCAGCAATGTCAAAACACATTCACATCTCTTCAACACAATGCTTCCAAATAGGTAAAGTATATTAATTTATTAATGTATTATATCTTTACTATTACACACCAAACAACATTAGCTACCTTACAATTTCATTGCCGTCATTTTTTGACGGGCAATTCGCTAGTATATATATAAATGTGTGTGTATATATATATATATATATATATATATATATAACTATAAGCACTGGGAGCCACTATATTTGTTCTGGTAATGCCACATGAAATTTGCCAGAGGGATCCATCTGGGCCTTGGGTTAAAGTTCCCCAATCTTTAAAGTGCTAGAATGTCTGCAGAAAACCTAAGAGCCGGATCAGGTGAACTGATTACCCGGCCTTGTGATTACTGCTGCTCTGCATAGTGTTTCAAACAAGAGAGAGAGAGATTTCTCTCTTAGAGAGTGATTCTTAGGAGCAAGATTAGAGTATATGCATAGCAGGTGGCCTCTACAAATGTTGGTACCTTTTAAGAATACAATTGGACAATGAAAATTGTGCCAAAAAGAGATTAATTGTGCTCAATGTGCAAGCGACTGCAATAAAGACATGGACCCAATGCCTCCGGGGCTTATCAGCAATGAATGGCAATGATCTCTCATTAACAAAAGATAACACATGTCAATTTATTTGGTGGATCAGAAAGGCTGACAACACAAAATAGAAAACTACAGTGTAGGAAAATGCATTTTTAAATAACATTCAAATTGATACAGTATTTTTATTACCTAGTTTAATTTATACAATATTCAGAAGCTCATCTATGTCACTTTAATGATATGTGAAACATGACTAAGACATTTAATATTCCTTCTTCTAACTTACTATACTATATCACCTGCAGCTATAAGGCCCAGTGTCTGCTTGCTAGGAAAGAAAATACAGCACTATAGTCATATGAAGCCCAAGCAAGTTGGAGGACTTACAAAGTTCAAGGTATTAGATGAAGTACAATTACAAGGAGTGCTGAATGCCAAGTCGTGAGTATCCTCTCCATTCTCTCACTGGTACCTCTGTGGAAAGGACTCCATGGTTACAAAGTGCAGGCTCCATGGTTACAAGACACAGACTCCATAGTTACAAGATGCAGACACTATGCTGCAAGATTAGGAACATATTCACATTGAGAAAACACATGTGAACAATGCTGGTTTTTGTTATAACATACAGTAGATATATACATACAGTATTTTTTACTAAGGTTATTCCTTATATTGTTATACAATCTTATAGCAGAACATAAGTATGGATTTCCATACTTAGAAAATGAAATGTGGTGTAGTAATGTTCTATTCCTTAGGTAAATTAACAAAAGCATCTTCATGATTATATACAGAGCATTTGAAATCCTACTGTGTATAGTTTGTATAGAAATGTTTTAATTAGGTTAGCTAATTTCATCCTCCTGAAAGTAATTATGATATGCATTTTGTACTTCACTTATTATTAAGAAGTTCCCACAGTAACAACTTCTTACTTTCTGCAGCTTTCCCCTTTTTGGCTCTCAACTCTTATGAGAGACGTTGTATAGCTGTGGGTAGCATGACTTTTGGGCAAATGAGACGTGCACGCTGTCATGTGCGCGCCGAAAAATGCCTGATAAATGTGTTCACCCACACCAGTGCGGCAGTACAGCACTCTGCACTTAACCTCTCCTCCCCCACTACTCAGCCTCCTTCTCCAGCCAATAATCACCATCTCCCCAAGTATTAACCACCCAGTATTCACCCTCTCTTCCGGTTATGAACGTACCGGAATATGATAATGACATGACGTCATGTCATTAGCATATTCCGGTACCACAACCGGAAGACGTGCTGCTGGGGTCAGCATCATCAGCAGGAGCTCATCTGAGCATAATAACAACTAAGGAGAGAGGGGGATAGATATTGGAGAGGGGGGAAATGAGGAGGAGGTCATGGGGGAAGCAAGAGAATGATAAGGGGGGAAGGAGGAGGAGAATAAGGGGTTAAGGAGGAGGAGGATGAGGGGTTAAGGAGGGAGAGGATAAGGTTTAAGGAGGAGGAGGATGAGGGGTTAAGGAGGGAGAGGATAAGGGTTAAGGAGGATGAGGATGAGGGGGGGAAGGAGGAGGATAAGGCGGGAAAGGAGGGAGGAGGAATATAAGGGAGAAAAGGAAGAGGAGGAAGGGAAGGCAGGAAGAGGAGAGCAGTGCCAATGGGCAGGAGAGAGCTGCAGCAGACCCGGGGAGAGGACAAGCAGGAACAGGGAGAGCTGCATGGTGTGAGGGTGCACAGGATTGGTGCAGGTATGTACCCAGTGGCACATTCTCTCTCATCTGGCTTGATTAGATATTTTTTTTTTGGTGGGGGGGCACATAAAACATAGTGGTCGTTTTATAAATGGGGCCGTCTTATACACAGAAAAATATGGTATTCGGTTTTGAATGAGTGATGTGGACTCATGAAACAATTTAATAAAGTTGACAATGTTTAGGTACTCCTTACATTCTATTGATTATAGTATATATTTATATATACATTTTTTTCTTCAATAATTTTTATTAACTCACATATTTGATTGAATATTGACAAACAGTACTTTGTACAAATGTTTAAATTTAACAGCAATGAAATAAAAATTATTATGTGTACACTGAAACGTGTGATATACTGCTTTACATTTTCCGTAGGGGAGGAGTGGGGAAGGCGTATTCTCATACTGACTAAAAAGCCCAATCCTGCTAAATAGTGCGGATCAGAGTTATAGGTATATATAACTCACATTCCTATAAGGTTTCCTGGGTCGGCACGTGGTCCAAGGCCTCCCAGCCCGCGCTAGCTCAGATTTTATGAGTGTTCAGAGAGTAAAAATTGGAAAGAGTGAGGTCTCCCTATCTAGAGGCAATGCTGTGAGGGGAGCATACCCAGGTCTCCCAGGTTTTCAAAATAGAGGGGAGAGTATCAGAGATAATATGTGTCAATCTTTTATTTATAATATGACTATTTGAAAGATGAAATTTGTGTCTTTCCATTTTTTAGCTATGTATCTTCTGGAGGCTAGCATAATAAATTGTGGTAGTTTATTTTGGGATTTTGAAATTGAGGGGTTATGAGAGCCTAAAAGGCATAGTTCAAAGGTTGGATATTAATTGAGACACTTTAATCCACATATTTTGAATTTTGGGGCAGGTCCACAAGGTATGCAGGAAGGTCCCAAGGATGGGCACCCTCTAAAGCAATTTGCACTTTCTTGGAGTTTCATTTTATGGAGCCTATCTGGAGTGATATAAATTCTATGGAGATTTTTTAGAGAGGTTTCCAGTAGGCTATAATTCAAAGAGCCCCTTGCTAGCCTATTGCAGGTTTGTTCCCATTTATCTAATTCCCATATCTGATCAAGATCTTCCTCCCATTTTACCATGAATTTGGATTTGTGGTTCTTAGGGGGTATTGAGAGTTTCATATAGTAAGCCTAGAATCCCCCTTGTTAATGTGGTGTCCAGCTGGTTTTGTGGGGGCCTACGATTCTCATTGTGGTTGTAATATAGTGTCTAAGCCTACAAAAATGTAAATGTTCTCTAAGTGGTAGCTTGTATTTGTCCCTCATTTGTTAGAAGGTAAGAAACTGGTCATCTATAAACCACAGATCTAGTCTGTCCAGGCCCCCTGAGGTCTATCAGATAATTGATTCTGCCGGAAGATCTTTGAGGAAGTGGGGGAGGGTGAGAAAAGGTGTAAGTGGAGAGAGGACCATTGCTAGTTGGCCAGGAAAGCCTACCTTTGCTTTTGTGTCTAAACATTATGGGTTTGGCTATTATGGGGGGTTTGTTTTTGGAAATTATTAAGATCTTTGGTTACAACTTTAATAGATAAAGATCGGAAGAAGTAAAGAATCTTCGGAAGGATATTCATTTTTATCGTGTTAATTCGGCCTGTCCATGAGCTTTGAAATTTAGTCCACTTGTTAAGGTCCGCTGACAATTCCTTAAAGAGAGAAAGGTAGTTAACTTTGTATAGGTCTGATATTTTGGTAATAATGTTTATACCCAGGTATTTTAGAAGTGTCTTAGGCCAAGAAAAATGTTAATATTTTTTTAAAGTTCAGATCTGGGGATGCGAGACCCAAGAACCTCTGTTTTTTCTAGGTTGACCTTAAGACCTGAAATCTGACCAAAGCTATCTAACAGGTTCATGAGAGTTGGGATTGAAGTGGAGGGGTTAGTCAAAGTACACAGGAGGCCATCAGCGAAAAGACAGCACTTACAATGATAGTGGCCTACCTTTAATCCATATATGTCAGGAGTGGACCTGATGACTTGTACTAATGGCTCTATAGCCAGGGCAAAAAGAAGTGGGGATAGTGGACAACCCTGCCCCGTGCCTCTTTGGATATTCAGGAATTTCCTAGTAGAATCTGGTAGTTTCAGGTAAGCTTTAGGAGAGTGGTAATAGGTCCTTAGGAGGTTCAGCAAATGGCCCTTAAAGCCAAATTTACAGCCTTATTAAATTGTGATTTGGCCAATTGAATAGGGCTTTATATAAGCACAGAGCATATTTTTTAACAGAAGTTTTTAGTTAGTGAAGACCTTGCTTTTAATTAGAAGTTCACTAAAAACTTCTGTAAAAAAAAAAAAACATGCTGTGTGTTTATATGGAGCCCTAATCAATTGGCAAAATCACAATTTAATAAGGCTGTTGGATAGTATTTAGAGTAAATTTAGAGTCCAATTGGGGCAACATTTTTTAGAGTCCAATGCTCAGGTACAAAGTGGGGTGCTTGAACTCTGGGTGAGGTAGAAAACATTCAGAACCCTTCTTATATTGTCTTCAGCCTGTCTGTGTGGAATAAAACCCACCTGATCCTTATGGATGAGTCTGGGGACAAAAATTAGAGATCCTATTCACCATAATGTTGGCAAATATTTTTATATCCCCATTTAGTAGGGAGATTGGGTTGTAGTTTTTAACCTCTAAAGGGTCCCTTATATATACAAATATTTTAATTATTTTTATATATATATATATATATATATATATATATATATTTTTTTTTTTTGTGGGATTATTTCAGACTGTAATACATTAATTAGTTATTACTTTTTGTTTCTCTCGATATGCTCAATTTCTAGAATTACTAATAGTGACCTAGTCACTTAATATTTATCTTTAAGCTTCAGACTACTCTAATACCTACCACTTGTGTACGATTCACCCTCATAAGTTTATATGAGTGGTAAATATTACAGTAGTCTGAAGCTTAAAGATAAATATTAAGTACAAAGTCACTATTAATAATTATATATCACTTGGCTCGAAAAGGAGTTATCAGACTTAAAAAGTGTCTTTTCCTAATAAAAGAAAGTGTCTCTACCATACGTATGCTGAACTTTCCAGCAAGTTCTTTACCTTACCTTCAACTCCTAGAGTCCTGCCTGAACGCAGCTCTGCGTTGCGCTGGCGTGTACATGAGCGATTGTTTTATTATTGGGGTTCCATTCAGTGGGCCTGGGGGTGTCACAGGGGGACCCAGGGGAGCGGAAGTCACGAGGCCTGTGATGGATAGTCCCCCAGGCCCCAGAAACACACACAAAATTGAAATCCCAAAATAAAATTCCTGAAGAGTCCACTTAATATAAATTACATTTATTATACAGTGTATATAAACTGTGCGATCAGTAATTAAATATATTTGGATAAATCAATCACTTGTTTGCAGATAGTGGCATATCAAATTTAAACCTAAATCAGAACTAGACTAAACTCCAATTTAAGGACAACAGTATTATTAGCTATTTAAGTCATGAGAATAAAAGCAAGTTCAGAGAAATGGAAGTTGCCATGACAGTCATACATGCTTTTCAAGGCACTAGGGGGATGGATACAGAGCAAGGCAAGCAAGGCTTTAAAGTCCTGGGCTGGTTTCTTATCTGGATCTACCAATCAGACAACAAATCTCCCTCACTTCTCTCTCCTCCTTCCACTATGAAATAGATAATAAAAATGAGCAGGTCAAAGCCATTCAGTCTCCAACCCAGCAGGTAGTATAGAAGAAACAGACAACGCATCATTTCCTTAAAGATGTTGTGCCCATGTCTTACACAGAGGCTAATATAGTTAATTACCCACAATTATTGGAAATGTTCCATATCTACAGTGGCCCATTAAATAAAGTAGCCCACTTCTTTCTCTATCACCCTTTTAAGTAAGAAATACATTTAACACTTACATTGCTGATTCACAAATCCACTTCATTGATTATTTATCAGTGTTCTAATCTATTTTTTAAATTATTGTTTTTTAAATTTACACATTTAACGTTAAAAATATGTGTATAGGCTCACTGTAAGTAAAACATTCCAGTAATAATATTTTAGGTATTCCCTAATTTAAAATGCCTAAGAAGGTGATATGTGTGTATAAAGGGAGTGAATGGGTACAGTGTGGAAAACCATATGAGTCTTGGCTGTGTAGGGAGAAAGGAAAGAAGAATCTTTGCAATATTTCTGAGACAATTCTGTGTGAATGGCATCTTCTAATGCAAACATGGCATAGCTATTAGATTCCTAGAGTTCCATGTGGTAATGTGATGGTTGTGCTTGTACTAGTACCTTTGCCACATGACAATGCTAACCAATAAGAAATAGCTGGCCATAATATTGCCTTAGACGATGCAATATGGAGATTGACAACTTGCTGCCCCCCCCCCCCTCTTTCTTCCAACATTCAATACAGAGATTCACAAGGGATTCAGCATCAAACAACAACAGTCTTACGGTGCTTTCAGAATGTTAGATGCTTCTTAATTTTTTTACATTGCTATAACTTCTTTCTTTAATACAAAATTCCTTTGAAGGTCCTCTGTTGTGTGACACAATATGATTTAATTTGATTATTTAATAACTGATCAGCAGTAAAATCTGTATTTTAAGGAACCAAAATCAATCTAGGTTTCAAAAAAATACATTTGTGTTTAGACTTCAGAAGACTTGCTCTCTCATCCCCCTTTTAGGTATCAAGGTGGTAGAAGAGCTGCCCAGGGGAATTGTCTGTTGTCTTTACCCTTTAAAAAAAGTCTTTACCTGTTTCCTTCCCTGCAGTGACTTTAGTAGACACACCTACACCAGTCTGAAAAAAAGAAGAATTGCCTCCTGGGCATATCCTCCTCCCACCCCTGGGGGATGGAGATACGTATATCTGCTGGAAGTAACAATGCTAACACTGAAATATTTTACAAACTAGATTTAATTCATTTTTTTCAAGTACTGATTTTATTGCTAATCACATATAATAGTTTTTAAAATCGTAATTGTAAAATCGTAACAGGAGGAGGGAGATGGGTGAAAGAGACACAGGGGAGTGAATGGGGGCGGGGAGAAACAGGTGTGAGAGAGGGGGGGAAGAGACACAGGCAAGGGATTTAAGGGGAAATAAACAGTGGAGGGAGAGGGGGCAAAGAGACACGGGAGGGAGAGAGTGGGGAGAGGCTCGCAATGAGCACCAAAGTTGCCTGCAATGAGCAGCAAAGCCACCCATTGTAGGGCTCTCTAGCGCTCATCGCAAGGCCCGTAAAGTAGAGGGGAGGAGAGGCTCACAATGAGCACCAAAGGCGCTCATAACGAGTCCCACAATGAGCACCAAATGCCCTCATTGCAAGTTAGAGGGGGAGAACCTCGCATTGTGTGGCAAACAGCATTGCCAGGCTTCAAATTCTATTGCCTTCAATCTTGACGGACAAGTCGCTAGTCATTAAATATTGTTTAACCAGTGTTTAGAATCCTAACTCATACAAAGATATTTTCAAAGTTACTATATATGTACCCTTGTATTGTACATGAAACTATCTTCCTGCCTATTCACACTAGTATAGAGGTATTTCCCGCTTAACACTACACCTTTTAGATCTGTAGGGCGGTTTTCTCTGTAATTCCAAGCCAATCCTGCTGAGCGCTTTGCTTCACGATAATGCTGTCTAACGCTCAGAACAGCACCACAGCGTAAACAGAGATAGGAGAAGACGGAGAGAGCTAAAAGAGAGAAAACTGCAAAGCTGGGGAGACATCCAGAGATAAGGCATAGAATACTTTCATTATTTCCTTGTTTCTCAGAATGTGTTTTTTTATTGTTAATTGTCTAATAAGATCTACATTATTTTTATTTTTGTACTGTTTTATAGAACATGAGTGAGCGCAAGGAAGATCAGGACAAGTTGAAGCACCAGAGCATTCCCCTAGGTGTCAAAAATGCAGGTGCTGGACCACTTGGAGAAAGGGGAGCTTCAAGTGGGCATTTGAGCAGATATGAAAGTTGCCATCCTCCACAATCCACACTGTACTGAAGAACAAAGACAAGATCAGGTCTTCAGCAACCACTAGCACTGCATCTTCAGAGAAGAAGGCTATCCGTCCCAGTTGCTATACCCTGGAGGAGATGGAGAATCAGTTGTCCATCTGGATTGATGACGGACTGGAGTGTAACATAACTCTAAGCCAGGCCATCACAATGGAGAAGGCTAGACGGGGAGATTCTCAGCCAGTAGAGATCGGTTTGACTGTTTCAAAAAGAGGAAAACCCTCTACAACAAAAAGAGTGCTGACATCAAGGCTGCTGCTTTCTTTCCAGGCTCTTTGAAGAACATCATAGAAAGAGGCAATTAAACTCCTGAACTGGAGTTATACATCGATGAGACCAGCCTCTTCTGGAAGCAAATGCCAAGCTGCACATTCACATGACAGGAGCAAAAGGGAGCACCGGTTAAAGACCGGCTAAGCCTTCTTCTGGGGGCGAGCAGTGACTTCAAAATCAAGCCATTGCTGGTCTACCACTCAAAAAAACCTAGAGCTATGAAGGGCATACCAAAATCCACGTTGCAGGTCTTTTGGCAATTCAACAGGAAGGCTTGAATCACCATGGACATCGTTAAGAACTGGTTCAGCGAGCATTTCGGTCTATCGGTGCAGTGCTATTACAGGCGCAGAGGACTTTAGGCCAAAAATCTCTTTTTAAGGAACAATGCTCCAAGCCACCCTACCAACTTGGCTGAGCCCCATTCCTGCATTCCATGCGGGTGGAAGTCGTGTTCCTGTCACCCAACACTACTTCGATCATTCAGCGTATGGATTCGGGGTCATTGTGAACTTAAGGCCCTACTGTCTTCACCTCAGCTCATTGACCAGATGGACAGCAAGGACAAACAATCCATGATGGATTTCTGGAAGAAGTACATCATCATGCATGTTACTAACATTGATTTGTCCTGGAAGAAGGTGACACAGCAATATCAAAAAACTGTGTAGAGGAAGATATGTCAAGAGCTGTGTGGAGATGTGCAACCAGAACAGCCCATCATAGCGGAGACAGTGGACCTCGTGAACACAGCTGGACTGGGAGAGACACCCAGGACATAGAGCACTTGGTACAGGCTGCAGGCCAACAACTGGAGGATTATGGCTAATGTAATGGCAAATGATCCAGATGCTGTGAGGAGCAGAAATGTGAGACACACCTTTATTGGGTTAACACTCCCGTTAACACTCCTATTGCCCGGAACCTAACTACAGTGCTAAATGGGGTATTGCTGTATTTCATTTGGAAATATAGGAGGCTGTGATAACTACATTTTTACTGAAATTCAGACATATACAAAACATGACTTGGGCCACGTCCTGCTCCTGGTCTGAAGTTACACCCCTGATCTGATCACTAACAATAACCTTTGCAAGACTCAGAGAAAGGAAAACGTTTGCAAAGAAGCAGGAGAGAAAACGGGAGAGATCTCCTGTGCATATTTTATCATACTGACAAAAATGTAATTAAATAACTTAAATAAGTCTTCAAGTTCATGCTGCTTCTTCACACTTCTCCGATGAAAAGATGGGCATGTTCTGTCAGCAGTATTTGAATTATATCCATATCATCCTAACAATAGGACACATGTGGGCTGAAAACCAGTCTCCCACACATACACCTCATGGAACATGTTAAAGATTAATTAGCGACAGATGTATCACTGTGAATTATAATGTATTTGTCATTTTACTCTTGCATTTAAGAATATTATCACACCTTAGGTGCCAATGATGAACACACAAAGATACACTAAATAACACAATGCTAGATTTACATCTGAGGTGTCCCTCTGCAAAGATTCCTCAGGTGCTGCTCCCTCCAGTCCTGCTACACACACACGGACACATATGTAATATGTCAAACTACACAAAGTACATTATATATAAGTAAATGTGTATATGTAAATGATATTGTATGTGTGTAATCATATACACGCTGGGCTAGAACATATGCATATATCTATTATTATGTTAACAAAAAGAAAATCAATGTATCCATAGCAATTTAATGCCCCATCACTTCAATAAATGGTTCTGGAGAGCTGCAGTATTTATCATATTTTTTTGGGCCAAACGTTTATGTACTGATAATCTTATTCAATTTAGACTTTATTGGTCACTCTCAAAATAAGAATGACTTGTAATGTCAAAAATCGGAAGGAAAATTACAGGTACTAAATACCACTGGCAAATAGTTTTGAAACTATTTCTGAGAGCTGGAGCAGCAGTTAAAAGAGACCGTATACCACTAAAAAACAATAAAAAAAGTTCAGCAAAATGTGGCACTTAACATTCCCATAGGCAACTATGTGGAACTTAAAAATATGATACTTTTATTATTATGTTTGTGTCATTATACAACACTTAGGGTAACACAGAACCCAGTACCTAAGGGGTTAATACATATCAGTTAACCCACATGGACTAGAAACAGATGTTCTAATGCTTTGCCTATTGAAGGGCTAGCCCTATCAGCAAATGTACTTATCTACTCTCAAAATGTTTACTCATATTTATAGGTGCATATTCTTACATATTTGAATTATTTATACAATATTATGACATTCTCATTTTCACATGCCTATTCTACTTAATACGAATAATGCCCTGTACACAGGCACTGACACAGAAACATACACACTAATAAACAAAGAAGCAAAGGCATACTGATTTACACACATATGTACAGGCACTAATACATAAACATACAAACTAATAGTTAATGGTACACAGGCATACATACACACACATGCACACTAATGCCCCACTGGCACACTTATTGAAGTTGAAGCTGATACAGATGCAATGAAACACTTTGACAATAATACCCAAAAACCGACATTTCAAAGAATGAGAGAGCACACTGCTCTGGTGTATTAATTACAGAGTACTACTGTGCTAATTTAAATAGCCACTCACATAATCAGGGGCATTTGTAGATTTTATGCTGCCCTAGGCCCATTCAGATCTGTGCGTTCCCCTTTGACCCAGTTACTACTCACCTTTCCTTTTGCTATATTAGATACATAATTATTATTATTGTTTATTTGTAACGCGCCAACATATTCCGTAGCGCTATACATAAGTTTAGTTACAGGCAATGACAAGTTCAAGAGTCACACATTCGATGAATGGAGGGCCCTGTCTTTGAGCTTGGAATCCGGTGTCCATAGCGCTTTCACCAAAGCACCTTGCAGGATTGAAACTCGCGACTTACAATCTAAAGGTTGAAGTTTGTATGTGGTACAGTAGGGAGAGAATAACGCTGAGCATGTTAGGGTGGAAGGTTATAGGCTTCTTTAAAGAGGTGCGTTTTGATTGAAGTTTTGAAGTATTTAAGGCAGGAGGATAGTTTGGTGAAGCGAGGCAAGGAATTCCAGAGAATAGGGGCAGCACGAGAAAAGATCTGGAGGCGGGAGTGAGAGGAGGTGACAAGAGTGGTAGATAGAAAAAGGTTGTTAGCAGAGCGAAGAGGGCGTGTGGGGGAGTATTTGGAGATGAGAGCAGAGATGTATGGGGGTGCGCTGTTGTTGAGGGCTTTATTAGTTAGTGTCAAGATTTTAAAATTTATTCTAGAGGCTAATTGGCTGCCAGAAACAAGCCCCCTTCCAGGGTGGGCACCTCAGAAAGGTAACCCCACCATTCAACATTGCTTGATGTACTTAGACACATTGATGCTAACACACTTACAGATACACACACAACATATTACTTAGAGATTTATAATCACACACCAGTACATTGATATACTGATGTACACAGAACAATTAATACACAGGTATAAAGACTCGATGCACTGACGGAAACACAAAACCAATGATAACACAAACACAGTGATACAATAAAAACACACTGACACAAAGAGACATTTATACATTTACACTATGTACAATAAACGACAATGTACACAAATAGATACAAGCAGGCATACACTGCATAAACACAGATATTTATAGTTATACAAGATATACAAGCCCACACATTTGTATACATTTATATCCAGAATTGCAGCTCTAGTTGGCCAGTGCTCATCCCTTATTGTTACAGCCCTAAATTCATCATCATAAAACAATTTGTGGGAAATAGGCACTCGCTATTAATGGGCCATATACACAGCAGAGTGAGGTGATTAATGATATGGAAACTGGTCTTAACTATCTGGGATATTACAGGCTATAAAATGCTGCACAGACACTTCATTCATCTTCCAGCGGGAGCCAAGTGTAACTGAACAAGGAGAGCTGGATTATTCATGGTATCCGAAGCTGTGTGCTGCAGATAACCCTTTCACTGTGCTGCAAAACCTCTGATATCGTGAGATTATGGAGAAGGTGCAAGCAGCACATCCAGTATTGTCTATGTGTTTTTGAGGATCTTTTGGTGTTTGGGTTCTAGAATATCACTAAATCCAATATAACAACTAGACAATGTTAGTAGAGCATCCATTATTGTTTGTGGGTGTTGTATGTGTGTGCGTCACGGTGTTCATATTTATATATCTCAGCATGCAGATTATCTATGATTAAATCTTTGTTTCCTATGTGTTTCTATACATATGACATTTTTCTATGTGCATTATCTATGTGTCTGCAATCAAATGTCACTGTATAGGTGAATCTGGGTGTGTGTATCAGTGTGTCTAAATTTGAAAACAGGGCCGTATCTAGCTTTTTGGAGCCCATAGGCAGTGAAGTGGAGCAGCCCCTCCAGGGACCCATTTTTGCCATTTCTGTACGTGTAAGTTTCCTTTCCTTTCCTGTTGTAACTGTCTTGTTCTAGGTGATTACCCCCTAATAGCCAGTCTATGAACTGCAACATTTCATTTTTTTTTAAAGCCAGAAACCATTTTATTTAAGAAGTGGCGCCCCTCACAGAGAACCGCCCCTGGGAGGCTGCCTAGTTGGCCTAATGGGTAATCCGGCCATGTTTGAAAACATCATATTGTCACAATACAAATCTTAGTAAGCTAGTTGGACCACAATCTATGGTGTCACATACCTGATCGTTCTCTTTCAAAATACACACAGTAAAGCGGAGTCATGATGTTTTACCTTGCAAAAACAGAGCTAGTGAAAGGAGGGGCCCGGTGCCTCCCCTGCCAGCGCGTACTTTTGTGGAGGCAGGGAATCCTGAATGATGTCACGTGAAGTCATTTGGGATTCCCTGCCTCTGCAAAAAGATGCAGGGAAGGTGAAGGACTGAACTCCTGCCCATAAGGGTTAGAAGAAGCCCACAAAGATAGGAGGATCCTGTTGAGCCTGAGGGGGCCCAGGGACATGGGCTGGGGTGGGGGGCCCAGCAGGGGTTCAACACCATGGAAAAACCTTAGATTGCACTGGGCCCACCTAGAGACTGGCCCCGGTGCCTTGCACCATCTGCACCAGCGGTTGCACCGCTCCTGGTAGTGAGCTAGCTTTAGAGGTTTATATGTCAAATACAAATACTTTTAATTAAATAAACATATCAACTGAACTACTTTCTATATAGAGCTAGGCCTTGGTCTACAACAGGGTTCCTTAAGAAACGATTGCAAAAGTAATTGGTGCAAAATGAACCTAATCATATAAATTCAATAGGAAGTAAATAAGTTATGTTACAGGCCCCAACATTTATATAAGTAACATCATCTTATTATAGTTAATGCTCTGAATGCTCTGAGTATAAAATCAGCATTTCTATGAATATAAATGAATTAAATGTAATAAAATATAAGATAATCAAACTAAATTTAATACAATAAAATACTACATTTTGTAAATTTACTTTAATATATTCAAAGTCCAGACTGAAAGTTTTTGTAGGTGCCACTGTAAGGTAATGGCATTTAAAATGAGATCAGGTGAATATTAACCCTCCTCTATAATGGCTTGAAGATCTGCAGGAGGTGCTGCGACCGCCTCGTTGCCAATTAATTTAACACTGCAGCACTTTTTTTGAAATTTAAATCGCATAAACCATTCCTTGTTACCCCAAAAAGTCTCAAAACCACTTTGTTTTTTTCTTAACTGCACTTCAGTTACTAAACATGTAGCCCTATTAAATTCCCTCAACGTGTAAAACCGTAACGTAAGCCGCAAGACTTGCAGCTATTAAATTGGCCCCGTAAAGCAACCCACCAAAGACTTGCGGGGTAAGGGCAAAAAAAGGCTACGGGACCAGGAAATTTGAACTGCGCAGCCGCAAATCTTTTGATCTGTCAAGCCTGTAACTGTTACGTTCCAATGACGCTATTAAATTGCAATGAATTCACTGGCGTTCAAGCCCGTAACCCGCAATGGAGCCAAAAAGCCAACGGGTACTAGAGAGGACCTGCTAGAGGGGTAAAGCCCTATCCGTAGCACTGTGAATGCAAATATACACACACTACTGCACTTATATGTAAAGAGAAAGTGATGTTAGATATTAAAATTAATAGCGCAACATTCTCAAGCTCGCAAATCAGTAATATAAAATACTTTTTTTAAGGTTTAATTTCCGTGTTATATCGATCCCGACAATCAGTGTGTTAATATATATAATGGCACTCGCATGGACTAGAATATAATGTTTACGGATTTATCAATTGTGCATTATATCTGGAATGCGGGTGCGATCACAACTCGTAATGGAAACCTGTAAGGCTTTGATATCTAACCTCCATTTTTCAGTGACGTAATGATGACAATCTCTGTTGCCATCGGCTCCATCTTAACCCGTAACTATGGGTGTGACTATTTGATCATGTTCATGGCTGCACATCCGATGTGTGAGAAATGATTTAGGGGCTTGGGTCTCAAGCCCGTAACTCGCGGCATGGTCTAATTTAATAGATCTGTAACGCAGCCAAATTTAAAGCCTGCAGCCTTTGCGGGGCTTGCCGATTCTGCTACGGGCTTCAAATTTAATAGGGCTGATGGTGAACTTAGTTTATTAATTTAATTAACAATTTTTAATTAAAGCTGACACAGTAGAATAGTAGCCCAACACTAGTATACCAACAAGCAAACTCAATGTTCCTCTTTTATCACTGGCCACCTCATCCCAGATTGGCTTAGCTGGTAGATGGAGATAAACTGACATCTCTGAAATTATAGATTTATACTGATTTTTTATGTTTTCAATGTTTTATAGTTTTTTGATATTTCTGGGCATCTGGTTACAGGACCATTTTTTGTAAACCGAACCGATGTAAACTAAATAAAAAGGACTATCTGTATGTATATGTGTGTATACTGTATATATATGGGCAGGTCAAAGCAGAGTGGTCAGACAAATTGTGGTCCACTGCAAAAATAACTGGCAACACACTCCAGTATCTTTGCCATCTTATGGATAAGCACAACCAGACAACTAACAATAGATGTATCTGGCCCTAGGGTGAAGGAGAGTTGGATATGACTGAACGATTAAACAACTATATATATATATATATATATATATATATATATATATATATACACTCACATATCACATATAATAGTTGTCAAACTGTGAGACGTCGTCACAATTTGCGTGGTGCGTACAGCTTAAGTGATTCGAGGCGAGCCGTTAACACGTAGGACTTAGCTGATGAGCTCCGAAGCGCTCATATCTGCGAGCCTCGCAAAGCAAGGCGAGCCATTAAACCGTAGCACTTAACCCTTGCGAGCCTCACGAACGAGGCGAGCTGTTAAAATACGCGACGCGGGACTTAGAAAAAAAAGATACGAGAGGCGGGACTTAGAAAAAAAAAGATACGAGAAACTAAAATTTACGAGATTAGCGGCCGAACAAAAACCACGAAAAACACACTAAATACACCACAAAAAATTACAAAAACATCACAGACAGCATGGGGCAACAGCCAGGACGTCTGTGAGTGAGATGGAACTTAGAGGATTTTCGCCACTAAAAAAATCGCCTAAGCGAGGAAAAAAATGGCCGCAGAAAAAAATTAAAACGAGGCTACGAGCACTTCACACTATGACCTACAAAATATACTATTACAAAAGCCGGAAAATGTTCACAGACCGCGAAAACCACTGCAAACCGCGTAGCACTTTACACATCACACTACGACCTACAAGATACACTATTACAAAAGCTGGAAAAGATGCGTAGAACATTAATAACATTACGACTATACAATGCTGCTTTACACAATAAACCAACGGCTTTACCTCGCGCACGCAGCCTATTTAGAATGCACACATCAAACATTCATTACACTTTATAAGCAGGGCACCAACACTCACAATGTATATTCTATGCAGACGCAAAATACAAACAGATTGGTAGCTCTTCAGCCTATTGCTCGCTGCATAAATCAATTATAAATAATTAAACTATATTAATTTATTGAATAAATCATTAGTTATTACTTTACATATACATAGAAATATATATCTCTCTCACAGGACCAAAATTACACGACAGGAGAGGCTCGCAATGAGCGCAGAAAGGCGCTCATTGCGAGGCATGCGATGAGCGCCAAAGGTTTTGAGTCCTCACAGTACAAAACGGTTTCAATTATGTTGCAAACAGCATTCTCATGGCTTAAAATGTTATTGCTCCGTCATTTTTGACGGGCAAGTCGCTAGTATAATTATATTTGGGCAGCAGATGTCCAGCTGGTCAACTATTGTTTTTTTCTTTAAGGGTGAATCAGATTCATTAAATTGTATATTCTCTTTGAATACCTGGACTTTGACAAGTCTATATTTTAAAAATTTACCTGCCAGACAACTGAAACAAAGGGATGATAACTTTAAAATCCCTGGGAGTCCCCTGAGCTCCCATATGCACCTGGTATTATATTAATCTGGAGATTATGATGTATATCCGATTAATGAGATTGCAGAGGCACCTCTCACGGGCAAGCTCTAGATTCTAATGAGACAAGGAGGCTTATTTAGCTTTAACAAATAATATTAGTATAATTAAAGGACCACTAAATTATTAAAGTGTTTATATATATATATATATATATATATATATATATATATATATATATATATATATATATATATATAATGTTTCTATGAAGAAACTACTTGATAATGTGTCAAATCTTTTTAGAACATTTAAAATAATAAAACATATATTTAGATTTTTTAACTATTGTATTCACTTTTGCTTTATTGGTAGCAGACATTGGCCTGGAGATCTGAGAAAATTCTGCAAAACTATTCGGTTCTATGAAAAGACTCACACTGTAGATAGACTCTTGACATTAGAACTAAATAATGGGGCAACTCCCAGCAGTGGGATACAGCTTCCCACAAAGGCCACAGGACCACCTAATGGTCCAAAATGCACATTATATTAGCATAGTCTGTTAAAGGTTTTTGGATTTCACTAGGATATATAATATACATATTTATCTCCTTACTTAAAGGCTTTTGGATTTCACTAGGAAATGTAATAAATATATATATATGTGTATCTGCCTGCTTGAAGATTTTTAGATTTCACTAGGATATATAATACACATATGTATCTCCTTACTTGAAGGTTTTTGGATTTCACTAGGAAATATAATATATACTAGCGACTTGCCCGTCAAAAATGACAGGGCAATACAATTGTAAGGCAGGTAATGCTGTTTGCCACAGGCAGTAAGTGTTTTGGTCGTCTGAGATCCTTCGGCGCTCATTGCGAGCCTCTTGGTTGGTGTTTTTTTTTGTTATCAGAGGCTGCTGTGATTGTAAGGTCCGCGCTGATCTCCTTTTTGCGCTTATTGCAAGGCTGCCCCCCTGGTGTAGTTTGTGTGCTATGAGCACCGTTGGCGCTGCTTGTGATGCGCGCGGTGAAAGGCTTTGGCGTTTATTGCAATAGTGTTTTTTTTGTGTATGTGTAGTTTTTTATGATAATTAATTAATACATTTATAAATTAATATACATTACTTTAGGGGTCGTGTAGCCTTGTTTTCGTTTTTTTCGGAGGCCATTTTTTCTCTTGCTTAGGGGATTTTCGAGTGTCCAAACTCGATAAATTTGACTTAAATTGAGGTGTAACCTTTCTTCTAGACATCCTGAGTGTCCCCCATTGCTGTGGGCAAGCTTTTTATTTCATTTTTGTGTATATTTAGTGTGTTTTTACTGTTTTCCGCTGTGCGCGGTTCGACCGTTAAGGTCGTATTTTTGCGAGTTCGTAATGGGTTTTCTTTTAAGTCCCGCGGCTCGGATTTTTTTATTGTAAGTCCGTAATTTTTTTTTTCGATGTCCCTTGGCTCGTATTTTTTTGTGTAAGTCCCTATTTAGTCATTGCATGTTATAGTTTTTTTTTCAAAGTCCTGCTTCTGTGGGTGTTTGTAACCGCTTGTGAGGCGCTGTAGAGATTCCACCTCCGCAAATGCGGCCCCTCGCTTTGCGAGGGTCCGCATTTGCAGGCCCGAACTGCGTCCCTCGCTTTGCAAGGGATGCAGTTCTTGCGCACTCGCTTTGCGAGCTCGCAAAGCGTGACAGCGTTTCATAGTTTCACAACTATTATATGTGATATGTATCTGCCTGCTTGTAGATTTTTGGATTTCACTAGGAAATATAATAAACACTAGCGAATTGCCCGTCAAAAAATGACGGCAATGAAATTGTAAGGTAGCTAATGCTGTTTGGTGTGTAATAATGAAATATGTAATACATTACTAAATGAATATACTGTACCTATTTTGAAGCATTGTGATGAAGAGCTGCAATCTGTGTTGATGTTGCTGCAGCATTAGTGGTGTGGAGCTGCTGTGTAAGCATGCTGAATGTGTGCACTGTGTGGTATGAATATCCGTAGGTCGTTTGTGGCGTTTTGCGAGTTTCTTGTGGTGTTTTGCGAGTTTCTTGTGGTGTTTTGCGAGTTTAGAGTGCTGTAGCCTCGTTTTCGTTTTGTTCGGCGGCCATTTTTTCTCTCGCGTAGATTTTTTTTTAGTGTCTAAACTCTTTTATTTCGAGTAAAATCGAGGTGTAAGTTGTATTTTCGAGGTGCTGGGTGCTCCCTCTTGGTGTAGGTAAGGTTTTTATGTATGTGCTGTGTGTATGTATTGTGTTTTACATTTTGTAATGTTCGCGAGTTGCGTCCGAGTGTTGCGAGGCCGTAATGTGTGTGAACGTGTGTCGTATGTTGTTTGCGAGTGTCGTAATGTGTGTGTCGTGCTGTTTGAGTTGCGACGTGAAGTTTGCGAGGGTCGCAGTTGCTGGCATGGAGCGCCTTCGGCGCTCCATGCCAGCAACTGAGACCCTCGGCCAGTGCCCTCGCTTCGCGAGGGCCTTGGCTCGCTGCGCGAGCCCGCAGCGTTAGCAACAACTTGTACGCTCACAACTATATATGTGATATGTATCTCCTCAGTTTTTTGTACTTTATTTTATTACGAAGTGCTTTAAAGCTATTTTTTCTGCCTAAAATCTTATAAATAGTTCCTAATTGTTTTCTCCTCTCTGCAGGTCATGAAGACAGTGTACCTCTAAGTGGAGGAGCTGCACTGGCTCATATCAACCAATCTGTAGCAACATTCTGCAACATGCTGCTTGAGAGAGGTCAATCACTGGCTAATTTGTAACACTGTACTTCCCAGTCTGTGTATTCATGAGCTACAGAGGGCAGACCCAAACAGATACACATTGTATGATTTTAGGCAAAAAAACAACAACAAAGCTTATAAGGACAACTTAATATGATACTTAAAGTAGGTAGATAGATAGGTATAGTGAAATCCTGAAACCTTCCATGTCCCTTTAAGTGAAAAATGTATTTAAATATACATAGCGTCTAATGTTGTTAGTTTAATATATATTTTACAAATATGTGAAGTTTTTCCAGAACTACAGTTATCCTTTAACCCATTTACTGCAGAAGCATGACCATTGATTAACCTATTCACAGCAGGAATGGGCCACAGGTGAACTCTAGAAAATACCTGGGCCAAGCCATATACACAGGTGCTGCAGAGTGACTTGTGCCAAACAAAAAGTTTTAACCATTAAATGCATAATATTTATCTGCTTTTGTTTTAAAAAAAAGCCCGCTTCTTTCCAAGACACGTTCATCCATCTTTCATGAGATAACACTGCAATTAACGGCACACTTCTTGCAAACCATAACTAAGTGATACCTGTGGGATTGCAGCATAAACCCTCATAATCTTCACATTCTGACTGCACCTTTATTAGTACAGTTCAATGCCTCACCAGCCACCAGAACACAGTGACAGGTGTCCAAATGTAGAATGTTTGCTAATCAATGGAAAGAAAACTGATTGCTTTGGTTCTGATGGATGAGCAAATTAGCACGTCTCCAGCAGAATGCTCACCAGCCGAGCATTGATTGCACAGAACTGAATATGCTACAGGCTTCATTTGTTCAATCACAATTGTCTCTGCTGCTTGTCTCTGTTCTATAATTTTATTAATTGCAAAAATCTCATTCTTCATTTCTGTGTTTATTATCTGTAAGGGTATTTTAGATATTCTAAGAAGACATCTTCAGTTTAGGTATGTTCTCTTATATACTTTAAAGGAACGTTGCATTACATATGAAGAGTGTATTTTATAATGTACCATGGTGTGTTTTCTTTTTTCAAATGACACTCTCAATGCAGAAAAAAACTGACCCAAATGTTAACTCGATCTGGGGGCTTGCCTCTGTCAGCCAATGAGCAGGAATATAGATGTATGAACCCTACTTGTCTTCCAATGACTTTGATTGACAGGCTTGTACCCCTCCTGTCACTTCCTTCTCTGTAACTAGGGCCTGGTGCTGATCACTTATCAAACCCTATTAGGGTTTAATTAACTTCCATGGCCCGGAAAAAAAGTTTATGGCCTGGCCAGGCCTGGCTCCTATCTACATAGGAGTTTTATGAAGCCAGAGGGAATCTCTTGAAAACAAAGTATATTATAAGACTTAACATATTGTATAAACCATTTTTAACCTCTATCAGGAACATCTGATATGAGAACAGGGTACATAAATCCTAGGTTACCTATCATAGGAACAACAATGACAATTTGGAAATCTGTTTCTGTTCTTTACTGACCCTCCCTGACAGGAAAAAACATTGCAGGGGTAATGAACTAGTCAGCATCCTGTTTACAATACTTTAGGTTTATGATATACTCTGCTCAAATGATTATCGTGGCCAGATTTTCTGAATGGTAAATATTAGATTTGCCATGAGAAATACCAAATTCTAGCATCATGGCCTGACCATCAAGCCACATGAAAATATGGATGCCCCTTCCTTCATCCCAAACTCCTGCCTCTAAAGTGCATATGCCTTACTACCGCTACTAACTCATGAAATAAGGCCCTACACTTACCACTACTAAATTAAGTCACTATTAAAAACATTATAACATTACTAGTTACTTGCCCATCAAAAATGACGGGAGTAAAATTGTAAGCCAGGCAATGCTGTTTGCCACAAAATTCAAGGCGATGGCCCCTCTGAACACCTTCAGCGCTCATTGCAAGCCTCTCCCGCTCACGGTTATCATCGTGAGGCTCTCTATGAGTGCCTTTGGCGCTCATCATGTGGCTCACAATGAGTGCCTTTGGCTCATTGCGACCCTTTCCTCCCGCCTACTGTACGGTCCGCTCATTGCAGGTTTCGTTAACCTGCAAGTTTTGTGCTTGGGAATGCCATGTGTCTCTTCCCACCATCTCCCCCTGTCCCTTCCATGTGTCTTTCTCCTCTGTGTGTCTGCTGAATGTTTGCGTGCTGACTGCCGTTGGTTTTATTTTCAAAGTCCTGTGTGCCTGGCGTTGTTGGTGTAAGTATTACTATCTTTGCTGTCGTGTATTTTCTATGTCCTACGTGCCTGGTGTTGTTGGTTTAAGTGTTACAGTTTGCGTCGTTGTGCCTGGCTTTGATCAGCCTCATTTTCCTCCAGTTTCAGAATTTTTACATTTTTCGTTCAACTTTTCTTTCCTTGCTTAGCCAATTTTGGATTGACGAAAACCCCCAAATATGGCTCAAATTCGCTTGCAACCTCACTCCCAGGCTTCCTGGCTCTTCTCCTGTGTTGTGTGTGAGTGTGTTATTATTTTTGTGAAATTATTTTATTTGTTTTTCGGGTTTTTCGAGTTACGCGATTGGGTCGCAGTTGGGTCACTCGTCGCGTGCCTCAAGTGCACACCTCGCTTTGAGAGGCTTGCAGATCAATCAGCGCCCTCAGCGCTCTTTGCAGCCTAAGTCCCGCGTGCCTCAACTGCTCCCCTCGCATCGCGAGCTGAGCAGTGCAATGGGCGCCTTTGGCGCTCATTGCAGCGTAAGTCCTGCGTGCCTTAACTGCTCGCCTCACTTTGCGAGGCAAGCAATGCAATGAGCTTCTTTGGCGCGCATTGCAGCCTACGTTGTGCGCACATCGACGGGTCACTTGCTTTGCGAGGCTCGCAAAGTGTGACCAACATCGTAAGCGTTCCCAACACTGACAACTATAATAGTGACTAGATAAGTCAGTATAATATCCAGTCCTTAAGGGTAATTGATTTTTCTTCAATGACAAGCAGCAGACCACTCAACTAAATAGGTTGGTACTATCTAAAGAAACTTCATATAAGTATATAAGTATCCTAGTATGTTCTGACCACAACCTGAATACCTTAAACATCATAAAACAATTCTGAGTCTAGTTGGCCCGAATACTCACAGACATGACTTCTTGGAGGTCCAAGGTACATGATGAGGGCCCGATGCACAACACTACATTACACATAAATGAAAAACAAATTGTCACAGTCTTTAAAACAAGTCTCATGGCCATTGTGATAGGTTATGGAGTTGGTAATTGAATAGGCTAGGGTCCCAAAAACAGGTTCCATTACTTCAGGGGCTGTGACAGCATGGATTTGGGTCGTAAAGGGTCCTTGCTTGTGGCATTCAAAGGGAGTCCCATCCTGGCCCCAAAAAAGAGGGTTGTGACATATTATATTTTACATACAGTATATGACAAGTGGTCCTTTAAAGGGACATTGTAGTCTCATCTTAGAGTGCTCTTTTATGAATAACTAGAATTAATAATGGGCAATATGACTTTTAACATATTACCCATTACATACAATGATATGTAGTGTTTACCAGGTTTATGGTTGTCTTATAAAGACTTATCCCTATTTTATGTCTACATTTTCCAATTTCCAATGCTCCTTTCTTGCTTATAGGTTAGATACACAAAATCAATTATCTATAACAGTGCACATAGTATTTCACTGTGTAGCAATGAGTTAATCTCAGCCTCCAAGGTTCCCAACTACTTGAAAAGAGATAGGGGTATGTATTAAATGTCAATTTAGATGGACAGAACGGTATACCATTACAAAAATAGATAATCATTTTCAAGGTTATTTTAATGATTTATCGCCATTATCAATATTTGTGCAGAGATTAAAGCGTAGTCAACCCTAATTTTCAAGTGCTAAAATGCTATCACATTCAAACACATTGCTTCACTATATTAACTAAAATATGTCACTTTTAACACTTTCCAATCAGTCTAATACATTATATGTATTAATCTAGACTAATACAGAGGAGAGAGCCATCCACTTGACCTGGTACAGAGCAGGGTATCAGGAATAAATGCACAGAGAGGGAGCTAAGTACAGTCTGCTAGTCAATTCAAAATCAATATCCAAACGTAAATTTGCAGTTGACAAGAATATTAGCCACAAATAGATAGCTAAAGACTATGGCCCTCATTCAATTGCGATTTGGCCAATTGAATAGGGCCCTAAATAAGCACATAGCATATTTTTTTTAAAGAAGTTTTTATTTAGTGAAAATCTTGCTTTTGGATAGATTCTTACTAACTAAAAACTTCTTTAAAAAAAATATGTTATGTGCTTATTTAGAGGCCTATTCAATTGGCCAAATTGCAATTGAATGAGGGCCTATATGAAGATTATAGGCTATGGTCCTCATTCAATTGCGATTTGGCCAATTGAATAGGGCTCTATATAAGCACAGAGCATATTTTTTACAGATGTTTTTAGTTACTGAACTTCTATCCAAAAGCAAGGCCTTCACTAACTAAAAACGTCTGTAATAAAATATGCTATGTGCTTATATAGAGCCTTATTCAATTGGCCAAATCACAATTGAATGAGGCCCTATATGTTTGAAAACTAAATTAGGACGTGCACCCTATAAAGCTATGTTATTGTTACTACAACACCTTTATTAAAGTATTTCACTGATGGATTTTTGTTGCATCTCTAGTCACCTTGGTGTTAAGGTGTTACCCGCATGCTCCAGTCCATAGAGTCATGGAGAATGGGACACAACTGGACTAAATAATATCTACTGCAATACTGTACTTTTATTCTGAACTTTTATCACTAGACATTCATGGATACATTCATGGCTACTCCTCAGAACTGATGTGCCATATATATTACCATATCTGTATATTGTTCTGACATTGGTTCCTTTGATTTAAAAATATTTTCAGTTTTAGTTCTGAAATGTTTCCTATTTGGATTTTTATGATGTTGTGGACCCAACAATCCTAATCTAAAGTCATTGCAAATTTGAAAAACAACATTTCCACTTGACAATCCCTGATTACATGGAAGGTAGTCAAGTTTATAAGACCACTATGGTCATGTTTTTAAAATGTTATTATTTTGAAGAAAGTATTCTGCATGTTTTAGAATATAATGTAGTTTTGTAGGATTTGTAGAAGTAATTTCTCCACAGCATTTGCAATAGATTTCAATAATGTTGGGGAGGCAGGGAACACACAACAAGAAACAAAATGGCAACAAGAAGCGTCTGCTAAAATAACTTATAGAGGGTGATAAGACTAAAAGGTCCATTCACCTTGGACCTGAATTTAATAGCTTCTCCAAACATACATTTCTGGAATTTTGTGAAGGGTCTCATTGTCAATATATATATTACTGTGTTTAATCTGAGCTAATTAGCACCATTGAAAGATCACTGTCTAACGAATAAAATAAAAACAGAATTAAGACGTTGTCCATTAATTCTGTGTGGATACTCCAATTAACCGGAAAAACTATTATGTCATTAACAGACTTTGATTTAATGATTTGCCAAGAGAAAATGGCTGTAGGCTCTGTTAATTATACTAATTCCATTTTAATTTGTCAATTAATTTTAAGCATACTTTCTCTACTAAAGATATATAATTTGACTCCACATTAAATATAAATGATTGTTTTTTTCATTGTAAAACTGCTAATTATGGGAAGATATATATACTAATGAACAGAAACAGTATGAAAATATTGGTGAAGTTCGTAGTGATACAGATGAGACTGGCTAAAAGGCATTTTACTGGCCTTGCTTTTATATCATGTCCTTTGTAGAATGTAATTAAAAGAGATATATTGTGATTAAAATACTGACAGAGATCTTCAAATGCTTTGCACATGATCATCATTCAGTACAGGTCTTTAGATATAATATTTCTACAGGGTATTTTCATTAAACATACTCAAAGTACCACTAATGTCCTACATTTGATAATGGGTAAAATAATTTTAGTAATCAAAACTGAAAATAAATTCATCCTTCACTTTTTTAATAGATTAATTATGTTTTACTGTGCAAGTCATTGGTTATGTGAAATGCTGGACCTGGTTTCCCACCAGAGTGGGAGCATCATCATATGGACAGCACTGACACATAGGGTTGCTACATTTCAACTGAAAAGGCTCAATCACTTGTCCGCAAAATATGACATGAGGGCCAAATGTAGCCCCCAAAGCCATTCCATGATCACCCATCCTATTCTGTGGAGTGGGAAGTTCTATACGTAGAGCCTCATTCAATTTGAAGCCTGCATCTCGCGGTATACAGGCCGTACATCTGCGGGCTTGCTGCGGGCTTGTGGTCTGCTACAATTCCAGTGCTATTCAATTGAACAAGCCCGCAAGTTACTGGCTGAAAGCCGAAACTGTAAACCATGCAATCATGAGTAGCATTTCAGGGAGGGAACATGATCAATTAAGCAAGGTCTTAACTACCCATTTAGAAACAGCCAATAGAAAATGAGACCATCATCATTAGGTCAGTAAAACAATGAGGTTACATGTCAATCAATTAACTTTTGGAAGTCCGATATGTGATCTGATTACCAAAACCGCAAAACATAAAATAATAAAAATGAATGCCGATACTGTTCTAGTCCATGTGGGTGGACTGATATGTATTAACTCCTGAGATCATCTAACCCAGAAATAAAACATAAAATAAAATTATTTTTTATTGCCGATTTGCAAGCTTGAGACTGTTGTAATTCTAATGTCTTTCATCGCTTTCCCCATCATTTACAGTGCAGTATTGATTTATTATTTGCTTTTACAGTGCTACAGATATGTCTTTAACCCCTTTGCGGTCCCATCTGGTACTCGTAGGATTTTCTTCTACATAGACAGCCTTATTAAATTGCGATTTGGCCAATTCTAAAGGGCTCTGTATAAGCACATAGCATATTTTTTTTACAGAAGTTTTTCCTTAGTAAAGACCTTGCTTTTGTATAGAAGTTCACTAACTAAAAACTTCTGTAAAAAAATATGCTGTGTGCTTATATAGAGCCATTTAGAATTGGCCAAATCACAATTTAATAAGGCTGTTGATGTTTACAGGTGTGAAAACATTTGTGGGGTGGAGGAATTGTAGCAATTGAATAGAGATTTGCAATTGTATCTCATGCGGATGTGAAAGATCAAAGGCTTAGATGGTAACAACTTGTGGTAACAACCACAAGGAGTTCAAGCCTGAATCACGCAACCTGTTTGCGGCTGGCAAAAAAGCAATTGAATAGCAAATTAACTTGCGGCCTCCATTACGGTCTCCAGTAACGTACAATTGCTTAATCGAATCGTAAAATGTTGGTTTAATAAAGAAGGTCACTGTCATACTCTATTTGTATTATGATATATCTCCATTGCCCAAAAAGAAGTGAATAGAAAATTTTCTTATAACTTCCTTCTAACTTTTCATGTAATTATCTCTTAATTCATATTTACATTTTTACCTTTTTTTGTTATGTACCCACCAAAGGAGTTAAATGTATTGTGTGATCCTTTTGAAGTTTCTGGAGACTCATACACAGGTGAAATAGGTGTCCATCACTACGTTAAATAATTTTGTCCATTATCAAAAATAGTTTTTAGACAGGGTATATTGGATATATGGGACTAAAATGGTCCATTAATGCATCCAAACATACTATAAGAAAATCACCCCAAGATCTCAGCTCAAATACTGAGACTCAGGGTAAAACCTTCAAACTCCCTGAAGAAAGGGCCACTATTATCCCCACCCATTGGTGGAGCTAATGAATGGGAAAACCCTAAGAAACTTACATATGAATTGTAGGGTACCCTCAAATAAATGAAGAGACACTATTCACCCCAGGCTGCTGACGGTATCATGGGGGTCTCCACCATTTAGTGTGACCTAGTGTTTTGCACCAACTGCACCTGTAATAGCCCTGTCCATGCACCCTCCTCACACTCAGATGCAGAGTGTAGACTGAAATATATCTGCAGTACAGTATTTACAATTTTGATGGCCACATTAAAGAATATTTATTGAGGTGGCTTATAGTTCTAATGACACCAAGTGACACACAGAGAGCTGAGCCACAGATGAGTTTGCGGAGGTTGGGCAGTTGAAGTCAGTAATGAAGAAGTTCAGGGGGATGAGTAAGTATCATTTTTGTAGCTGTGCACAGGTCATTTCTTACCTTGTTGAGTCCTGTTACATTTGAGTGCCAAGTACATTACCTAGAGGGTCAAGTAGAATCATAGGACACAGAGAATGAAGGTATTTTAGAGAGTGGGACGGGGCAATAAAGGAGAGGCATGTACACCTCCCAGATCCCCTGGGTTGGGGGAGGAGCCAGGGATGACAAAGGAAGTGGCTAGCTGGGGGTGGAGCCTTTTATAGGCGCTTTTCGTGTCTTTGCGCCATTCGGCACCCAGCTAGCCACGAGTGAACTGCTTACCTGCCCATCCCGATAAAAGAAAAGAAAGGGGGTTATTACTAGATTGAATTGTGTTAGGAGTTTCTAACTGAGGTTTTGATGATGTTGTGTTAATGGTCTTTGTAATAATAAGGATAATAAGGGAAATGTTTTATATGTTGTGACAGCAGTGACATGAGTCAATGGTGATCCAATAGTATGGTTATCCGTAATTGTGTTTACTAATAAATGCTGTGGCCTGTTTTTATCCTACAAGTTGGCTGGGTCTTGTTATTATTATAGTTAATTTATAAAGCGCCGACATATTCCGCAGCGCTGTACATAAATTAAGTTCAGACAAAGATAAATACAAATGAACATATAGCAACGCAAGGAGAGCTAGGAATCCAATGTCCATGGTGAATTCCCAAACTACTTAGGATAGATGGGGTAACATATCACCTGGGCCGATGTGCTTGAGTCAATATTTATGTTTTTATAAGCTTTGGTTACAAGACAGGCAGGCAGAATCGTTCAATAGCATCTGGGCTATTTAACCTGTTGCTGTTCTGTCTACAAGTTTAATAATGTATTTGTTTATGATAGTAACTGCCGTATTTTGATGTTTGCAACTGTAGCTAATTTCTGAGGGTGTTTATTATTTATGATATTTTTATTCTTGTAGCGTGGTAAAAAGGCCTACTTTATGTGGCCTGGTTTTCCTCCAAACTGTCCCCTATGGGATATTTTGATTTGAATTTTTAGGGTAGAAAATCCCATGTCTTTTCTTGTTTTTTTTTTATCCCTTAGCTAATATACAAAACAACATGTTTATATCAACAAAACAGAACCCAATCTGCATCTTAACTTGCAGTTTTGATTGAGCCAGCACAAAACAATTATGATTTTTAGGGATAAAACTCTCTCTCTGCAAAAAATTGTCCAATAATTTCAATACAAAATCTTATTTATTGTGGGTGCATTTTATATGCTGAGTGACGCGGTCTGCATTAGTGATATATGCTAGTAATGGTAATTAAGGACAATAAAGGGTAGAAGCCAAGGAACAATAATAACGTGCACAGACTTGAGTGTAGAGCACTGCCCCTGCTGGCTGGCACTAGTCTCAGATACAAACATGAAGGGGCAGAAATTACTAAAACTTGGTTTTGTGTGTGTTTAGGGGGATTCTGTCTTTTGGGGGTCTCAAAATCCAGATGAAGCAGCTTATATTAAAAAAATAAAATAGCTTCTCATGGGCTGCAAGTGACCGGTGCAGTATATGATTCGTGGGAGTCCTATCACGTACAAAAGGCAGCAAGAGGTGGTAAGTATAGGTTGCCCCAGTCTGCTGTATGGCTTTTATACATCTAGATGATTAGCAATGTGATATTATAAATATGTTAGTAAATAAATAATAATAATAATAATAATAATAATTATAAAACAAAACACGGATGCCTTATAGTATGAAATAAAAAATATACTGTATATTAGCTGTGTGATATGCTATAATGTTTAAGTCTATGAAGGAATATGGAGCTTTTCTGGATTTTACTAGGTATCACACATATAGTTGTGGATCTGCATGGTTGTTTGTAACGCTTACGATGTTGGTCACACTTTGCGAGCCTCACGAAACCAAGGCAGAAACACTTACATCAAGGCAAGGCAGTAATACTTACAGCAAGGCAGTAACACTTATACCAAGGAAGAAACACTTATACCAAGGCAAAAACACTTACACAAGGCAGAAACACTTACACCAAGGCAAGGCAGTAACACTTACACCAAGGAAAGGCAGTAACACTTACACCAAGGCAGAAACACTTACACCAAGACAGAAACACTTACACCAAGGCAAGGCAGTAACACTAACACCAAGACAGAAACACTTACACCAAGGAAAGGCAGTAACACTTACACCAAGGCAGAAACACTTACACCAAGACAGAAACACTTACACCAAGACAGAAACACTTACACCAAGGCAAGGCAGTAACACTTACACCAAGACAGAAACACTTACACCAAGGAAAGGCAGTAACACTTACACCAAGGCAGAAACACTTACACCAAGACAGAAACACTTACACCAAGGCAAGGCAGTAACACACACCAAGGCAGAAACACTTACACCAAGGAAAGGCAGTAACACTTACAACAAGGCAGAAACACTTACACCAAGGCAAGGCAGAAACATTTTCAACAAGGCACCAAGGCAGTAACAGACACCAAGGCACCAAGGCAGTAACACTTAAACCAAGGTAGTAATGTTTTGGGAGAACAAAAGTATTCCTCAGAGATATCTGCCCCTGGCCAAATTACCAATATATATATATATATAGGGCCTCATTCTATTATCGACCGTAGGAGATGCGGGCCGCAAGGTCAGGCCGCAAGCTATTCGCCTATTCTATTCCCTTCCGGTCGGGGGCTCCGGCAGGCTTGCGGCCGGCGCCTTGTTATCCCTGGCGGCCGCACGCACCGGAGGAAAGCCTTTGATCTTAAACGGCCGCAAGAGTTTCGGCCGCAAGAAAATCCTGGTTGCTATTCAATTGCTCCGGGAACCCTCTCTGCAAGGCTAAAACCGAGCCGCGGCTTACTTGCAGCAAAAAGGTCCCGCAAGCACACAATTAAGCACAAAATAAAGCCATCCTGCACTCTGAGGAGACTATAAAGTGATTGGAGGTGTTAGCATTCATAGCACAACATTCCCCTACACTCAAATCCGTAAATACATTTTTATTTTATGTCAAATATCCGTGGACAAAGTCCCGAGGGCTTGGAGCACCTCAGACCCGCCCAGGCTGTGGCCGGAAAATAAACAGTTAACGAAATCTCGGATTTGGGCTGATGTGCTTGAGAGGGGGTTGCTATTAATCCTCATGTCCCCCATTATGATCCCTAGCATTTACAGAGCTTTACAGTGCCGTCTTGAATTTATATTTGCTTTTAAAGTTTTCAGACCTTGCGGCCGGTTGCAAGATATGCGGCCGGCTGTAAGGGGATAACCTTGCGGCGCCGTCTATTTGAATTGCATGGTAGCGGTAATCGCAGCTTTGCGGCCGTTTTACGGCCGAAATTAGAATGAGGCCCATAGTGTGCACACCTTAGAGAAATAATACACCAACACAGAGTGCTGGTATAAAGCTTTCTCTCGCCTAATTTTATTACGTCAGTCGTCATTTATATAGTTTTTAATAATCAGATAAAAGTTGCAACTAAGCAAAACATCAGGTTTAATTCAGCACTTCATTGGTTCTAAGGTGTCCGCTTTTACGGGATCTTGGACATGTATTGGGTCAGTAGTTTAGGGAGTCTTCAGGTCTCATCCCACAAGGGATGAGTCTATCTTCCCATTGGTTCAGAAGTTGAGACAAAGGAAAGATGGAGCTCTCCTTCTTAGTGTCCAAGGTGTGGTAGCTGACGTCATCCTTGCTAGACCGGAAGTAGTGCCACCGGCATCTTGTATGCGGAAGTAGTGAATCCTCCATCTTAGAGTTCCCAATGATTCAGCATTGTTAATAAAACTTTGGTTATACGATAATACTGCAAAGATAAGATATATAAGTAGGTGCACGAATACAGTTATGCATTTTGTACGGATCCCAGTCCATAACAGTAACACTTACACCAAGGCAGAAACACTTACACCAAGGCAGTAACAGACCCCAAGGCAGTAACACTTACACCAAGGCAGTAACACTTACACCAAGGCAGTAACAGACACCAAGGCAGTAACACTTACACCAAGGCAGTAACACTTACACCAAGGCAGTAACAACACTTACACCAAGGCACCAAGGCAATAACACTAATCACGAGGCCCCTAAAGTACACAACAAATACAGCCTTATTAAATTGCAATTCGGCAAATCTAAAGGGCTCTATATAAGCACAGAGCACATTTTTTTTTACAGAAGTTTTTAGTTAGAAAAAAAATGCTCTGTGCTTATATAGAGCCCTTTAGATTTGCCGAATTGCAATTTAATAAGGCTAATAGTTCCCATTCCAGCTTTTGCAGACTCTGTAGGACTGGATGTGCAGTGTAGTGTCCTAGCCTATCAGGGACCACATCTCAGCTGCATATTGTAAAATGTTTTTGAGACATGGCCACTGATTGGCTAATATGAGACACTGCAAAGCTGCTACTACAGAGTCTGTTTTCATGAGCTGCAGATGGCAGACCCAAGCAGGTAATATTTGTTTAATAAAACAGAGATTTTAAGCATTTTCTAATAAAGTAAATAGATACACAGATGTTTTGCATACCTACAAAATCCAGAAAACTTCCATATCCTTTTAATAAAGGAAAACAATTTAAAACATTTCACTAGTTTGTACTGGTCCCAAGAGTTCTGACAGTGGCCCTGCTTTCTGTTGGTCACTGTATAAACCAGTGGTGTCCAAGTCTTGCCTGGGTGCAGGGATATCCTCAAATCCAGGCCTGTGTGCGACCACGAAGACTTCGATAAACCTGGTGTTGATTAAATACGCCAAGTTTATTCAGTGACACATTACAGAGTATTTTCTTTTGTTCCAATATATTGAACTAATAAATCCCATTTATGAACCGGGTCACACAGTGTATGCCCTCTAAATGCATCATAAAGCCTTAAGACCTTCCAAGAAATACCTAATTTCTATTAATAAGCCTAAAATATTTATGTGAAGTAGGGCACAGCTCTCAGTGATTTTTGGGTGAGTTTATGATTTTTTGGATGGACTTACTCATTTGCTGGATAATTAAAAATTATAATTTGAAATTGCTGCCAGTTGTCTAGGAAATGAGTTCATATTTAACATATACATTAATATTAATAGCTGATTGTCTTATCTGCAAAAAGAACTTCCACATGTTAGATACACACATGTAAATTACATTTTTATTTTCTCTATATAAAATGTTGATCACAATAAAATGAAGATAATCCCACAGAAACAAGTAAATTGATAAAAATGGACCCCACCTACCTACAAGACCCCAGAGACACACAGGCCTCATTCAATTGCAATTTGTCCAATTGAATTGGGCTCTGTATAAGCACAGAGCATATTTTTTTTGCAGAAGTTTTTAGTTCGTAAAGACCGTGTTTTTGGATAGAAGTTCCCTAACTAAAAACGGCTGTAAAAAAATATGCTCTGTGCTTATATAGAGCCCTTTTCAATTGGCCGAATTGCAATTTAATAAGGCTGTTATTCTTCTGTTTCAACAGGGCGTGTTCTTCTAAACTAATGAGAATTCCATTAGAGATAATAAAAGCACTGGCAGTTCTATATACCACCTTACCATTATGCAGATACAAATGTCCTGTGTATCAAAAGTCTCCTTTTAGCTCAGGAAGTAGATCACTTGAAACTACAGCAGCATAATTGGATATAAATGTGTTATTTTTGTTTATTTTCAAGTGTAATTCTTTAAAAGTGGCTATTTATGTACACGCATAATAACTTTTTACTTCATGGTTGTTAAATTTAATTATTTGCACAAAATACTGTTTGGCAACATTCAATTGTGTGAGATAATAAAAATTATTAAAGAAAAAAAAGTGGCTATTTAAAATTTTCACTATACTAGTCAAAGGTTTTTTCTTCTTTGGTTTTCGATTAACCTAACCTGGTAATGGACTTTTTTTAGAAAGCAATAAATAAACACAATCACTACTTTTTCAACTTGCAATTATTCTTTAGTGTGTAGTCCAGTTTTGCTTTCTGACAAGATTCTGTCTTGTGTGTCCTTGAAAACTAATAAGCTCTCCATTAAACTTAATGAAAGCACTGGCGGTTTTGATGCCACATTCCCATTGTGCAGGTAGATGCCTTTCCTGCATTTAAAGTCTAATCCCACTTTAGCAGAAACCAATATGGTAGAGCAGCATAACTGTATATACTTTGTTATGTAATAAATTAGAGGCTGTATTCATTTTTTTTACATTGTAAAAACAATAAGTGTAGTTCTTCAAACAAGGATATTTTAAAAAGTAACACAATACAGATGTAGATTTGTATAAATGAAGTGTTAAAATGTAACATGTTCAAAAAATACATAAATAGACTAGAAATGTTAATATACAAATACTCCCTTGTGCATAGGAGTTGACAGTAATCTGCAGGTGGATATCACTGTACTAACAAGCAAAGAAATAATAGGCCCATCTAGTTGGTCTATTGGATCTCTACCTAGTCATGATGAAGGGGCTTGTGTACATTTTTTTTGTTTTTTTTACCTTTGAGAAAGACGTTCTACATCGAAACGTGTCTGGTCCTAGCAAGGACGCTGCTTGCGTCATCAAGCAAGACTTGCGCATGCGCATTGCGAACCCGGAAGTCAAGTAGCTCTTTGCCTTCGAGTCCTCTGGCCTAGTATAACGTCAGTTGCATCCCTGTTCAAGCTAGCAATAAAGGAATTTTCATCTATGCGTATAGGCCCTCATTCAATTGCAATTTGGCCAATTAAATAGGGCTCTAAATAAGCACATAACATATTTTTTTTAAAGAAGTTTTTAGTTAGTAAGCATCTATCCAAAAGCAAGGTTTTCACTAACTAAAAACTTCTTTAAAAAATATATGCTATGTGCTTATTTCGAGCCCTATTCAATTGGCTGAATTGCAACTGAATGAGGGCCCAAGTGATCAGCCATTGCAAGAAACAGGATTTCTAATTAGTACTGTAACCTCTTTTGCAGGTTACAGGCCTTACAGGATGTTAGAATCACTAAAACCGCAAATCGCTATTCAATTCTACAATACCGCAGTCACAAGCACGCAAATCGGCATGCATAACTCGCAATCGCGCAACTCGGCAGTAATTTTACCTTTGCAAATCACTATTCAATTGCTACAATGTAGTCTCAAGCACGCAAATCGGCAGTACTTTTACGTTCGCAAAAATATAAGCCGCACACGTAACGTGCAAGCTCGCAAATCGGCAGTAATTTTTTTACGGTCGCGAATATAAGATGCACCTGTAACTCGCAAACTCAAAAATCGGAAAAAAAGGTGCGGCTTATATTGAGACCAATACGGTATATGAAGTGGTAAAATTGTAGTTACCTTTCAGCCGGATGGTCATTAATTAAAAGTCCTAGACTTGATTAGCTTAGCAAGCCACTGAGCCTCCCTTTAGAGTGACTCTGACACTTGATCCTATCCTTCAAACGGTGAATAGAGCCTGTCTCTACCTATACATTTCATTACTTTAGATTAGTGTCATTATAAGCAGAAAAACAGGATTTCTGCATGTATGTGGATGCCTCTTTATCCAATGAGCAGTCAGTATGTACTTGCAAGTGTCTGGGACATATTTGCAAGCTTGTTATATTAAACGAGCCAAACTTTTTGCACTTCAATGCATATTTGTTAAAAGAACAGTTATATGTAGGCATATATAACTGTAGGTGGAATTCACTTTGGGCCTCATTCTATTAGCGGCCGCAGCCGTTGCAGGGCCGCAAGGACCGGCCGCAAGCTATTCTGCTATTCTATTCCCTTACGGCCGGGGATTCCGGCAGGCTTGCGGCCGGTGCCTTGCTATCTCTTGCGGCCGCTCGCGCCGGAGGAAAGCCTTTGATCTAAAACGGCCGCAAGAGTTTTGCAATTCAATTGCTCCGGGAAACCTCTCTGCAAGGCTAAAAGCGAGCCGCAGCTTACTTGCAGGAAAGAGGTCTCGCTAGCACCAATTAAGCACATAAAATAGCTCAAATAAAGCCATCCTGCACTTTGAGAAGACTATAAAGGGATTTTAGGTGTTAGAAAAAATAGCACATAATTATCCTGTACTCAAATCCGTAAAATATTTTATTTTTAATATCCGTAAAATATCCATGTAAAAAGTCCAGAGTGCTTGGAGCACCTCAGACATGCCCAAGCCTCACCCGGAAAATAAACAGTTAATTTGAACTCGGGTTTGGGCAGATGTGCAAGCTTGAGAGTGGGTTCCTTTTAATCCTCATGTCCCCCAATATGATCCCTAGCATTTACAGAGCTGTACAGTGCAGGCTTGAATTTATTTTTGCGTTTTTATATTTCACAGCTTACGGCCAGTTCCAAGATATGCGGCCGGTCCGTAAGGGGAGATCCTTGCGGGGCCGTATAATAGAATCGCGAGTTAACTGAACCCTCGCAAGGAATCGCAGCCCTTTATGTCTTTATCCTGTAATCATTTTATATCCCTACAGTTATCAGGGCCCAGAATACCTTCGTGGGCTAATACACCAGAGATATATGGGTTTACCATTTTAGTAAGCTACATTTTTGACTAAAGGTTGGAATAATTGTATCCCTCCAATAGGAGAGTATCACATATATAGTTGTGAGCGTACGAGTTGTTGCTAACGCTGCGGGCTCGCGTAGCGAGCCCGCGGCCCTCGCGAAGCGAGGGCACTGCCCGAGGGTCTCAGTTGCTGGCATGGAGCGCCGACGGAGCGCCTTGCCAGCACCTGAGGACCTCGCAAAGCAAGGGCCGCAGTTGCTGGCATGGAGCGCCGAAGGCACTCCATGCCAGCAACTGCGAGCCTCGCAAACTTCACGTCGCAACCCAAACAGCACGACACACACATTACGACACTCGCAAACAACATACGACACACGTTCACACACATTACGGCCTCGCAACACTCGGACGCAACTCGCGAACATTACAAAATGTAAAACACAATACATACACACAGCACATACATAAAAACATTACCTACACCAAGAGGGAGCACCCAGGACCTCAAAAATGCAACTTAGACCTCGATTTTACTCGAAATAAAAGAGTTTAGAGACTAAAAAAAAATCTAAGCGAGAGAAAAAATGGCCGCCGAACAAAACGAAAACGAGGCTACAGCACTCTAAACTCGCAAAACACCACAAGAAACTCGCAAAACACCACAAGAAACTCGCAAAACGCCACAAACGACATACGGATATTCATACCACACAGTGCACACATTCAGCACGCTTACACAGTAGCTCCACACCACTAATGCTGCAGCAACATCAACACAGATTGCCAGCTCTTCATCACAATGCTTCAAAATAGGTACAGTATATTCATTTAGTAATGTATTACATATTTATTATACACCAAACAGCATTAGCTACCTTACAATTTCATTGCCGTCATTTTTTGATGGGCAATTCGCTAGAATGTAATATAATCTATTATTTGTGCCAATAGGATCAATATATTCCACACAATTGCCTTATTTTATTTCCCCTGTTCCCTTTTTGTCATTTTAAATCATTTTATTTATCACTGTCTTGTATAAATAAAATTTACATTGATCTAGTTCTAATTATTCCCACTTTGTTTGTACTGATGAATTTGGGGTGGTAAACACCCTGGGGAAACCTTGAATTCCTCATAATAAGTTTAGTATTTTCTAATCAAACTTTAGCAGTAACCAATATGGTAGAGCAGCATAACTGCATATACTTTGATATGTAATAAATTAGAGGCTATATTCATTTTTTACATTCTAAAAACAATATAGATGTAGATTTGTATAAATGAAATGTTAAAATGTAACATGTTAAAAAATGCATAAATAGACTAGAAATGTTAATATACAAAAACTCCCTTGTGCATAGGAGTTGACAGTAATCTGCAGGTGTACTAACAAGCAAAGAAATAATAGGCCCATCTAGTTGGTCTATTGGATCGCTGCCTAGTCCTGGTGAAGGGGCTTGTGTACCTCAAAAAAGCAGTGAGCTATACAATCTAGGGTCACCCAAGATGGATAGGTCATAGCAGAGCGGAGAGACAAATTGCAGTCCATGGGAGAAGAAACTGGCAACCCACTCCAGTATTCTTCCAAAAAAACATATGGATAAGCACAACCAAAAACACAGATAGTTGTGCCTGGCATGCTTCATTTATATGGTCACCGAGAGTGAGACACGACTGAAGGACTGAACAACAAGTTGGTCTCTTATATTTGCCTGCAAAACTTCCAGTCCACTGTAGTTTGAACAATAAGTAACAACATTAGCAACCGTGTAAACCAAGGGCTTACATGGGCTCCCTGGTGGCCCAGTGGTTAGTATTCAGTGCTTTTGCAGCTGTGACCTGGGTTTGATCCCAGTCAGGGAACCAAGAGGTCACACCACCCTGAAGCCAAGCAGGGTTGGGCCAGTCAGTGATTGAATTAGAGATCACCTAGGAATACCAGTACCTGTATGCTGTGGCCCACTGGAGAAGGAACTGGCAACCCACTCCAGCACCTCTGCTGTGAATACCAAGTGGATCAGCATGGTGTGTTGCAGTCCATGAGATCATGGAGAGTTGGATACGACTGAATGACACCAACACAACACAAGCCATAGGCATAAAAGCATTTTTAGAGAAAAATCATAATTTTTTAAGATTTCGTATATGGATAGAGCAATCCATTTCGCCTTTGTTACATCACTTCCTAAATACAAAATATTCACTACCTAAAGGGGGGAGCAGAGTGCCGATAATCCAGGTGCAAAAGACGGCCATTTTCTTTTTTGCCAACCATTAAAAGTATATACAAGTTTCCTGAGTTTTAAATGTCTGGTAAGAACAGTGATAAGAAAAATATGGTTTATATAGAAAAGTTCAGTGTCCCTACAAAGTCCTGTTTTGCACACATTAAGGGAGATTAAATAACCAAGTATGTAGAGGAAAGGCAGCCAGATACAGAGTTTGACCTTTCTGGTAGAGATCACAGGAAGTAACTGCTTCTGGATGGAATCACACGGTGCGGTGGAGTCTGAGCTCACAGCTGAATCAGATCACAAGGAGAGAGAGATTGACTACATATCCCAGGGTGATTTGCAACACAGAAACCCCAGAGTTTAATACTAGTGATGTCCCAAACAGTTCGCCCGCGGACTATTCGCGGCGATTTTGGCATGTTCGCGCTCGCAGCGGACGGCGAACACATGCGCTTTTCGGTCTGCCCCCTATTCTTTATCATTGAGGAAACTTTGACCCTGCACCTCACAGTCAGCAGACACATTCCAGCCAATCAGCAGCATACACTCCCTTCCAGAGCCTTCCATCTGAAGGACAGCATCCATTTTAGAATCATTCTGATGCTACATTCGTTGAGAGAGGACAGATATTGTAGCTGCTGCTGATTTAATAGGGAAATAGATAGCCAGGCTGTGTATTTAGCTTCCACTACAGACCTGAAGGACTCATCTGATATCTGCTGCAAGGACAGCAACCCAAAAAGCCAGGGCTAGAACATCATTTATTTTATTTTATAATTTTTGTTCTGTGTAATCTAATTGCATATGCCTGCCTGCCAGCGTGTGTGTGTGTGACAGGCTAACACCTAACAGCTTATATTGTGCTCAGTGAAATAAAACAACACTTTTTTGACTGTAATAGATTGAATAGCAATTGCCTGCCTACAGGCATGTGTGTGAAGCCTATTGCATCTACTCTGCCAACTTTTGCTAGTGCACAGTGAAATGTCATATCTGGTGCAACCTAGTGTACAGTGACATAAAACAACACTTTTTTGACTGTAATCGATTGAATATCAGTTGCCTGCCTACAGGCGTGTGTGTGTGAAGCCTATTGCATCTACTCTGCCAACTTTTGCCAGTGCACAGTGACACTCATATCTGGTGCAACCTAGTGTACAGTGACATAAAAGAACCCTTTTTGACTGTAATCGATTGAATATCAGTTGCCTGCCTATAGGCGTGTGTGTGAAGCCTATTGCATCTACTCTGCCAACTTTTGCCAGTTCCCAACTGACACTCATATCTGGTGCAACCTAGTGTACAGTGACATAAAAGAACCCTTTTTTGACTGTAATCGATTGAATATCAGTTGCCTGCCTACACGCGTGTGTGTGAGCCCTACAGCGTTTACTCTGTCAACTTTTGCCAGTGCACAGTGACACTCATATCTGGTGCAACCGTAGTGTACAGTGACATAAAAGAAACCTTTTTTGACTGTAATCGATTGAATATCAGCTGCCTGCCTACAGGCGTGTGTGTGAGGCCTACAGCGCCTACTCTGTCAACTTTTGCCAGTGCACAGTGACACTCATATCTGGTGCAACCGTAGTGTACAGTGACATAAAACAACACTTTTTTGACTGTAATCAATTGAATATCAGTTGCCTGCCTACAGGCGTGTGTGTGAAGCCTATTGCATCTACTCTGCCAACTTTTGCCAGTGCACAGTGACACTCATATCTGGTGCAACCGTAGTGTACAGTGACATAAAACAACACTTTTTTGACTGTAATCGATTGAAGATCAGTTGCCTGCCTACAGGCGTGTATGTGAGGCCTACAGCGCCTACTCTGTCAACTTTTGCCAGTGCACAGTGACACTCATATCTGGTGGCACCTTAGATTGCACGCGTAGTGCCCCAAATTTGAAGTAGGAGGTCCGACCAAGCATCTTTTTCCATCTCCCTGTTCCAAAAATCAATGCCATATACACGTCCCCTAATAGTGGACGTAACAGGGATTAAACCAATAGGAATAGTACTACTTAACAGTACACACCTTATAATAACACAGACAGAGGCAACGCAGAGAGAGGAGTCTGAAGAAGAGGAGTCAGAGGAGGAAGGTGGCTTTGAGGAGGTGGAAGACCAAACACAGCAGGCGTCCCAGGGGGCTTGTTGTCACCTTTCGGGGACCCTTGGTGTTGTACGTGGCTGGGTGGGGGAAGAGACCTTCAATGACATCAGTGAGGACAAGGAACGGGACATGGCTAGCTTGGTATCCAACCTTGTGCAAATGGGGAGTTTGCGGTTGTGCAAATGGACTGTTTGCGGTTATTTGCGGTGCATTAAACGGGGAGATTGGTCTGTTACTGTGAAGCGGGTGTAACCCTTACACTACCTGATCGATACAACATCATACCTGATGTTTTAAAGCATGTTATTCCAAACAATTTAGGAATGGAATTTAGGAATGTTAGGTGATTTATGCCCTTTATGGCTTAAAACCAGACTCTGCATCAACTATGTAATTTTCCGTGGGAGTTTTGCCATGGATCCCCCTCCGGCATGCCACAGTCCAGGTGTTAGACCCCTTGAAACAACTTTCCCATTACTATTGTGGCCAGAAAGAGTCCCTGTGGGTTTTGAAATTCGCCTGCCCATTGAAGTCTATGGCGGTTCGCCGATGTTCGCGAACATTTGATGAAACTTGCGACATCACTATTTAATACAAATGTTTCGGCTAACCTCTGCTTTCTCCTGATTGGCTAAAACAAATTATGATTTATATGCTAATCTTAGAAGGATTTTCAACAAAAACTGCAGCTTGTAAACTGAAAAGATTTAGCAAACATCAGGATGAGATTGTAAATGTTTATTTTGGTATTTTTTCATGCACACATTTTTTTGCATGCACTACTGCATCAGATGCATACATAATCCAGGACACTTAGATATGCCTTTAGGCTGCACACAAAAAAAGGAGAATTAGTGACTATTTTGGTTCAGGAAAAAATAGGTAGGGGTAGGCTGCAGACCTTAAAGGGAGCAGATGTGTTTTTAGAATAGATGTACATGCTAAATGACAAGACCTCACAAAAAGCTCTATACTTTTATTGAGAAAATACATTTAATATTTCATTCATATACGGTAAGGAATCTGAATTTTCATTTATAGTGCCAATTACTGACCTGAATTATTTAACTGCAAGACCTAGGAAGTAATCAACGAGATACATCTTGAGTTTCGGTAAACAATCCCAACCTGCATCTGAAATAATACAACAATTTTGTATTGCACTTATTATTAGTCTGACTACAAAACTGTGACATTTTCCCATGAGTCCTAACAGTGGCATTGAAAATTACGATGTATTCCTCTTCTGCTAATGTCACAGGAAAAACATAATTTACATGAGAAAACACAATCACGGTACAGTTGAGGTAAATGATGTGCTCTCATGTTAGCCATGAAAATACAAAAAGATAATGAGGCTCGCAGCTAGAGAAAGGGATGGCATTGTTTGTCAGGCCAATAAAATGTGTCTAAACGCCTAATCATACAAAGCAGATGTTTGGACTCTTTTAATGTTGCTACATTAAAGAATGATAAAAGTTATAGCTTTTTGCTGGAATAAAAGGACATTTGAATGTTCTGTTTCATCTTTTGTGTAATTTTTTGCTTACACATGATGTTCCACACATTTTTACTGAATGCTTTGTGTGTGGAATACAGCAGCCGACACATAAAAAAACTCTACATAGTCCTCGTGTTGCTTATATATTTGGAGAACAAGCTCTGCCATGGGCTTTTTGGTAACAGTGTAAATGCAAGAGTTAATTTTTAAGAGATAAGTAATTACAGAATTGGGGTTCTGCTCCATGGCTACTGGAAGAAGAAAAAATCAGAGTGAAGTTCACTTGGAAAACACTACCAAGCTATCACATCATACATGTAAGCCAACCTCTGAGAAATGCCGACTGAGTGCTCGAAATGCCCCAAATATCCTAAACTATGAGTGCATGTCAAATAATTATTATAAAAATCTATATCACACTGTTCCCATAACAATAGCCAATCTCGCTTTAAAAGACTTTCCGAGTGCAACATTTTAAGAAACTTACAGGTACTTTCAACCCCCTGTAAAGACATACAAAATGCCACCAAGAAGCCAGGATGCTTAAAACATAACAGTAGGAAGGAGCTAACATCTTAATTGTGGCATATATAAGGCTTGGTTACTCATATCTGACATAATTATTAAGCTACTACCCCCTTCCGCTATCCCCTATACGCCAGGGATCCTGAGATCCCCCCTCAATACCCGATATCTGCCGTGCAGTTTTTTAGTTGGAGGCCCTTTCAGTGGGCCGAAGGTGAGGATCTGTGTTCTTTAATCAAGCAAGAAGAGGACAGGTTTCTTCTAGAAACATGGATGTTCCTGCTTTATCAAGGGGAAAGTATAATCCGTCTAAAAGTGTACTTTCTTTTTTGAAGTAAATTATCTTTTAGTTTTTTTAATTATTTTTTCTTCAATTCATTTCGTTTTTATATAGTCTTTTTTGTATTTAATTGTTTTAGGAGTATAGTGTTAATAACTAAGTGGATTCCTAAGTTCATATGGTGGGGGTTTAGTTTAGGTGCCATGGGAGTCTATAGGGACCACATGGTTATGAGTTACATTTAGGTGCCATGGAGGTCCATATGGACCCCATGGTTATGGCTAGAGCTTCCATAGGGATCCATAGGAACCCTCATGGGGTTAGTGGACCCCCACAGCCCAGGTGGTGAGGAAAGGGGACCCAATGTACTCCTGGGTATTGAGAGGGGAGTCTCAGGGGATACCCAGTCTTATCGGTGCAGTAGGTATTGAGATGGAATCTTGGGGGATACCGAGCTCATTGCAGATGGAGGAACAAATACCAAAAAGAAAAGAACACCTGTCATCTAATCACTGACTACAAGGACAAAGTTCCAAGCATAGACACATAGTGAATAAAACATAAACTTTATTGTTTACATTTAAATACTATACACACTATTATTTTTATGTATTGTAATAGTGTATTAACAAGACATGGAATTACCTAGAATATAAATTATAAGTGTACCAATCTAAATACTAAAAAGCTTCAATGTACTAATAACAATCATAACAATCAATTACAGTAAAGCAATTTCTACATAGTTACATAATTACATAGTAATTGAGGTTGAAAAAAGACTTTAAGTCCATAGGGTTCAACCTTTTAAGATCTCTTCTGTTCTGCAACATGCAGATTATCCAGATAATAAATATATTAATACCAGTGCTATTGTTTATAAAATTGCCAACTTTTACTTACGGTAATCACGATCATACAAAACCTTTTACCACATGTATAGAAATACACAAAAAGTATAACATTATAGAAATACCCAATACACCAAAAATCCTATCTCTGAAAGCCCTACAGCAACTGTTACAGCAGTTGTTGGGACCTGCTATTTGCCCCCGAAAGAATATACATTAGGGGATAGCAGGTCAAAGGTGAAGGTCATAAACCCCCTCATTTGTTTTTATTATTTAACCAATTCCCTGCTGTGTGAAAGGGGTTTATATAGATAGATAGGCATTTGTAAGGATGTTTGAGCTAGTGAAGCATTTTCGTGTTAGGTAATCACTATATTTATTTTATTGTTTTTTTTATAAAGCAACAGCATCTTCTGTAGCACTTAACAGGGGTTAAGTATAAAAAAAAAAGTACAATATTAAATACATGACAAAAAGTATAGGGTCCTGTTTTTGAGTTTAGAAGCTTACGCACATGGTGCTTTTTCAAAAACACCATACAATATCGAAAACTAAAGGGGTTAAAGGTATATGAAAGTGAGCTGGGTTATTAATGCATCTGATAGAGGAGAATTTATAGTGTTTGAAAAAAAAATGTGCATGAAAAAATTCAGCAAACAGTTAAACAGTTAGCCTGAAATTTGCTGATTTTCTTGCTTTTGCAAACATTTTTCTCTCAATGTTGACACCCCCTGAAATTCCCAGGGAAAATAGCATAACTTATACAATGTTTCTTTATAGCCTGGGGATTATGCAGACATGCTGAGTTAGCACCTGTAGTCTGCCCTACTGTAAGAAGTCACATGCTTTCAGACACCTTTCTTTAGCCAATTAGCATGAGCATGTGCTGCATATCGGATATCTCATTAAAAATGAGATATCCAATATGCAAATCTCAGTTGCTGGGGGTGTCTCACCCCCAGCACATTTTTTCATGCAAAATTGTTTTGCTAGGCGGGTTATGATGCATTCTACAGGATGCATTCATAACCCACCTCACTTACATGTACGTTTAATGAAACAAAAGGAGAAGTATTTAAAAGGAATAAACAAGGGATTGACAAGTGTTTGAAAAGAGAGTAGAGGGATAATTAGGCCCTCATTCAATTGCAACTTGGCCAATTGAATAGGGGTCTAAATAAGCACATAACATATTTTTTTTAAAGAAGTTTTTAGTTAGTAAATATCTATCCAAAAGCAAGATTTTTACTAACTAAAAACTTATTTAAAAAAAATATGCTATGTGCTTATTTAGAGCCCTATTCAATTGGCCAAATCACAATTTAATGAGGCCCTTAGTGATTAACAGCCTTATTAAATTGTGATTCGTCCAATTGAATAGGGCTCTATTTAAGCACACAGCATATTTTTGTACAGAAGTTTTTAGTTAGTGAAGACCTTGCTTTTGGATAGAAGTTCACTAACTAAAATCTTCTGTAAAAAAAAATATGCTCTGTGCTTATATAGAGCCCTATTCAATTGGCCGAATCACAATTTAATAAGTCTGTAAGTTTGTGGGTGTATCAGCTGTGAAAAATGGAGGTGATATTGCTAAATCTGCACTATGAATTAACACAAATCATAGGTGGGTGTGGATAGGGTAGGTGGGAGGGCAAGTTAGTTGTATCCTAATGATCATTCCATTAGTGTGAAAGCACTAGAGGTTGTATATACTACTTTTCCATTGTGCATACAAAGGGCCCTATTCTATTGCCCAATTCATAAATTTATACACACTTAAAATCTTTCCTAATATTGCTACATATTCGGCAAATATTACTTATTGGCACTAATTAATTTTTAAGTCAATAGAACGCAAATAAACATTTATAAAAAAACACCCAAAGCCAAATTTATGAGTTCAAGGCATTTGCAAGTAGCTAATTGAATAAGGCTAAAAGTCTCCTCCCATCTCAGGAACTTCGTCATTGTTAACCAAAAATGGTAGATTACACCAGAGGTCCTCAATAGAGTATTTAACAAAATATAAGACTACAGAGGTCTTTTAACATCAGTTTAATTTCTAACATCAATCTTCCACCTGGAGTTTCCTACATTGTATGTCCTTTTAAATACAACTATTAACAAAGAAATTCAAGAAATCTCTGTGCTAATGATTACATTTCTCTTGGAGAACAAGGTCTGTGATCCTCCAATCAATCAGAATACATTTAGCCTGTATTGTTAGCCCAGTGATAATTATTAGCCCTGAAATGAATTGGCAATTTTCAGTTCCTCTGCATGTAATCACTGTCTTTTATACAGATGCAGTCCAGTTATAGCCACAATGTTCTCTAATTTACAAGAGCAGGCCTGTCATAAAATGACCGGATACATCTTAAAGGTGGATGGAGTAACCATATCCTGCTTCTCAGCTAATATTCTAAAGAATAAATCATGTTGTTTATTGATTATTGATCATCCATTGATCAGTTTTTTGCATCCCTTACCAATTAATGATGTGATTCCTGACATATGACAAATTAAATTATTGACCGGTTCCTGCTGAGAAGATGTATTGTCAACAGAACTGACACAGGTATTCATATATTGAAGCATTTGCTGACATAATGTTAATAGATGCAGCTTCTACCTTTAATGTACAATGAATATTAAAGATTCCAATGAAGCGGCATTTATCTTTAATGTTAATGAATTCTTATCAATGTTGTAAATGGGGAGGGGCTGGGGTTAACCATTTTAGTTCTAGGTGACTTGAAATGCCCTTGAAATTCCCCATCACATCACTAAAGGTTGGAAAGCCTCCTCGTTCCTTTGTTATCTTATGCCTTATAACCTACCTTATTCTAAGTGCTTTGAGTCATTTCGGAGCTAAAAAACGCTATATAAATGTATTATTATTATTATTATTATTATTATTATTATTATTAAATGTATTAATGGTTACATAGTTACATAGTTACATAGGCCCTCATTCAATTGCAATTTGCCCAATTGAATAGGGCCCTAAATAAGCACATAACATATATTTTTTAAAGAAGTTTTTAGTTAGCAAGCATCTATCCAAAAGAAAGGTTTTCACTAACTAAAAACTTCTTTAATAAAAATATGCTATGTGCTTCTTTAGGGCCCTATTCAATTGCCCACATCGCAATTGAATGAGGCCCATAGTATTTAAGGTTGAAAAAAGACTTTCAGTCCATCAAGTTCAACCTTATAAGATCTCCTCTGATCTGCAATATTCAAATTAACTATTAATTAATTAGATGTAAAAAAATAAATAAATAATCAATTCCCTCCTGATCCCAGACACCGGCGACCGGACTTCTCCCTGGATCAATACTGTCTCTCTAATTATCCATGATAACCCTGAATTCCCTTTTTAATTAGAAATAAATCCAGTCCCCTTTTAAAGTTATCTATTGAATCCGCTGTTACCACCTCTGGTAGAGAATTCCACAGATTAACCACCCTTACTGTGAAGAACCTTTTTCTTTCTTTAAGGTGGAATATTTTTACTTCTAACCTCAAGGGATGTCCTCTTGTCAGTTGAAAACATCTTGGCACAAAAAGCTCCCTTGGTTGACATTGACAAACTTTCCCCCTTGAGTGCATAGTGTGTGCACATATATCTTCAGAACTAAAGAAATAACCTAGGGGCCACTGTAGTCCCACCTTTTCTATCATTCATTTATGTTTTGATAACAAACATTAATCTTTGTGCAGAAAAAAATCAATTATATTAAGATAATTAACAAAAAAGTAAAACATACAATGGGTTTGGTATGCTTTAGATTGGCTTGTGAACGTAAAGAAATTTGTGAGGAAGTGTTAAATAAGGTCTACTTATCTTACATAGCTAGTTTAGATTAAAAAGGCTGATAATAACTCACACAGTTGTGGCGTACAATATATTCCCAAGATTGTCTGTACTCCACAGGTCAGGACAGAGGAGGAGAAAACAGTTCCGCCACTGGCTTTCGTTAATGGGAGTTTTCTGCTCTACAGACCATTTACAGTAGTTATCATACAAAGACTTAATGTTTAAGATATTAAAAAGACTAAAGAATATTAATATAAATCCCAACTATAATAGAAATAATAAAATACAGTTAATGGTATTTTAGGTTCTGAGGTTTCTGACATGAAATTGTATTTCTGAGACCTGAGGCTTTCACAATAGATGATCATCTCACAGCATTCAGCTCCTTGTGCACCTGTTTTAATTAAGTTCTCTTTCTTCATATGGTCCAGGAGACCAGTAAACCAAATGTTTCTTATTAAATATTGATCAGTCCGCATAGAGGCGAAAACACAGGAATTTATTACCTTACATAAAAAAACTAATCTGCTTTCTGTGACGGATGGAAAATGACTACCTATTAATCAAAGTTTAAACGACATTAGGAATGCGTTGGAGGTAACAAGTAATTCCCTGTGCTTCAGTATGCAGGAATATGTCTTGTGTTAGAGATTTACTGTCGCAAGGGGAGTGTTCAGGCCTTTATTTAGCAAAGTATAATATTCACAAAATACTCAGGTAGCAAATGAACAAAATTATGCAGATGTGTTAATACTGTTAAAACAGAGTAATATTATATGATTATATACAGTAGGTGAGCTGGAGAATATAGCAAAAATGTTCATAATTAAAGTAACACTGAAGTAGATCACATAAGTACCGACAAATACTTTCATGAAGCTTGTTATTTCTTAAGCTTCATACTGGTACTGGTAATACTTTTAGCCTTTGATCGCCTTATCATAAAGGAATGAACATACAGCTACAGGCTTCACATTAGTACTTTCAACTTTTAATGGGTATACTGTCCCAACCTTTAAACATTGTTATTTATTTACAGCTTATAATTACTGACCAACTCTTAAAAGCTTTCAAACAAGGTAAATAATTGTATCTTGGAAGGCTGCCAGATGCCTTAAACTTAATGTGGCAACCCCCCCCCCCCCCAACCTGGTTCCATCACCCACTTGTGCATAAGAGTGACACAACCCAAATAACCAATTTAATAAGTAAACTGAGACCAAAAAAAGTTAAAAAACAACATTCTTTTTTTGTTTTCTGAGCGCAATAATACTTATAATATTATAATATTATTTTATATTCTAATTATCAGATGTTCTTCCTCTTCACATCTTCCAATGCTAACACCACAATAAATCAGCAAAAATGAAAAATCAAGCAATATTGTATGGTGAGATATAGTATTAAAATAGACTGAATAACACATTTATACAACATAGAGAATATATCCTTATCTAGACGCAAAATCACATTCTAATATGCTGCACCAAGCACAGAGAAGCAAGCTATGCATACATTAACGGGCCCAGCCTCGCTACCTTAGGATCATTCAGACACAGAAAGAAATTCACGCTGAAGCTCTTGTCATCTTCATTTATCCTTATCAGAGGTTATTAGATGGATAAAGTTCAGAAATTAAATGAACCCAAATTTAAGGAGCCCACCAGAAGTTTTTTAATCTCCATCAATACATTTCATCATTTACATTTTATCATGACATATGTGCAACCCCTACAAAACAACAACACATGAACCCCTTTCATTATATAGGGCCTTATTCAATTGCGATTTGGCCAATTGAATAGGGCTCTATATAAGCACAAAGATTTTCTGTAAAGGTCTTCACTAACTAAAAACATGTGGGAAAAAAATGTTCCCTGCTTAAATAGAGGCCTATTCAATTGGCCAAATTACATATGAATGAGGCCCTAAGTGACCTTTCAGATTTTCCTAACATTACTAAACCTAATATCACCTGTTTATAATATGTTAGTTTTTATAAACATTCTTTAAAATAAAGTCTAGATTTTCTCTTGTTCTTACGCTCTTATACAGATGTTCAACCCCTTCTCTCTTGGCTACAGCAATTTCCTATTCTTTCGTCCACCAGTTTCTCCTCTTTCGCCTCTACAGTCTGTACAAACCACATAGATGTGTTAAAAGAAACGTAAATGCGTGGTATGGCAAATATTACTTAATTTTTTTATAATATTAACAAACAATTTGTTTTATAATTATTTATGAATAAAGGTATACACAGGACTGACAAAGATACTTTGTGCTACTCTGCTATTTCATGATATCTCACTGTATAATTAGAGCAAATTAAATTCACTTTCTTTTTATATTCTATTCATCTATATTCACATCACGATGCAGAGATAAATCCCAGATGTGATGACCTATGATGCAGAATAATTTGTTATCTACAGTTAGAGAAGTTGAGATGCCAGGACACTATTATTAAATAATTTTTCCTATGACTATACTGGATGGAGTCTCTATGATGGGTCTATCAGTGCTAAATGCTGTATATTTGTACTTAGATTCCTTGTATGTTATATTGTCATATTTAAGAGTTTTATCTTACAATAATAATTAATGTTCACCTTATGCAATTAGGAAAATTGTTTAGTACAGGGGAAGTAGACAATGTTTTCATACTGAGCATAAAAAGTATACATGCAGACCACTATTTATATGACAAATGTTTATAGTGCTTGACCCCAGCATGATCCATGTGGCTTTTGTCAAATAAACAGACAGACAACCGAAACTTTGGGAAAATTACGGGCCACAGCTTTATTAAAACCAACCAATTTTATATATAACCATAAATGAACATAATTTACATTCTTACACAATTTCTTTAATTAACATCCCGGAGGAGGAGCCTGGCCAGGTCAGTAACCTCACGCTCTGGGCCCGCACCCAGAGCCTCCCAATGCTTTTCCAAAGCACGCTCATGAGGCAGGGCAACGCCCTTTTAAGCCACTGAGCAGACGAGAGACCCCTCCTGAGGCTGCAATCCCCCTCTTTTCGCTCAATAAAGCTAAGGCCTGTCTTGAGCCTTCCTTAAGCTCCATGTTAGCAGTTATAGACCTGTCTCTCTTAAGTGGACCTTATTCGGACAAAATAATTTATCGGCGTCTGCGCCTTCAAATTCTTGATGCCTAATGGTAATAAAACCCAAGTTTTATATAAACTAGCCACCTATTGTTGATCTTCTGTCTAGCACTATCAACTGAAACCGGATCACTAGCGTTCCGCCATGAACGTCTCTTGATCATTTCGGACCACACTACAAACAGGCCTGGAAATTGATCTAACCAAAACTCAACATCTTTCTTCATAACTTTTAACATCTTTCATCTCAAGCCTCGTACCCAAGCCATTGTACCTGTAGGTTCATCGCCGGTATGCCCAGTTGGATGTTGTTTCCAGTGACTGAGGCCAACCGGTGAGCCCAATACATGTAAGAATGGCTGACGATCCACAGCGGTCTCTTTTCTGCAACAAACAAAAAGTCTAATTAAATGACCCGCCCAGGTCGCACATAGGACCGAAAGCGTTGTGACTCCCATTTCCCAACCCTTTTGACCATGTTTTCTGGCAAGACTAGTCTCGCCACCTCTGTAGCGTCCCCAATACGAAACAAGTGAGTTCCGAAGTCCGCGGGGTCCATACCCAAATGCAGCAATGACTTTAGAAACCTTTCAAATTGAAATCGAGACAAAGCCTGGCCGTTGTCATGCAGAAGCAGAGTGCCTGGCCCCGATGGCCGTTTTTCCAGGTACGACCTAACACTCGCATAGGGGCAACACTCAGTACCAACTTTGTACAGGACCACTTCCTTTCCATTTCCACCTTGGTCCGTTTTTGAGCTCCTTAACCACATCGACAACCTGTCACCTTCCAGACAGGTGTGCTTTGCTAGCAGCCTGAACCGTGCCTGTTCGCCGAGACCAGTTCCCCCATCCTGAACGCTCCAAATAATGCAAGGGAAAAGACCGTACGGAAAAGCAGGGATTCAAAAGAGTTTCTGCATAGCGTACCCAACGCCTCCACTAGGAGCAACAGCAGTGAGAATGTGATTGGACGCTTCCTGTCCATCCTATGTTCACCCATAAATATTCCTTTCACCACTCTGCGAACAACAAATTCTTTGTTAGGTCCTTCAGCACTGCCAGTTTGAACATGAAGGCCAACGTTGTTAATTGCCAACCCACCACAGCCCTGGAATCGCCTCTTTCTGCGCACCGCATCAGAAACCACAGCATGACCCCTACAAACTTTTCTTCAGACGACATGCCTCCCGCGGCCTCCATCAAATCACTCCATTTATTCCAGACTCTCCGGTAGGCTGACCACGTCCTTGGCGCCAATGACTGGGGCGTACCCGGCTACCCGACTGCTTCAAGTTCCCAAAGCTCCGTAGGGATGTTCTCGCCTTCCTCCTTTGCCGCCGGGACCAGGGTTTGGAACCGGGCTTCCTGAAACCAAGAAAGGGCATAAACTACCCCGATGCTTAAATCTGGAACATGTTCTGCTCTCACCCATATATTCGAGCAAGGGCAGTGCAGAACCAGATGCTGGATCAGCCGAATCACCGGCCCAGAGGATGCCGAAAGACTATCGCCCGAACCACAAACGTATTACTGTACCTGACTGAAAAACCACTTGCCGATCTCTAAAATTTTAACCCCACAGGTGTACTGCCACGACAATGGGAAACATCTCCAAAACTGTGGAATCACTTGTAAGACCTGCCGACACCCCTAATTAAGGCAATGCTGTAGAGCACAATGACTCCTTAAAGTAGGCGCAGAATCTGACCGACCCGGGCACGCCTGCATATAGACCGAGCTGCCCGTTTGACACACTGTCTGGGTGAATTAAAGTGCTGCCGTTGAATTCCTGAAGAAATGCTATCCATACTCGGGCGCCCTTTCTCATTGCTCCCGACACTTTTATGAAATGGTGAGGCTGCCATATGCCCGCCGTTGCTAATGATATTCTTCTGTTAAAGATACGGCCCATGGGGATGATCCTGCATGCAAAATTCATATTCCCTAGGACTGATTGAAGCCGCCGAAGGGACACCCTGTTTGCGCCCACCAGAGCTGTTAGCTCGGTCGATAGATCCATCACCTTGTCCGGTGGTAGGCTGCACTCCATTGCCTCTGAGTAGATCCAGATCCCCAAGAATAGGCCTTTCTGTCTTCTTGTCCACCAGGGGAACCCCAAAACTCTGACATCCTTGCGAACGTCACCAGGATAAAGGCGGAGCTATCTAGCAGTGCCGGTCCCACGAAAAGGAAATCATTGAGATAATGCGTGATCCCGTGATAACCCGATTCAGTCTGAGCCACCCACTTCAAAAAGGTACTGAAAGCTTTGAAATAGGAGCACGAGATGGAGCAACCCATGGGCAGGCAAAGTTCCACAAAAATCTCACCGTCTACGATGCAGCCGAGAAAACAATGGCTCTCGGGATGAACAGGTATTAACCGAAAAGCTGATTATATATCCACTTTTGCCATCATAGCCCCGACGCCTGCCCATCTGACCAGGTTTGTGGCCCGATAGAAGGGCGCGTAGGATATGGATGAGTACTCCTTGCCGATTCCATTGTTGACTGAACCGCCCAAGGATAAGACAGGTGCTGAATCAACCAGAATTTTCTCCGCTCCTTCTTTTGTACTATGCCCAGGGGGGAAATGACTGGGCCCTGACACAAGGGAGAGGAAAAGGGGCCAGCCATTCTTCCCAACTCCACTCCTCCCGAAAACCCTCTCAAAGCAGGGCGGCTGCCCCAGCTTTTCCCGGCAACCTACCGTAGCGTTCTGGCCACAGCAGCATTGCGTCCAACTGTATGGGTGTCCGGCCTTTTTTGAAAGCGCTCTCGTGCTCTGAGCCCTTCCTTCGCTCTGTTACACCTTGCGAGAGCATGCTCACCACCGTAGTTCGAGCAGGCGTGTTTAAATAGCCAGTTCGGTGCCCACTTGCAGCTGCCTTCATTGAAGGAGTGGCATATTCCACGGCCCGTTGGGCCTGCCGCGGCGGGGTCTCTAGCCCTGCCTGGGGTCACGTGAAGGGGCGGCATGACACGCATCGGAGTCATTATGTTTAGCCAGTAGACCACCCCTTGTCGCTCCACGCAATCAACGGTCTGGATGACATGTACTGGCGAAATTCTTCATGGTACCGCCACCACGCCATGCCTCCATAGGTCCGATACGCGTTTCTAATTTCCTCTAAGTACACAAACAAGCCGGAGCACTGCTCCGGGTGTCTCTCCCCCATTACGTAGGCCATCATTGCAAATGCCTGTAGCCAATTGTCAAAAGTCCTCGGGGAACGCCTATAGGGAGTTATCCTGTCTTCCCCTTCCCTAGGAAACCCCTCTTGAGAGTCCGACAACCGAGACATGGGCAACAAAGAAAATAACTCTATGAATTCCATGCACCAGATTTTTTCTTTGATTTCTAGAGATAAGTTTGCCCCTAAGTTATCCTGACCGCATACAATTGACTGCCTCATGGCCGTATCTGCCACTCTCCTCTCGCTAACCTATTGGGAAGCTCCCCCAGCCGGCCTCGTGGGGCGAGATGGCCGCGACCACGCTTTTCCGGCCAAACCGCCTATCCACTCCCCGACTTCCTCGTCGGAAACAGCTATGTTGTGGATCTTCATGAGGGATTTTAGGGAGGTCAAAAATAGGGACGCCCTGGGAGATTTCCCCCCCTCCATCTGCCTGTAACCCGGACCCTGGTGGGGTGCGTCTGCCGTGCCACCATGGCCATCACTGGAACCTCATCAATCACCACCAGACTGTTGTTGGCCACAAACGGGTTGGTGTCAAACGGGCAGTTTGGTCTATATGCAGGCGCGCCTGGGTCGGTCGGATTTGGAGCCTACTTTAAGTTGTGGGTGTCGGCAGGTCTTACAAATGATTCCACAGTTTTGGAGTTGTTTCCCAAGCTCTTGGCTCTCAAAAAATCTATCCGTGTCCCCCACGCTCTCCATGGCCCTATTGTTCGGATCCAGGCTGGCACGCTGCTCCGCGGGACTAATGGGCCTGTATAGGCTATAGGGCTCACCCCCTGGGCCCAGGTCACCAGACACTTCAGGCCGGGCCTCAGCCCTGGCAGGGACACCCTCCCCACTTAGGTCCCTTGGGTCCATCCTATCCTCGACCCACCTAACTCCATGACTTAAAGCCCTGGTTCTAACCATGGCTAGCAAGGCTTCTAAATCCCCAGGGTCCATACCAAAAAGGCAACCACACACAAACACACAAGCAGGGAAGCTACTTTTATGCCAATATACCAAGGATATATGGGTTAATGTGTACATACACGGAGCACCAGCTTGAGCTGCTTATCTGGGCAATGTCCAGTGCAGAGTGAGGAGAAAGCCGGCGAACCGGGCGGAAGTCCCTCCCTCTACCCTCTAACCAATCAGGAGTGCCCAGGCTCCGCTGGGACACCCTGCGCTGCGTCAGACCTGGCGTGCCTGGGCTGCCTCTACAGAGCCCCATAAGCCCTTAATTAACCCTGTCACTAATGGGGGTCAATACAGACCCCCATAAGCCCTTAATTAATCATATAACCCATAGGGCTCTTTACAGAGCCCCATGAGCACTTAATTAACTCTTTAACTCTAGAGACTCTAATTACCCCCTCAGTCCAATAGGGGTATGTATAGACCCCTATAGGACACTATTAACCCCTAGATTAACCCTACAAGTGCCATGATGGTCCGCCAGGACCCTCATGACAAAGTCTAAGCACTACACTACACTATTAACCCTAACTATACCCCATTAACCCATACTAAACCCTGTCTAACCCTAACTGGTCTTATCTACCCCTTACTGGGCCAATCTAACCTGAATTGGGCCTATTTAAACCTATTTGGAGCTAATAACCCTAACTGGGCTTATTTAACCCCATCTAGCCCTATTTAATCCCATCACTTATGAGGGCCTGTACAGACCCCCATAAACCTCCATCTAACCCCATCCCTTAAACCTCTAGTTAACCCAATCAGTCCCATAAGGGTCTGTGAAAACCTCATAGGACAATTAGAAGCCTATTATTAACCCCATAAGTGCCATGAGGGTCCTACACAAACATTTCACTCCAATAAACCACTAAATCTAAACTGACCCCCTCTACCCTAACCTAATAATGCCTTCCTACCTAACACTACCTACCTAACCCCCTATTAAACCCCCACCCTACTAATTACACAAAATACAAAAACCTAAGATACATCAAATTAAAAAAAACTAAGGTACACAAAATAAAAAAACTATGTTACATAAAACAAAAAAAACTAAGGTACACAAAATAAAAAAGGACATTACAAACCCCCATCACTACAAAAAATAAAAAAATAATTACACACCTGCAAAGGAAAAGCCATACACAAATATCAATAACATTACAGTAAGAAATACATAATAAATATACACCTACCTACAATACATTTCCCCCTATCTAGACATCACCCCCTATCTATACCTAACCCCTATCTAGACATAACCCCCTATATAGACATCACGCCCTATCTATACCTAACCCCCATTCTAAACATCACCCCCTAAAGCTAAGCTAAAATAGAATAAATAAAACCACTTACCTTTGCAGATGTCCCTTCTGATCGCACCCCCTAGGAAAAAAAGAAACATCAGATTATTAAAAAATGTAACATTACATAGAATAAATAAATAGTACAAATACAGTATTAAACTTACCTTTCCAGCATGTCCCCGTCCATCTCCTTCTGTTCTCCGGCTCGCCCCCTGGAAAAAAGATACATAACATTAATACATACATACAGTACATCATACACAACAAATAAATACAATATAATCATTATACATTGAAAACGTACGTGTCCCCGATGTCCCCGGCCTTCCCCTCTTCTGCCCTGGCTGGGCCCTTGATAAATCAGCGCTCTAAAAAAAAACCCGGAGCTTCGCACTTGAGGAGCTCCCCACCGCTAATGGGACTCCAGAGCCTCTTCCGGTATGGCACCTTCCGATTGACTGAAAAGGCTGTCAATCGAATTTCAGCCATCAGAAGGCACCAAGCTGTGAGCCAATCAGGATGGGATACACCCCTATATCCCATTCTTATTGGCTGAAGGAACTGTCAATATTTTAAGTCTGAAGCAATACTTATATATATATATAGATTAAAAATAACTAGATTACTATATATTTATATACTGTATATATATATATATATATATATATATATATATATATATATACATTCATACACATATATTATATTCTTCCTTAAAAAAAGTTAGTTAAAAAGGTAATTAACTGGGATCTTCAGATGATTGTTATTGACTATTGTCATGATGAAGTTAACACCACTAAAAAAACAAGAGATGGAACAAACTCAGCATCTGAATAGCAGTACTTCTATCCAAATGTATTCCTAATGCATCTAAAGAACAATATATTGATTGCAAGTAAAAGTAAGGGATGATTTGCAAACCACTGATTTGATTTTGGAGAATTCATAAGCTTTTACAGTGCTCACAAAGAGGGAAATGCAAGAACTCCAACAGCTAGATCAGACTTCCTGTAAGCTGGCGGTATAGATTGATGGAATATAGTCACAAAACTAGATCAGGCCCCCCGTGGAAAAACTGTACAGATGGACAGTAATGAGAAGTGTAGTCAAAAAGCTAGACCAGGCACCCTGTAGATAGGTTGTATAGATGGATAGCTATCTGGCACTCCCTAGACAGACTGCCCTCTAGACAGGCCACTGGGTGATCTGTATGTGGTCTGACATCAGAAATATAAACCAGCAGCAGTATAAAAAATCAGTATATAATCAGAATTTGAAGGTGAAAGGTCAGAAAGGCTCAAAATAAATAAGAAGGTAACTAAATAACATGTCACAAAAGTATATTTTTTGAAGTAATATTTGAGTATATAAAAAGAGTGAGTATTTTCTAAACTGATAAATAATATTACATTTTTCTTTTGAATTTAACTTTAAGTTTAAAAAATCAAATCATTATATATATATATATATATATATATATATATATATATATAAATATATATATATATATATATATATATATATATATATATAGAGAGAGAGAGAGAGAGAGAGAGAGAGAGAGAGAGAGAGAGAGAGAGATACAGGTTTACTTTATTTTTAAAAAATGGTTTCCACACCTCAGAGGTTCCTACATAGGCATCTGGTACCTACCAATAGAAACAATACATTCAGGTACGTTTTTTTACCCTATAAAAACCTTCAAGCCAACAGCAGCACAATGCAGAATTCCACATAGCAATGTCTCCTCTTTGCGTTGCTACACAAACTGTGTTCCCAGACATTGAAACAATGATATAGTTGCCTGTGATTGGCCAAAACAAATCCTGAATTTTATGTTAATTTAGATTGCATTTTCATGAGCATTCCTTCTCTAAATCAGGTCCCAGAAAAAGAAATTTGCAAATGTCAGGGTAAGTTTATTAATGTTTATTTTGGGAAAACATTCATAATCCAGGAAAATTAGATATGCCTTTAAAAAAGCTCTTATAAAAAGACCATCGCATGACAATATGTTTGTTTTCAACTCCTCCCATTAACATCCTGTTTCTATGCATGAGAGATATCAACCAGTTTTTTTGACACAGGAACTCAGTGGGTGGAGCTTGGTGCCAGTAGTTATTCATTACATTGTATCACATTATTTAAATTAAAGTTAAATGGTAACACAAGCTCAAATAATGAATATATCAAATTGATATAAAAATGATCACTTTAAGAATTGGTACTTTTGAATGTACATACTTTAGATGCTGAAGACGCTGTGGTACTACACGTGTACTGCAAACACCACAGAGTATTACAAGGAAATACATGTTCAATCAATAAAAAGTGTGCTTATAGAGAGTTTTTTGTCATTTTGTTAGCACTATGCAGGTCTGGGAGGAACTTGCATTAAGATACATGGGAGAATCTTAACTAGAGGTCTTCAGCTGGTTAACATGCATATAGCATTAGCTTCTGAAGTGTTAGCTTTTATAAATTAACCTGCGACTTGTTCGTCAAAAAATTACGACAATAAGATTGTAAGGCAGGTGATGGTGTTTGGACGCGACATTAATTTTGTTGGTTTACTGAGATCCTTCGTCGCTCATTTTGTTGGTTTACTGAGATCCTTCGTCGCTCATTGCGAGCCTCGCGCTGAGCTCCTTCGGCGCTCATTGCAAGGCTGTTGGTTGTTTGTGTGGTATGAGCAGCGTTGGAAATAATTAAGAAATGCATAAATTAATATACTTTACCTATTTTGAAGTAATATATGCAGGAAGCATTGTGTTGAAAAGCTGACAGCTGTTTTGATGTTGCTGCAGCATACAATGTGTGTTTTCACTACTGTGGAGCTGCTGTGTAAGTGTCAGCAATGTGTGAAGTGTGTAGTGTAAATAGTGTGCGTGCGCTAGGAAAATCCATTAGGGTAGCTGTGTACTTCTGCATTGTGTAAGTTAATGTTGTAAAATGGCGCCTAATGGGTGTGGTACGCGGCTGTGGCTGATTTTGCGTCCTTGTTCTTGGACCTCGTACGGCTTTTTAGAAATATTCGTATGTGTTTCGTGTTGTTTTGCCTGTTTAGGGTCCTGTAGCCTCGTTTTCTTTTTTTTTTGGTGACCATTTCTTCTCTTGCTTAGGGGATTTTCGGGTGTCTAAACTCTTGGATTTCTAATTAAATCGAGGTGTAACTTCCCTTTCAGAGGTTCTTCGCGCGCCCTTTGCTGCGGGTAAGCTTTTTATGTGTTTGTTGTGTGTATTTATTGTGTTTCTAATGTTTTCAGGTTCGCGCGAGTCGGCCGTTAAAGTCGTATATTTGCGAGGTCGTCGTAAGTCCCGCGTCTCGTATTAGTTTGTCGTAAGTCCGTAAATGTTGCGAGATCCGCAGTTGCATGCAAGGAGCGCCTTCGGCTACGCGAGCCCGCAGCGTTAGCAACGACCCGCTTGCTCACAACTATATATGTGATACTAACTTAACTAATCAGGTATGCAAATGTTTTCAACACAAACATGTCCATGGCAAATACATTGCTCATTTGCACTTCAGCAGACTTTCTCCGCTACAAGTTTATCTTGCAATGCTACTCAATCTTGCCAAACAACACTACTTCTCTTTAATATAAAATCTATCCTCCAACCCTAAACGTTTGTTTGCTACATTCAACACTCTTCTCTGCCCACCCCCACCGCCTGACCCTTTCTGTCTTACAACTGAAGATGTTTCCAGCCACTTTAAAATTAAAATTGAAAATGGAAACATCCAAAACAAACTCTCCTCCCAGCGTGCCCTTAACTCACCCTCCTCTCAACAAACAGACAGCATCCAGCCCTAAACCGTCCCCAATCCCTCCTCCATTATTGACTGCTTTGATCCTGTAACTGAGGATGAAGCATCTACTTCTCTATCAATCTCTCACCTTCCAACTTGCCCACATTACTCTATTCCATTACAGCTTATCCCCCCTCTCTCTACCACACTTATCCCAACTCTCATACAACCATTCAATCTTTCCCTAAACACTGGCAAGTTTCCATCCTCTTTAAAACACACCATACTTACACCCGTTCTTAAGAACCCCTCATTTGATCCAGCTTCTGCTTCCAACTATCGCCCTATCTCTCCTGGCTTCAAAACTGAGCAGCTCGTCTGCAAGTGCCTTACCAAATATATTTCCTCATTTTCCCTTCTTGATCCCTTCCAAACTGGCTTCTAAGCTCAACAGGAACAGCCCTCACAAAAGCCACCAATGACTTGCTAACCGCCAAATCAAAGGGTCACTTCTCTAATTCCCCTGGAGCTCTCTGCAGCCTTCAGTACAGTTGACCACCCTCTTCTAATTCAAACTCTCTGCTCTCTTGGCATCTGTGAAACTGCTCTCTCATGGTTTACATCCTACCTAGAAGATCATACATTTAGTGTCTCCATCCCTGGCACCTCTTCTTCACCTCACTTTCCGTTTGCTGGTGTACCCCAAGATTCAGTCCTAGGTCCCCTCCTCTTCTCCATGTACACATCCTCCCTTGGTACCCTAATACAATCTTTTGTATTTCAGTATCATCTCTATGCAGATAGCACTTAAATCTAACTCTCCATACCTGATCGATCACCCTCTCTTCAAGCTCAAGTTGCCAACTGCCTCTGTAGCATATCTGCAGCACCTCTTTGTTAGTCACTCCAGTGGCTTCCTATAGCCTTCATAATCAAATTTAAAATCATGACATATCACATATAATAGTTGTGGCAATTGCGAGTTCATCTGTAAAGCTATGATAAAAATTGCATCAAACTCGCAATTACTACAACTAGAACTTGCACCAAAAGCGCACACATGCAAAGGGAGGCAGAAAGGACACACGGGGAACGTGATGGGGGGGGGGGGGGAGAATGAGACACAGGGGAGGGACAGGGGGGAGAAAGGAGACACAGGGGAGGGAGAGGGGGGGAGAAAGGAGGCACATGGGGGAGAAACACAGGGGAGGGAGAGGGGGAATCAACAAAGGGGAGAGAGGGGGGGAAGAGACACAAGGGAGGGAGAGGGGGGAAATGGTGGGAGACACAGGGGAGGGAGAGGGGGGAAGAGGCACAGGAGGGGGAGGGGGGAAGAGACACAGGGAAATGAGAGGGGGAAGGAGACACAGGGGAGGGAGAGGGGGGAAGAGACACAGGGGAGGGAGAGGAAGAGACACAGGGGAGGGAGAGGGCTGGAAGAGACACTGAGGAGGGAGGGAGAAGAGACACAGGAGGGGGAAGAGACACAGTGGTGAGGACCATAACGTAGAGGGTATGAGGCTCGCAATGAGTGCCAAAGGCCAGCGAGGGTGGAGAGCTTTGCAACATGTGCCAAACAGCATTGCCAGGCTTCAAAAGTCACAGACTTGTGCATGCGTGTAGTGCATGCAGCGGGCTGCAATGAGCGGCAAAGCCGTTCAATGCGGGTCTCGTAATAAGCGCCAAAGGTGCTCATTGAGCTAACAGTAAAGTAGTGGGGGGGGGGGGGGGGGGGGAGACTCACAATGTGTGGCAAACAGCATTGCCAGCCAGGCTTCACATTTTATTGCCGTAATTTTTGATGGGCAAGTCGCTAGTAACATATAAAGTCCTCAACAACAGTAAATCCACTTATATCACTGCTCTGGTTTCAAAATACTCCCCCAACTGCTCTCTTTTTTCTGCTAATGACCTTCTTTCCTCCTCTCTTATCATTTCCTCTCACTACCGCCGTCAAGACTTTTCTAGTGCTGCCCCTACTCTGGAACTCCTTCCCTCGCTCCACTAGACTATCCTCCAGCCTAAAACACATATGTCTAAAAAAGCTTATCAGCTTCAGCCTTAATATGCACAACTGCACACTCCACAGCTTAATATCACTCACTTCCACAATCTATAGTGCAACACACTGATTCATTCCCTCGATTGAACCAATTGCTTTCACACTTCTATCTTGCATCTATCACCCTTCTGTATCACACCCAAACCCTTTAGATTGTAAGTTTGCGAGTTTTCAATCTTGTAATGTACATTGGAAACAAGCACTATGTACAAATGATTTTAAGCTCAAAAACAGGGCCCTCCATTATTTTCAATGCGTTCATTTCACCATTTAATTGACCCCTGTATAGCGCTGTGGAATATGTTGAAGTTTTACAAATAAAATATCATAATAATAATTACTCTTAATCATAAAATAAATTAAAAAATTCTAAGAGATGCAATCACATATAACAGTTGTTAAACTACAAGAAGTTGTCAAGCTTTGCATGGCGCGATGAGCGACGAAGGCGATCATCACTTGAGAGCCTCGTGTAGCGAGGCGAGCCGTTAACTCACAGCACTTCTGCACTCATTGCCTGTGAGGCGAGCAGTGAAGCCAATGAAACATGTGGGACTTAGCCACAAAGGAGCGCCGATCACACATTGAAACATGCAGGACTTAGCCACCAAACACTTAGTAAACGCAAGCAGTTGACCAACGCGGGACTTAGAAAAAAATAATTAAGAGATAGGAAAAATGCGAAGTTAATGGCCGAACAGCACAAAGCAAAAAACACTAAAAACACACACAAAAAAATGTAATACAACAAAAACATCACACACAGCACGGGGGAACAGCCAGGATGTTTGTGAGTGAGGTTTAACGCAAATTTAAGTAGATTTGGCCGAGTTTCGGCACTCGAAAATCACCTAAACAAGAAAAAAAATGGATGCCCCAAAAAATGAAAACGAGGCTACACGACCCAGGGCCACGCAAAACACTGCCAAACACGTAGCACTTTCACACAGGAAAATACAAGGTACAAAATACACTATTACAAAGGAAGAAAAAAAATACGATATACGAAAAATACGAAATTAACGGCCGAAACGTGCAAACCAAAAAAACACAAAAAATAAAAATACACTATTACAAATGACGGAAAATGCTCTCGAGCCGGGAAACAAATAGACAAACGACGCCAGTTTACATCGCTAACTTGTAACATTGCGAATCTAAAATGGCGCTTTACACAACTAAACCAACGGTTTGCCCTTGCACACGTTGGGACATTCATAACACTTTCGCCTCAGGGCAGCAACAGTCCAACTGTACATTGTATGCTGCTGAAAAATAAAAACAGATTGTTAGCTCTTCCTCTCCTCTCCCTCGTGTCTCATTCCCTCCCCCTCCCTTATCATCCTCCTCATCCTCCCTCCTCCTTACTTTCCCCCTCTTCAATTACCCCCCCCCCCCCCCTCTACCTTTCCCCTCTCTTACCTTCCATCAGCTGCTCCTCTGCGCGTCTTCCGGCTGTGTCGGGACCCGGCATATGTTAATGATGTGACGCGTAGGAGGATGAGGAGGGAGGATGATAAGGGAGGGGGAGGGAAAGAGACATGAGAGGGAGGGAATGAGACACAGAGGAGGGAGAGGGGGGGAAGAGACACAGAGGAGGGAGAGGGGGGACACAAGAAAGGGGCACAGAGGGCACACAAGAGGGGGACACAGAGGGCACAAGAGAGACACAAGGGGCAGCGCATTTTCCACCCTCGGCTTCTACTCTTTATACTCCTTGCCTCACTCCACCAGATTATCCTCTTGCCTCAAAACATTTAAAACCTCACTTAAAATGCATCTCTTTAAAGAAGCGCATCACCTTCCACCCTAACACACTTATCACCTCTCTCTCCCTCTTTTACCACTCACTATACCTTAGATTGTAAGACTGCGAGTTTCTATCCTAAGTACTTTGGGAATTCACCATGGACATTGGATTCCTAGCTCAAAGACAGGGTCCTCCTTCCTTTGCTATATGTTAATCTGTATTTATCATTATCTGAACCTAATTTAAGTAAATAAACTATAATAATAATAATAATAATAATAATAATAATAATAATAATAATATACTCCAGTCACTAAGTTTTCCCAGTATTTTGGGGTAAAATAGGTGCCTTGGCTTATACTCGGATCGGCTTATACTCGAGTACATACGGTATATATATATATATATATATATATATATATATATATATATATATACATACCGTATTTTTCCAAGTATAAGACTATACTTTTTCCTAACATTTTTAGTCCAAAAATTGGGAATCGTCTTATACAAAGGGTAACAGGTTGAGAGAGCCCATGATTGCCAAGGCGAAACTGCTGGTACCCTTTCTCTGTGAACAGGCTTCTGCCAAGTACTAGCCTGATTCTGAATAAACCAATCAGAACTCATCAAAAGCATCCATATATCTACTACTCGTAGGCGGCGTAGAGTTTTGGCATTATTGCTCTGGATCAATACTCCACACACAGAGCATTAACAATATTTTCAGCACTAGCCCATAAAAATGTCTGAAAATAAAAAATAATAATTCAGAATTCAAGTTAAAAGTGATCAATTACGCAAAAGATCATGGAAATAAAGCTTTAGAGAGACTGTTTGGAGTGTATGATCAGACAACTTTGTTTTTAATATATTATTATTATTATTATTAATAATAATAATAGGCAGACTGTATTGGTTCTTGTCTGATAATAAATCTATGTGTCTATGCTTCTATGAACAAGACTATTTTAAAGCTTACAACACAACAGGTCAGAGATTGACTTCTTGAATTTCACTATATATATAGTAAAAATAAGGAATAGTACATCAGTGATTCTATTTGAATGTCTAAAAATAAGTTGATAAAAACTTATTTCCTGCTCAAATTTCTCAGAAATACAGTATATGCACTGCACTCTGGGAAAACTGGGCGGGACATGCAAATGAGGCCACATAATGCACCATCACTCTGTTAATTCAAACCATTATATATATATATAACAAAATCAAAGTCAATACCCATCAGAAACCAGCTACAATACATATGTTGATGGAAGAAGTCCTTTTTATGAACCATGGTTCAAAAATATCCAGTAAGGTGAAAATAAATTGCATAGACTAAATAAAGTTAAAAGATTAAAACTGCATTACAAATTATTATTAAATTAGATAGGAAAGACATATTAATTAAAAGTTAAATATAAAAGCCTAGAGAACAAAATAATGGAATTCTCTTCATTGTAAATTACTGTGATTACTTCAAAATATGAAACAAATCATGAATAATTACAGTCCAATCTTATAAAAAGAAATGTACGGCCAAAAACAGGGATAGTGTATTAGAGACATGGTAATTGAAAACAGAATATAGTTCCAAGCTTCTTATAAGACTATTATTATAAAAGAAGAAAACGCTAAATACTATAGATATGGCAACTGTGCAAAACGTGAACAAGTGATAATAAGAAAAAAATGTACAAAGCCTATGACAAACCCCAATGGTGAAAGAAATGGAAACCTATAGGCGGTGGTACGAATAAGGTTAGGGAAGATGAGCAGTGGGATGCTGCTTGGTGCTGGGGTATCCAGTACTTCCACCGAAATTCACTAAATAATCACATGTGCATAAATGTTTAGGCAATACTGTGGTATCCAGTATACAGGTCAGGAAAATGTGTACAGCTAATCGCTTAATGAGTTATTAAACTGTGTTTACTTGTCATAAGGATCTTCTGCTATTTCAATTTTTAAGCATGCTTTAACGTTATATCAATTTTGCATATATTAAACTCATGTCTACTATTGCCTGTCAGAGAATACATCCCCATACCTCCAGTCTGCCCCGATACTGCTAGTACTGCAGTCATCAATACAATACACAGTATACAATAACCATTCTTTTACCGATATAAAATCATTAATATGATGACTACATTAAATCACGTCCTTCCTCCTCATGCATATTCATATAGCAGCATTGGATGCTGAAGATGCATGTAACTTTTCCTTTGTGCTGACTGGTTGTGTTGCCGCTGAGGTGTTAACAGATCTACCTGCTGATACCTCTTCACAGCCACAGGACATGTGAGCCCTCTTGGATGACAGGTTTGATTTATGGCTCTTTGCACTCCTGCTTTCTCTCTTTAGCTCCCAGTGCAGACCTTATAGGACTGTTCACTAACGTTGTTGTAAGCTTAAACTTCAGTTGAAGCAAAGCTTTATTGTTGTAGGCCAAGGCATTTAATGGAGTACATTGGAGTGATACCATACGTATACTATATTCCACCAACTGTATAGTACCCATACCTCCATATTCATTAGTCAATTATTAAGTTATGACTACACCAGGGGGGTACTACTACAAATAAAGGACGTGCAATGCACCGGTGCATTCCTCTTGAGGGCCCAAGTGCTGTCTGGCCCCCCACTGTCCCCTCGGCCACACCAGCCAACCCTACTTTCATTTTAGCTTCTTAGGGAGTATGTGGATGCACTTCTCTTTGACAGGGGAGGGAATCACGAATGACATCACACACACGTGACTTAATTCGGGATTCCGTGACCCTGAGAAAAGAAGCTCTGGCAGGGGAGGGATAGCACTACATGGTGAACCACCAATGAGTTCACCCTCACATTATGATAGAATGGCTGGTGCAACCGAGGGAGCCTACTACACTACAGAAGTAATAAAAAACAAAGTACTAAGTTGTGTTCTCTATTCACTAGCTACTGCACTGGCCTACACACTTAATAATATATATATACTAGCGAATTGCCCGTCAAAAAATGACGGCAATGAAATTGTAAGGTAGCTAATGCTGTTTGGTGTATAATAATGAAATATGTAATACAATTAATAAATTAATATACTTTAGCTATTTTGAAGCATTGTGTTGAAGAGCTAGCAATCTGTTTTGATGTTGCTGCAGCATTAGTGGTGTGGAGCTGCTGTGTAAGCGTGATGAATGTGTGCAGTGTAATAGTGTGCGTGCGCGAGCCGAAACCGTTAGCGTAGTTGTGTACTTCTGCATTAGCGTAAAATGGCGGGTAATGTGTGGTATGCGTCTTAGCGGAATATCCATAGGTCGTTTGTGGTGTTTTGCGAGTTTCTTGTGGTGTTTTGTGTGGTTAGAGTGCTGTAGCCTCGTTTTCGTTTTTGTTTGGTGGCCATTTTTCCTCTCGCTTAGCGATTTTTTTAGTGTCTAAACTCTTTAACTGAAGGTTTAAGTTGTTTTTTGAGGTCCTGGATGCTTCCTCTTGCTGTAGGTAAGCTTTTTTTGTGATGTTCGCGATTTTTACGAGGTCGTAATGTGTCTCATATGTTTTTTGCGTTGCGAGGTAAAGTTTGCGACGGTCGCGGTTGTTGTGTCGTGTGGTTTGCGTTTTAACGTAAATTTTGCGAGGGTTGCAGTTGCTGGCAAGGAGCGCCTTCGGCGCTCCATGCCAGCAACTGAGTCCCTCGCCCGCAGCCCTTGCTACGCGAAGGCCGCGGCTCGCTGTGTGAGCCTGCAAGCGTTAGCAACAACTCGTACGCTCACAACTATATATGTGACTAGCGAATTGCCCGTCAAAAAATGACGGCAATGAAATTGTAAGGTAGCTAATGCTGTTTAGTGTGTAATAATGAAATATATAATACATTAATAAATGAATATACTTTACCTATTTTAAAGCATTGTGTGGAAGAGCTGTGAATGTGTTTTGATGTTGCTGCAGCATTAGTGGTGTGGATCTGCTGTGTAAGCGTGCTGAATGTGTGCAGTGTAACACTGTGCGTGCGCGAGCCCAAACCGTTGTCGTGTACTTCCACATTGGCGTCAAATGGCGAGTAATGTGTGTTATACGTTTGTATCGGAATATCCGTAGGTGTTTTGTGGTGTTTTGCGAGTTTCTTGTGGTGTTTTGCGAGTTTAGAGTGCTGTAGCCTCGTTTTCGTTTTGTTCGGCGGCCATTTTTTCTCTCGCTTCGTTTTTTTTTTAGTCTCTAAACTGTTTTATTTGAAGTAAAATCGAGGTGTAAGTTGTATTTTTGAGGTGCTGGGTGCTCCCTCTTGGTGTAGGTAAGTTTTTTATGTATGTATTGTGTTTTACATTTTGTAATGTTCGCGAGTTGCGTCCGAGTGTTGCGAGTCCGTAATGTGTGTGAACGTGTGTCGTATGTTGTTTGCGAGTGTCGTAATGTGTGTGTCGTACTGTTTGGGTTGCGACGTGAAGTTTGCGAGGGTCGCAGTTGCTGGCAAGGAGCGCCTTCGGCGCTCCATGCCAGCAACTGCGGCCCTCGCTTTGCGAGGTCCTCAGGTGCTGGCATGGAGCGCCTACGGCGCTCCATGCCAGCAACTGAGGCCCTCGCTTCGCGAGGGTCCTCAGTTGCTGGCATGGAGCGCCTTCGGCGCTCCATGCCAGCAACTGAGACCCTCGGGCAGTGCCCTCGCTTTGCGAGGGCCTCGGCTCGCTGCGCGAGCCGCGGCCCTCGCTACGCGAGGGCCGCGACTCGCTACGCGAGCCCGCAGCGTTAGCAACAACTCGTACGCTCACAACTATATATGTGATATATATATATATATATTATTTTTTTGTGCTAGAAATCAATTTCAAATTACAGAATATAGATACAGCACACAATTCAGATGAATTAAGACACCACCAATGAGAATGTTGAGAGCACATGAAGCTTACAATCAGAATATAAAAAAATTAAAAAATATAAGTGTAGCCAAACATATCAGAATATTAAAGGACCACAATAGTTGCCATGTGTGGTCAGCACCATCAGTTAGAGGGTGAACAATCATATGAAAATTGTGTTTACATTTTTAAAATTGATCAAGATTTGACTTAAATATTGCCATTTTAGTTTAGTCTTTGAAGCCCTCCTACAAGAATCTGCATAAGTAATAAGGCCTTTATGTGTGTGATGATGTAGTGGTAAGTATTCTGATGCACTAATTTATTTATATACTGTATATCAATCAATATCAATGTGTTAATAGATAGTCAACTGAAAGACATTCATTTAAAACCAATGACTTAGTAATGAAAACATTTTATGAAACACACTTTCCACTACACCGATACACTCTCTTTCTAAACGCATATATAATAGTTAAACTAATTTCAAATATATATATAATGCAGTGTAATAACTGTTTTTCTCTGAACTCTGAGCTGGAAGCAGGTTTTTTAACTTGCTTTAGACATTCAAATGTGAACACAGATGTACTTTTTATTTACTATATATATATATATATATATATATATATATATATATATACTGTATTTGGAACTATATATATATATATACTACTAGTAAAATATTTTTTAACTAAACAAAAAACAGTTACCTCATAGTGACAATATGCTTTATTATATAACCTAATGAACATATTTTGGATTTAAACAATAAAGAAAAAGATCAGTCCTGAAACATGTTTAAGCCACATTCACCATAACAGACTATAACTTTACCTACTGTGCTAGCTGATCGGTGGCAATACTGTTTTCTAGAATATAACCAAGTAGTTACAAATCATGCAGCCACTGTCCGATTCAAAGCTTCAACACCTGCTTGTAATTAATATTCATTACATCCCGAGCAGAGCTCATTACTCATTCAGAGGTAACACACTGAAATAGCCTGACTTCTAGTGATCATAGCTTGATACATTTTTAACCAGAGATTATTGTATTACTGGATTATTGTGGTAAAATTCCTGTGTCTATTATTTATTTTTTACTGAATGGATATTTTATTAAAATACAGAATATTATCTGTGAAATATTGCCGTTTTCTATCTGAGTCTCTGTGATTATCCAATCTTGTATCCTATTAAGAACATTTAAAGGCCACCCTGGGATGTCATAGAGAAATGTAGAAATACATTTTGGTCCTTATCAGTGCTTCTTTCTGCAGCTGTAAGGGTTTTTCCTTATTAACTAATGACATCAAATATTGGCAGAATGAGCTGCCATGGTTCCATAGTATAGAAAGCAGCTTTCTCTGCATTGAAATTATATTTCTAATTCAGGTAGTAAATCAGAAACCAATATGGTAGCTTCCACTGCTGCATAATTATATATAAAAGGTAAAACATTAAAAGCGGTATCAGTTTCTAACTATAAAAAACAGTTTGCTCATTGTCAAGTCCAAAGAATATATTTAAAATATGGCAACACACTGCTCCTTTAAGTCTCAGATGGGGGGCCCCAGAAAAAAAAGGTAACTGAACAGTTTATGCCTGAAATCTTTCCTTAATGGAATAAATAAAGCAGAGCTCTTTTGCTTAGCTACACACAGATGATCCATTTAGTTTCTGCAGCCTGACAGTCACTCTCTACAGTATAACATGCCAGCTCAGTCATACTAAATCACACAGCCTGCCTTATCAAATATGTATGAATGCAAAGGTACTGCGCTCTTCTACAGAAGGAGATTAGATTTGGGCAGGGAAGATGGAAGATGGATGAAGCTTGAAGAAATCTGCTTAAGAATTAAAAATAATAAAACTCCATAATCTGTCAATTATATCCCACCACTATATTGTCATTTGTCTTTTTACTGAAGCTCTGCATGGAGATGCAGATCGGTGCAAATCAGAGATTCATCTCACAGCCTAGCAGAATACCCATGAGAGCCATAACATTGTGTATATATATCTCCAGAGCTGCCTGCATCTGGATGCAAAGCAGGGAAATTCTCTTTTTAATGCAGGAGACAGCCTAACACAAAGAAAGTATGCATTTCCCGATCTGATGATAATTCAGACCAACACTGGGATATTACTTGAAATTGAGTACATTGCAAACCCTTTCCAACCAAGGGCATCCTGCTCTGTTACTGTCTATACCTGTTCACATCAATTCATTACAATATATGACTCTTGTCGCTTTATATATTTAAGAGTTTCCAGTTCCAATTGCCTTATGGGAAAAACCATGCTTGAATCTGTTCACTGTCTTGAACAGCACAATAACTGCATTAAGTAATCACTTCTCCCAATTGTTACGAGAATAATGGATTTTTCGAGAGCAAATATACCAGTTTATAATAAGAAAATGAGAAACTGTGGTTTAGGAAGTTATATCTGCTGACCACTCATTGTCAAGATTCTGCCATATATTTACATTTATTGGACATTTAATGAATTAAAAATATAATGGAAGAAGGGGAGTAATCAGAAATATGTAATAGAGCGGTAAGGACATAATTCCTCTTGTGCAAGCTGTGAGCTATACCATGTAGGGTCACGCAAGATGGACAGGTCATAGCAGAGAGGTCAGACAAATGGCGGCTTACTGGAGAAGGAACTGGCAACCCACTCCAGTGTCTTTGCCAAGAAAACCATATGGACAAGCACAGCCAAAAACACAGATAGATGTGCCTGGGGTGATGCTCCATATAGTCACCGAGAGTCAGCCACGACTGAAGGACTGAAGGACCCCCCATCCTCAACCCCCTCCTCAACCCCCATCCTCATCCTCAACCCCCCATCCTCAACCTCCTTCCTCACCCTTAACCCCCCTCAACCCCCCTCCTCAACCTCAACCCCCCTCAACCCAACCCACCTCCTCAACCTCCCCCCTCAATCCCAACCCCCCTCCTCAACCTCCCTCCTCATCCTCAACCTCCCTCCTCATCCTCCCTCCTCATCCTCAACCTCCCTCCTCAACCCTCCTCCTCAACCCCCTCCTCAACCTCCCTCCTCAACCCCCCATCCTCAACCCCCTCCTCAACCTTCCTCTTAATTTTTTACACCTCTAGTTCTTATCACATATATAGTTGTGAGCGTACGGGCCGTTGCTCACGCTTGCGGGCTCGCGTAACGAGGGCCCCGACTCGCACAGCGAGCCCGCAGCCCTCGCGAAGCTAGAGCCGCTGCTTACCGCACCCCGGGAGCCTGCACGGCTCCCTCTGCCGCACTGATGCTCCCCAGCGGCCCACAGCACCCCAGGAGCCTGCACGACTCCCCCTGCCGCACTGATGCTCCCCAGCGGCCCACAGCAGGAGGGAGACAGGATGGGGGAAGGGAGCCAGGAGAGGGGGGTGAGAGAGGGGCGTAACGAGGGCCGCGGCTCACAGCACCCCGGGAGCCTGCACGGCTCCCCCTGCCGCACCGATGCTCACCAGCGGCCCACAGCACCCCGGGAGCCTGCACGGCTCCCCCTGCTGCACCGATGCTCCCCAGCGGCCCACAGCACCCCGGGAGCCTGCACGGCTCCCCCTGCCGCACTGATGCTCCCCAGCGGCCCACAGCAGGAGGGAGACAGGATGGGGGAAGGGAGGGACAGAATGGGGGAAGGGAGGGACAGAATGGGGAAGGGAGCCAGGAAATGGGGGGTGAGACACGGGGGGGAGGGGGCATAGAGACACAGAGGGGTGAAGGGGGCATAGATTCACCGGTGGAGGAAGAAGGGGGCAAAGAGAGACAGAGGGGGGAGAGACACAGGGGAGGTAGAGGGGGAAGAGACACGGGGGAGGGAGATGAGGGGAATGAGAGACAGGGGAGGGAGAGAGGAGGGAATGAGACAGGGGAGTGATAGTGGGGGCAAAGAGAGACAGGGGAGGGATATAGGGGGCAAAGAGAGACAGGGGAGGGATATAGGGGGCAAAGAGAGACAGGGGAGGGATAGAGGGGGCAAAGAGTGACAGGGGAGGGATAGAGGGGGCAAAGAGTGACAGGGGAGGGATAGAGTGGGCAAAAAATGACAGGGGAGGGATAGAGGGGGAAAGAGTGACAGGGGAGGGATAGAGGGGACAAAGAGTGACAGGGGAGGGATAGAGGGGGCAAAAAGAGACAGGGGAGATATAGAGGGGGCAATGAGAGACAGGGAAGGGACAGAGGGGCAAAGAGAGACAGGGGCGGGAGAGAGGGGGCAAAGAGAGACGGGGATTGAGAGGGGGCAAAGAGAGACGGGGAGGGAGAGGAGGCAAAGAGAGACGGGGAGGGAGAGGAGGCAAAGAGAGACGGGGCGGGAGAGGGGGCAAAGAGAGACAGGGGAGGGAGAGAGGGGCAAAGAGAGACAGGGGAGGGAGAGAGGGGGAAAAGAGAGACAAGGGAGGGAGAGAGGGGGCAAAGAAAGACAAGGGAGGGAGAGACAGGAGGGGGAGGGAAAGAGACATGGGAGAGAGAAATGTTTGGGAAAAAACTTGATCTTGCCGTCATTTTTTGACGGGCAAGTCGCTAGCTCTTTACCAAATGTGACATATTCTTATTCCATGTATAATATTATGTGTTACCTGTTTTATAGCATTTAATAAAAATATATTTATAAAAATACATTATCTGCAAACAATCTTGAAAAAAATAATTATGTCAGAGGCTTTCACAATTATAAATCTCTATGATCACATTAAAGGTACCGTATATACTCGACCCGAGTATAAGTGGAGGCACCTATTCTATCACAAAATACTGGGAAAAATGAGTGACTCGAGTATAAGCCGAGGGTGGGAAATGTGCTGCCCTCTGTGTCCCCCTCTTGTGTGCCCTTTTCTTGTGCCCCCCCCTCTCTCTCCCCAGTGTATCTTCTCCCCTCTCCCTCCCCTGTGTCTCTTCACCCCTCTCACTTCCCTGTGTCTCTCCCCCCCTCCCTTATCACCCTCCTCAACCCCCCTCCTCATTCTCAACCTCCCTCCTCAACCCCCTACTCCTCCTCAACCTCCCTCCTCAACCCCCTCCTCATCCTCAACCCCCCTCCTCATCCTCAACCCCCTCCTCATCCTCAACCCCCTCCTCATCCTCAACCTTTCTCCTCAACCCCCTCCTCAACCCCCTCCTCATCCTCTCTCCTCATCCTCAACCCCCTCCTCATTCTCAACCCCCTCCTCAACCTCCCTCCCCAACCTCAACCCCCCAATCCTCATCCTCAACCCCCACATCCTCATCTTAAACCCCCTATCAACCTCCCTCCTCAACCTCAACCCCCCTCCTCAACCTCCATCCTCATCCTCCACCCCTCCTCATTCTCAACCCCCTCCTCATTCTAAACACCCCTCCTCATTCTAAACCCCCCCTCCTCATTCTAAACCCCCCTCCTCATTCTAAACCCCCCCTCCTCATTCTAAACCCCCCTCCTCATTCTAAACCCCCCTCCTCATTCTAAACCCCCCTCCTCACTTTACCCTTCTAAATACCTCCCCCTCTCCCTTTCCCCTCACTTACCTCCAGCCGCAGCTCCTGGTCCGGCCTCCGCTCCTTCCGGCGTCTTGACCCGGCCAACGCTAATGACGTGGCGGGCTTGTGACATCACGTCATTAGCATATACCGGAAGTGCTTACATAGGCACAGTGAACCTCCCAATAGTAGCACTGCATTTGGGTATGGATTTTAAACCTTTACTAAGACAACAGCAGCACAATGCAGAGATCTTCAATGTCTGGGCTTCTCCTTTCTTCCTTGTGCAGGGCACTACACATGATGCCTTCTTGCACAAACTCCCATCACTGATTGATACATTGTATTAGCTGCCTATCATTGGCCAAAACAAATTATGAATTGTATGCTAATTTAGCAGGGATTCTATTGATTCTCCTACATCAGATGCATTCATAATCCAGGATACTTAAAGGGACAGTAAATTTAGCATAATATGGAGCACACTGGTGGAAAGATCCCATGAAGGCAAGTTGAAATACTTTTTGAATTTTTGAAATAAAAAAATCTATGATTGAATGTTTATTTTTATGTATCACTCTGCCCCCTTCCAAAATCACAGTACACAGTGTGTACTGGCCGGCGCGGAGGCAGCCCCAGGCATTGGGTCTGACGCAGCACAGCGTGACCCAGAGGAGCCTGGGGCGCTCCTGATTGGCTGGGACTGTGGAGGAGGGACTTCCGCCCATTTAGCAAGCTTCCTCCTTCACTCTGCGCAGGCCATTGCCAGGATTGGAAGCCAGCGTGGTCTGCTCCCGTCTTGGTGCCTGCAAGTATAGCAGAATTCATTAACCCTGTCAGTAATAAGGCAGTGGGGGTTCCTCTGTGTGTGTGTGCTGCATGTGCTGTGTGGGCTGTGCAGGCTGTGTGCTGTGGCTGTGTGTTGCGTGGGCAGTGTGTTGTGTGTGCGGTGTGCTGTGTCTGTGCGCTGTGTGTGTGGGTGCGTGTGGTGTTTGCCTGCATCCGTGGGGGTTGGTGTGACTTTCTCATGGACCCTGGGGAGTTAGAGGCCCTTTTGGCCATGGTTAGGTCCCGAGCTTTGTGTCATGGGATAGATTTGTTTCGGCGCATCTGGGGAGTGAGGGCTTTTCCATGGAGGCCCAGTCTGAAGTGGCTGCTATCCTGAGTCCTGTGGGAGAGGTCACTAGCCCAGATGGACATCATAGGCCCACGGGTTTGCTGCTCCTACAACGATGGTAGCTGCAAATGGGCCCCGAACTGTCGTTTTAAGCACTCCTGCTCGGGCTGCGGCTGCGATTTCCCAGTATCCAAGTGCAGCAGGACCAGGGAAGGTGCAAGAGCGGGTTGGCCGCAATGCTACCGCTACGGTAGATTGTTGGGAAAGGTGAAAGCAGCTTCGCTGCTGAGGGAGGGTTTTCAGAATGGTTTTGAGATCCCGTGTTCCCTCCTTCCATCCGATTCGCGTCTGAAGAATTTAAAGTCAGTGGCTTCATAAAAGATCCGGGCGGAAGTGGGCCTCGGTAGGATGGCGGCTCCATTCTCATTTCCCGCAATCCAACACTTGGTAATTTCTCCGTTGGGAATAGTGCCAAAAAAAGAGCCTGGAAAAGTTTGTCTAATACAGCACCTGTCCCACCCTAGGGGGGTGATCGGTTAACGACGGAATTGGTAAAGAATGGTCCACTGTGTCCTACGGTGCTTGTTAAGGCAGCCGGCATCAGCGCCAAGATGGCTAAGGTGGATATTGAGACTGCTTTAGATGCGACATGGCTCGAGTCATGGGTTTCTGGTGGCCTCACATCAAACTCAGCCTTTCGGGAGTTATTCCCTATTGTAGCGGCGGTTCATGCATGGGGCATGGAGTTCAAGGATCGGCAGGTTTGCGTTGGGTCGGCCTGCGAGGCAACGGTTCGAGCAATCAATAGCCTCTCATCATCCTCATTACCGATACTACACCTTATACAGCCGTTGGTGCTCCTTTGCTTGAGGTTGAACATATGGTTACGAGTATTCCACGTTTTACGAACGGAGAATGGCATTGCTGATGCCCTTTCTCTGTTGGCGGAAGCGCGTTTCAGGACACTGGCTCTAGGGGCGAAAACGCAAGGCGAGTGTTGGGACTTCCTAATCAGTAGTTGGCGGCTTGGAAACACAGGCCCGGTCAGAATTCTGGGGAACCGTACTGGATGTAACACACACAAAATCATTCTCAGTACTAATTCCGTTTATTGCCACGTCATAGCATAGGTTATATACTTGCAAAAGAAGGCGGATATTAGAGGCGATTTACAGTTCATGTTAGTCAGTTGCAAGGACAGATAATCAGGTGTTTTTCTGTTTCTTAGAACAACTAGAAATGTTTTGTGTTTTTTAGTAAGGTCTTAAGACATCCCAAGGATAGGAATGTGATATTATGGTTAGGCTATATCTCGTGAATATGTCAGCAAAATATGTTAACCCCTTCATCAGCAGAATATGTTAACCCCTTCAGCGAGGACATCCCCCCGGAACTCTGGGAGCTTGGAGCGGTCGGATAGCCAAGTATGTCAGACAGTCGCTGGCACCGCGGACGTGGGCGGCCTATAAGACGGTATGGAACAAATGGAATGATTTGGTGGAGGTTGTTGGTGGTACCGCTTCGGTAGAAGAATCATTAGGCCTGTTACTATGGTTCCTGTTGCAGTGCGCAGAAAACAGCGACTATATATATATATGAAGAGTGGGGTAGCCGTGAATGGCCAGTAATCCAGTTGAATCAGAGTATTGCAGTGAATAGTGATACCTTTTTTATTGGACAAAGAGAGAGAGATAATGCCTCTATCAAGTCAAGTCAGGAGTATCGCTTTTTGACTTGATAAAGAGAGGGATTATCTCTCGAAAGCTTGTCAATACTCTGATTATTCAACTAGGATTATGCAAAGAAAATCACACAAAGATGATTATGCAAAAATAAATACTCTACAGACCCTTAAGAATGTTATTGTGTGTGTCTGTGTATATACTGTATATATATATATATATACATATATATATGTGCGTGTATATATATGTGTGTGTCTATGTGTGTGCGTGTATCTATATACCGTATTTATCGGCGTATAACACGCACTTTTTCTCCCTGAAAATAGGGGGCAAATGATAGGTGCGTGTTATACGCCGATATTCCCTCCCCCCTCCTCATCCTCAACCTCCCTCCTCATTATAAACCCCCCTTTGAGGAGGGGGTTGAGAATGGGGGGGTTGAGGAGGGAGGTTGAGGAGGGGGTTGCGGATGAGGAGGGAGGTTGAGGATTTTGCTTCAAAGTTCTTTATTTGAAATTTATTTTTTCCCCCTGAACATTCCTTCTTAAAATGAGGTGCATGGTATACGCCGATAAATACGGTATATATTTATACAGATAAATTAGTGAGGTGTTTGTCCAACAGGAAAGATATCACTGTGGACTACAGTACACTGCTTTTTCATGTATATATTGATGTATATGTGTATATAATATGTGTATATATGTTTCCTTTGCTATGTTGTGTTTCTTCCCCATATATGTATTTACCTGATGATGTCAGATGCTGTTTCCACTCTCTCTGCATCTGCTGGTATTATTCAAACTGAGGGTTCCATCTCATGTAGTATTGCTTGAGACTTGATAAAGGGAGGTTAAGTCTCTCGAAAGCTCGTCATTATAAATAAGATGTTTGTCCAATACAAAAGGTATTAAATTATATTGCAATACTCATTAATCTATGTATATATATATATATATATATATGGATTAATAATTACTAAATTACTGGACATTCACGGCTGCTTCACTCTTCAATTATATATATATATATATATATATATATATATATATATATATATATATATATATATATATATATATGTGTTGTGTGTTTTTGTGTATGTACACACATACATATATGAATGGAAAAGATAGATAAATACAGAAGGTATAATTTATGTTTTTTTTATTACTGATTTGTGGTCCTTTAAGGGCCTGTAGAACTGAAGAGAAGAGAAACCAAAGGGAAGTGACCATCTGACATTTATTTTTGTCATGAAAGCAGATAGTGGACATATGTAGAGTTTGCAGTTTATGGTCCTTTCAAGACCTGCAGGGCTGAGGGATGGGGGAACTTGAGGCTCCCTGCATCACATAATCTAAATCAAACACCTTGTTGGGAACAGCTCTGTCTGTGTGCCCCCATGAACCCTGAGCAGCTGATACACTGTCCACTGGCATAAAGGCAGACTGTGTGTGTGTGTCAGTGTGGTGTTAGAGTCCTGAGACTCAGCATCTCAGCATCCAGAAGTTCTGCATATGCAAATGAGCTTCTGGGGGAAGTATCTCATTGGATGATACTTCCCCATTGATTTAAAGCACAAATGCTCGTTCCTATGCAGCCAGTGACTGCAGCACTGACACACAAGTTAGGCTTAGGGGTGTGGAGCATGGGGGCATGTCAGTTTGAGTAAACAAATATATAAACAATAAAGTGAAAAATAAACAAATCAATAACATAACACATAACAGACAAGATGTTTTGATTATAACATAACTTTCTCTGCCAGTAGCCTTAATAATAGATAACGTTTTTTTTTTTTTTTACAATATTTGTTTGGAAATGATTATGACAACCATTTACCCCATAATTGATCTCCATATACATTACAAGGACTATAAATATGCACAGTGATGTAATGGGATCATTTTCCCATCAGGCTAGGTGTCAGGAAATATCTCTGGTCCCTGAGGGTCATGGATTTGAAAACTTATTGACAGCAATAATGTCCACTTAATCAAATGTAATGTTGTATATTCAAAGTGGCAGGTTGCACATAGAACATTAACCTAGCAAATAAATTCCCCTCCTAGTCCAAGATGTCAAAGATTCTAAAATATTACCAAGCAATAGAAAAGAGCAAAAAAGACATACGTGAGGAAATAGATTATTGATGAAGCCAAACCTTGCACCGGGTCTCTGCCACGTTGTTCTCATGCTGGGTTTTACAGAGAGAGGTGACAATATAAAGCCAGGTTTTATTTCCTTCAAATGATGCTTCTATACTTATTGAACACAATCCCATATTTGTAATGTAACAAAAACAACAAATATTCAAAAAGGCACTTCAGCAATCAAAATGCATGTAGCGAAGCTGCCAATTCTTATGTAAAACCACACCCTGGTAAAAAAGACAGGGAACAAAGGGTTGACACTCAAACTAACAAATAGATAACATAATTTTCCAATAATGAACACCTTGGAATTGTCTCAAACCATGTTCTATTAAATATTATTGCAAAAATGTACTGTCAAGATCTGCTTCTTCAAGGGGGCTTGATATGAACCTAGTTCAAACCTACCCCAGCAGAATTGTGTAGTTCCTGTTCTCTGTGGCACAAAAGATGGCTTCTGAAGAGGTACAGGCAGAGAATACTGCATACAGGTTACAAGTGGCCCATGTCAAGACCACTCCCCAACTCAGGATACAACACACAGAAATAGTCTCACACCTTGTTTATGTGAAAACTATCTCTCAACCTTTATTGAATGATCAAAACAACAAATGTATACTCTGAAATACCACGCCCTTGTGTACATTTGTGTATGTGTGATGTCAGCCCATCTGGCTTGCAACCTTGGGATATCAAAGCTCTTGAGATCAAATTCACCAGATATCGATAGCTGGCTAGTGAAGAAACCTTTATGTTAAACTCAAGTGTTTGCTTAGGACTACTTGAAGTACATACATCTGTCTTGACCCAAGGTCTGTATGTTGTAGTGTGCAATGATCTGCAGCTAACTTCTATGCAGACCATTTTACCAATTCCACATATGTTCTATATAACATTTCCCTCTTATAATATATTATAACTAGAATAGATAATAACCATGTAAAGGCAACATATAACCACACACAGTAACACATAATCCAAATGCAACAATGCCATGCTCCCTTGGGTATATTCATACATTACTGGCAATACAATTAAATCATGGCATGTACTAATACCCAAAATGCAAAAAAGCAATTCCACAGAGTAGTAATGTGATTTGGAGTCTGGTTACAGAGATCACTATACTTATTTCTACCTACATTTGTGGACATGTATAAAATATGGAATAATCACTCAGAAGGAAAGTTAAACCACAATAGTCTTCATAGAGGACTGTGATTCTGAGAATTAAGAAAAATGATCTTTATACTTCCATACAATCTGTATTTGTATAGTCTTTGTATATTGCTCTTTGTGGTTTACACCTGTGCTTTCCAAACTTTTATATGGGTGACACACTTTTTAGACATGCATGACACAGTAAGACTTTTGTGACACAGTAATTCAAACCAGATGTTAAACTAACCCCTTATAAGAGATACGAACACTTATATAAATTGCGTTCGCGATACACACCTACACATTGCAGCTGACACACACGTCGCGACACAGTTTGGAAAGCTCCAGTTTATACATTTAGAATGAGAAACTTTCTGATATTTGAGCACTTTCTGATATCTGATATTTGTACTTTTGAATATTTGTGCAATTTAATAACAAAAAATAAAGGGGTCGAGATACTTCTCAGCGGTTTACATGATTGGAAAATTGTGGCATAGTACTTTAATTGGATTATGCTATTATTATTTTAATATATATATATATATTTCTAATATATTTTAAATATTAGATTAACCAGCAACATTTTGCTTCTTTATTCCATATTTCCATGTTTACCAAAGGAGTAAATCACAACCCATGTGGCTTAACCATGATTTAAAGATCAAGATACGCGGTAAAAAACAGGCATTTAAATTATACAAACAAGAGGGGACAGAGACTGCTTTACATAAGTACAAGGAAATCAACAAGGCTTGCAAAAGGGCTATTAGACTGACTAACATAGAACATGAAAATTTGGTTGCAAAGTAGAGTTAGACTAACCCTAAAATATTTGTTAAATATATTAATGGGAAGAAGGCGAGGAAGGAAGCTATAGGAACATTACAATGTGACACAGGTCGTCTGATAATTAGTGACCAGGAAAAGGCAGATGAGCTAAATAGGTTATTTTCTTCGGTATACACAAGGGAGGTACCAGCGGCAGGGACACTGCAACAAAACAGGGCTACACTACTTTCACCTAATAATTAGTTAACGCAGGAATAAATCCAAATGAGGTTGGAAAATATAAATGTTAATAAAGCCCCGGGTCCTGGTGGAATGCATCCACGGGTGCTGAGGGAGCTGGGTTCTGTAATAGCCAAACCATTATATCTATTTTTTCCAGATTCACTCAACACAGGGTCGCTACTAGATGACTGGAGAAAAGCAGATGTAATATCTATATTTAAGAAGAGAGCAAGAACAAATCCAGGGAATTATAGACCAGTGAGCCTCACTTCTGTAATGGGGAAGCTTTTAGAAGGATTAATAAGGGATAATATACAAGAATATGTCTATTTGAATAGGATTATAAGTAGGAGTCAACATGGATTTATGAGGGATAGGTCATGTCAAACAAACCTAATTAGTTTCTATGAGGAGGTAAGTAGGGCATAACATTGTCAAGCCTCGCAATGCTGTTGTTTGCCATACAATGCGTGGCTCGCAATGTGTGGCTATGCCGCACATTGGGTGCCTCGTCATGTGCAGCAAAGCCGGGCAATGCGAGCCTTGCTGTGCACGGCTTCTCTCTCCTTCCTTTGTTCTGTGTCCTCTTCCTCCCTCTTCTCTCCTTCTCTCTACTATCTGCGAGCCCTGCAATGGGCGCCTTCACCGTCGACATTTTTTCAAGCCCATAACTCGGTAGCCGTTCAGAGCCCGCAAAAAGACACCAATTGAATAGGAAATTAGTTTGCAACCTCACTTACAGGCTCCCTGCCTCTACCCCTGGGCCCATTACTTCTCTCGCCTGTCCCCCTGGGCCTATTGTGGGCCGCGCGATGAACGCCTTTGGTGCTCCATGCGAGCCTCTCCCCCCTCTACCTGCCAGGTCTTGCGATGAGCGCCTTTGGTGCTTATCTCGGGCCCCGCAATGAGTGACTTTGCTGCTCATTGCAGGCACCGGCAGGCGCTGTGCGCATGCACAAGCTTGTAACTTTGCAAGCGTTACACACAAACTCGCAATTACCTAAATTTGATGGATTTTATACTCACACATTTCCGATCTTTCCACCATAAGGCACCAGTTATTCTAAAGTGTGATTGTTTAGCTCCTGGCACTTGGCTGCACTGTGTTCTGTAAATTCTAACATGACAATATAGAGAATTAACACAAAACAGAGTCATATTTTACAAATCCAGTGATGAAGATTCTGGTTCATAAGGTTTTTACTCGTGTTCTCATTTTAGCCAAAATAGGCTTAAACAGAGGTCTTAGATTATTGCACAATTCTTACACCTCATTACAGATTATTATCCTTGTTTTTCACTGCTCTGAACCATGTTTGTCAAAATTGGATAAGAGCGCTGGTTCAGGAATAATCATTTGGAACAATTTTTATTACCCACACATATCTAAAATATTCAATAAACTAGCTGTTGTTCAATAGAAGGCAATTTTGGATATTCACTCCTAATTTAACACAAAGAATAAACCCTTCAACAGGCTAAAATCCACTGAAAGAGAGATTCAATATGACGTACACAAAAACTATAAAGATGAAGAAAATGGAGAACAAAGTAAACACAATAGTGTAGTATAATAAGAATAATTTTATATTTTAGGATTTCAAAAAAACAATCCTACGCGTTTTATCCAAATAACAGGCTTCTTCCTTCAAAACATATTCAATATAATGTATTTTTCTGTTTTATAGAATGCTGTAGAATGGAAAAGAGATAATCTGCTATATTTCCCATAATTACTTTCTGCGCATGTGGTTACACAGTGTGAAATATAGTTCACACCAATATTACCAAGTCACTGCATTATTTCACTGTCATGCTAAGGCATGTTGCCAATAACATGATGGATGTTAGTTTTCTTTATTATTTTTGTGTGCATTACTTAACACTTACACTGCAGACTTGGGCTCTGTGTTCTATCATTTTTCATATTAGTCAAACATGTTACAACAGCACAGAGATGGATGGCTACTCTTGCACCGACATAAAGAGCTAAAATCAGCTATGCTTATCCCTATCTGCCTGACAGTTTGAAGAATAACTGCTTTCAGATGCTGTAATGTCTTAGCCGGCAACAAAATGCCCTGATTTAAAAAGCAGATCTCCAGGCATTTTCAGATTGGTTTTATGCCTCTTGTACAAGGTTAATTTAGAATGGACAGATTTAGAGAAGCTTGCCCATTGGTATTAGGTATCTGTACATTGATCATAAAAATGAGTTGTAGATCAGGTACAAATCTGTTTTGAAGGGAGTGAAATACCATGGCAATGCCATATATAACCATTTTGATCCCCCAGGGCCAAGTAGATTCACATGCGTGATACTGCTTTATACAAAAACCTAGACATAGTTTACAAAATAAACTCACATTTCCCAGCTCTTTGGGACAAGAGCATAAAATCGTTCTTACTTTTAGCAGATTTCTATATGAAATTTTGCTGTCTAATAGATTTTAGAATGAAATGACGTGCTTCTGAGTATGGGTAGTGAACAGGGTGGGGTGTCACATATGGAGCTCACACAATAACTCAACCAACACAGAAAATGGTCACTCGTGTTTATAATCAGTACTAGTAACTTGCCTCTCTCTCTCTCTGCGATCTGTGTGCTCTCTGCCTCTCTCCCTCCCTCTCTCTCTCTCAATCTCTCTCTTCTTCTCCCACTCTCTCTCCCTCCCTCTCTCTCCTTCTCTACCCCTCTCTCTCCCCCTCCGTCTCTGTCGCTCTCTTCCTCTCTGCTCCCTTTCTCTCTCTCTCTCCGCCTCCTCTCTCACCATCCCTCTCTATCTGCCTCTTTTCTCTCTCCCTCCCTCCTAGTGCCATGGATCAGTAATAACTGCGCATGAGCAATTTACCACAGTTTACAGATAGCAGTTGTGTGTAACGCCTGCTCAGAAAGTATCTCGCAGGCGTTCCAACTGAAAACTATTATAGGTGATACAGTGCTGCAAAGACGTAATATGACATCCCTAGGAACAAGTAGAGTCTGCTTTGTTGTTGTAATTCAGTCATGTTCAACTCTCTATGACCCTATGGACCACAACATGCCAGTCACATCTTGTGTCTCGTTGTGCTAATCCATACGGTTTTCATGGCAAAGATACTGGAGTGGGCTGCCAGTTCCTTCTCCAGTGGATCACCATTTGTCAATAGAATACTTAAAAATAAAAATAAAACACTTACAAAATTACATTTACAGGCTTCTAGGCTTCTAATAGAATAGGGCCCATACTACCCACGCCCCTGATTTAATTCTCCTCTATTCTTTTATTCTTTTCCCAGGGATATCACACAGAATAGTTGTGTAATATATATATATATATATATATATATATATATATATATATATATATATTTATATATCACATATATAGTTGTGAGCATGCAGGTTGTTGCTAACGCTGCTTCATGAGGGCCGCAGTTGCTGGCAAGGAGCGCCAAAGGCCAAAAGGCGCTCCTTACCAACAACTGCGGACCTTGCAACATTTACGGACTTACGACAAACAAATAAGAGATGCGGGACTTAGACAAAAAAACACTCCGACCTCGCAAAGATACGACTTTAACGGCCGACCCGAGCGAACCTGAAAAGATTAGAAACACAATAAAAACACACAAAAATACATAAAAAACATACCCACAGCAAGGGGGGGGGGGGGGGGGGGGCACCCAGGACCTCTGCAAGTGAAGTTACACATCCATTTAAGTCCAAATTCCAGAGTTTAGAGACACGAAAATCCCCTAAGCGAGAGAAAAAATGGGCGCCGAAAAAACGAAAACGAGGCTACAGGACCATAAACACGCAAAACACCACAAAACACATACAGACTTTCCCAAAAAGCCGGACAAGGTCCACGAACACGGGCGCAAAAGCAGCCACAGCCGCGTACCACACATTAGCCGCCATTTTACAACACCAACTTCCTTAATGAGGAAGTACACAACTACCCTAACGGATTTACCTCACGCACGCACACTATTTACACTACACACTGCACACATTGCTCACACTTACACAGCAGCTCCACAGCAGTGAAAACACACATTGTATGCTACAGCAACATCAAAACAGATTGCCAGCTCTTCAACACAATTCTTCCTGCATATATTACTTCCAAATAGGTAAAGTATATTGCTTTATTAATGTATTATTTATTTGATTACCCCTACACCAAACAGCATTAGCTCACTTACAATTTCATTGCAGTCATTTTTTGACAGGCAATATTCTAGTATATATATATATATATATATATATATATATATATATATATATATATATATATAAAGAGTGATTTCATTCTTGTACAAAATATAGGATACAGGAATTGCAGTAAATATCTGCACATGGATAAAAGACTGGATAAAATATAGGGAAAAAAGGAATGTTGTAAATAGAACTTGCTCAGTTTGGACTATTTTGCTAAGTGGAGTATGTCAGGTTTCAGTACTAGGTCCTCTTCTTTTTAATAGAGGACCTAGTGGTTAGGATTCAGTGCTTTCAACACTGCAACCTGGGTTCAATTCCAAGTCAGGGAACCAAGAGGTCACACCATCCTGAAGCCGAGCTGGGTTGGGCCTGGTCAGTACTTGGATGGGAGACAACTTAGGAATGCCAGGAGCTGTATGCTGTGGCCCACTGGAGAAGGAACGGGCAACCCACTGCAGTATCTCTGCCATGAATACCAACTGGATCAGCATGACCATGGACATAAAGATGTCCTGGTGTGTTACGCTCCATGAGGTCACAGAGAGTCAAAAACAACTGTACGCTGCAAAAAAAAATATATTTTGAAGTAAGGATGGAAAACAAAGTCTCCATTTTTAGTGACAACACCAATCTACCTTTACTGATTGACCTAAAATGTAACTTTTATTAATTGCACAATATGATAATATGATAAAGAAGTAAAAAGAAGTATAAAATATCTGTTATGGATAAAAGAGCCCTTTGGACTGTTTGGGGTTCATCCATTATTATACGTGTGGTTAGAAGGTACTAAAAACTTGCTTAACAGTTATATCATGGGTGTAATGCATACATGTAGTTATATCATGGATGTAATAAGTGCATATAGTACTGTCATTGATTAACATTAAAATACTGTATCTGTATTAGAAGTAGGATAGCAGGCTATGCTTAGATAATCAAGTTAATGCAGTCATATCTGGGATATAAAAAGGATTAAATAATTCTAAAGAATTTATATGGCTTTGAGAGGCAGCCACGCACGAATCCTCTGTCTTTTGTCTGGAAGGGGGAAGTTTAGTTTTATAACCCTGTAAGTTGAGATCTAGCAACTAAGAGATGGGAATGTATCATGGGATATACATCTCCCAGGTGGTAAGAGTGTAAAAAGCTATTGCCCACAAGAGGAGGGGTTAGGCATGTGGGGGGAGTGAGATCTTTCTATGTTTTTATATATCACTGTAACAATAAAGAAGTGGCAATCTGATTTTGGACACACTAAATAAAAGTGGTGTTGGAGTCTGCTTGTACTAATCAAAGGTACATGGTGTGTGATTCTGAGATCCTAAGAATAGGGGTGTGATGGTGACTGCCTCTTCAGAAATGATGCTGTCATCTGACGTGCCTGTTGGTGTCGAGATCTGAACAAAAAGTTGTGACCCATAGAGAGAAAGAATTGAGATGAGTGTAGTCCCCCAAATCTGGCGGGCGTAATAGCTGGTGGCATCGGTGGGAGATCTCAAGCATTCTTACCAGCAGGGAGAGGATATTATGGACTCTGAAGAGGACTATACCAATATGGAGGTACAAATGGGCCAGACCCAGTTAATTTTTGCTACAACTGGGACAGATGAGGATGGTACCATACATTATGGGTACATCTCAAAAGCAGTGGAGTCTGAGTCTGAGACAGGAATAGCAGGCCAGAGATGGATTGTGAAGCTATCATGGGGTTCCCGTGGATAACTACAGTCCAGGAACCAGCCATGGATACAGTGGCGAACACAGAGAACAACCTTGGGATTGTGTCAGACCAAGGGGGCCAGCCATACCCAAATGGCTGGGGCACAATTGCTAATCACAAGGTAGTTGAGAAGACAGAGAATGTCTGTCAAACTGATGCCCAGGGGAAAGTCTTGATGGGAGCATCTATGGTCACTGGCCCTTGGGAAAGGCTGTAATGGACTGTGGACCTTTTAGGGAGCTTTAGCTGATAAAAACTGTCAGAGGGCTAGCCATGGCACCTCGGTAACTGTTACCTGGACCGGGTACAACCCTGGGACCCTTTGGACTGGGTGAACTAATAGGCCCAAGGACAGTTTTAGATGCAGCTGCCCAAGGAAATTGTTTTCCCCAATGGTTGGGGAGGGAGGGGGCATGTGCCATGGCCCAGGAAAGGTGGTTGGAAATTGAGCCATGGAGGCTATGCCCAAAATTGTGTACCCATTCAAATTGGAAGAAATGTGGACTGTGAGGCAATAACAACTCTATCACTCACACAAGTGACATCAGTGTGGCTAGAAATTTGTCCAGCAGGACAAATTCCTAGGCCCCACTAGGATGGGAAAAAATAGCTGTTATGAACAGAAGAGCCCACTGGACTGTTTGGGGTTCATCAGTTATTATATGTGTGGTTAGAAGGTACTAACAACTTGCTTAACAGTTATAGCATGGGTATAATGCATACATGTAGTTATACCATGGATGTAATAAGTGAATATAGTACTGTCATTGATTAACATTAAAATACTGTATCTGTATTAGAAGTAGGATAGTAGGCTATGCTTACATAATCAAGTTAATGCAGTCATGGGATAAACAAAGGGTTAAAGAATTCTAAATAATTTATTTGGCTTTGAGAGGCAGCCATGCATGAATCATCTGGCGTTAGTTAGGAAGGGGGAAGTTTTATTTTTATAACCCTGTAAGTTGAGATCTGGCAACTAAGAGATGGGTGATGTATCATGGGATAGACATCTTCCAGGTGGTGAGAGTGTAACAAGCTATTGCCCACAAGAGGAGGGGTTAGGCATGTAGGGGGGAGTGGGATCTTTCTGTGTTTTTATATATCTTTGTAAAAATAAGGAAGTGGCAATCTGATTTTGGACACACTAAACAAAGGTACTGTCGGAGTCTGCTTGTACTAATCAAAGGTACATGGTGTGTGATTCTGAGATCCTAAGAAAAGGGATCTGATGATGCCTGCCTCTTCAGAAATTATGCTGTCATCTGAAGTGTCAGCTGGTGTCGATATCTGAACAAGAAATTGCGACCCATAGAGAGAAAGAATTGGCGTGAGCGTAGTTCCCCAAATCTGGTGGGCGTAACAATATCATATACAGGAAAGCATAACTTTATTTGTAACCTGTACTGATTATGTGTACAATATAACTTGTGTTGGACCTATATACTGTATTACTAATTGTCTCCTAGAGCAGTGGTTCTCAAACCTCTCCTCAGGACCCACCAGACAGGCCATGATTTAGGTGAAACACTGTGTGAACACAGGAGGAGCAATTAGCATTCAACAGACTCTTATTGCCTCATTTGTATTCAAACGTGTTGAACTGAAATCATGGCCTGTTCCTGAGGACAGGTTTGAGAACCACCATCCTAGCGCAGATATTATTTATGATAATTTGAAACTATTACTTGTATATATATATAGTAGATATTTATTTCATTGATTTAACGCTTGTAAAATGTAATTCAAATCACAAAGTGACTCCACCAATGCCTTTAACTACCAGCAGCACTATAGCTAATTCAATTAGTTACTTTTGGCAACAAATAAATTGGCCAATAGTTACAATCCAAATGAGCCTTTATTACACTTTGAACCTTATTCAATTGCAAGCCCGCAGATTATGTTATATCGGCTGGAAATTTGCTACATTTACAGAGCTATTCAACTGAACAAGCGTGCAATTTACAGGCCGAAAGCCAAAACCGTAAAACATGCAATCGTAAGTAGTATTTCAGAGCTTGATCATGATCATTTAAGCAAGGCCGTAACTACCGAAACAGCCAATAGAAAATGAGACCGTCATCATGATGTCAGTAAAACATGGAAGTTACATGTCAATCAATTAGCGTTTAGGGGTGCCATATGTGATCAGACTCGCAATTCGCCAATGTACAAAATAATAAAAATGAATGAAGGAAATATTCTAGTCCATGTGGGTGGCCTGATATGCATTAAGTCATTGATTCCTGAGATTGATATAACACGGAAATGAAACCTTAATAAAAATATTTTTTAATGCATTTTATTATTGTTTATATTTTGAATTAGATATATATGGAGGGACCAAAATATTTTTAGAGCCTCTTAATCTGGCTCTCATACAAACTTTCTATTGCTGTACTATTCTACAGCTTCCACCCTCTTTTAAATACCACAGTTAAGAATTGTAGTGATATTTTCAGTCAGTCTGGCCACTTCTATGTTACTCAAACTCTGTTTCTAGCTGTGACATCATAATTAGTCGACTTTGTCACGAGAATCAGGGACCTATGCCCTCATTCAATTGCAATTTGGCCAATTGAATAGGGGTCAAAATAAGCACATAACATTTTTTTTTAAAGACATTTTTAGTAAGTAAACATCTATCCAAAAGCAAGGTTTTCACTAACTAAAAACTTCTTTAAATAAAATATGATATGTGCTTATTTAGAGCCCTATTCAATTGGCCAAATCGCAATTGAATGGGGCCCCTAGTCTGTATTTGAGCAATAGGGCGCATTTGGGCAGGGTTAACTATTAATCCTCAGATTAACAACTTCTTACAACAACTGAATGTTTTAAACAACATAGTTAGTTCTCAAAAGCAATTTAAATTAACTATTTTCTCTTAGAATACTGTATGTAAGTCTTCACTGAAGGAAATTATAATAACTTGGGAGATAAATCATAACACAATCACAAATCAATATATACTTTCATCATGAACTCCTTAAAAATAATAGTTATAATAAAATAGCTTTACCAATATTATAAGGTTGCAGATGTCTTTATTGACTGTATCTAAAAAGAAACTCAATAATGCATTTTATTTTCATATCATTTTTTTATTCACCATTTTTCATTGTAATATCAAGCTGAAGTACCAATAGTAATACAAATGTTAGATTACTCATAATTAATAATATATTTTAGATCTATTTAAAAAAAACATTTAAATCATAAATAGTTTCCATTGATTAAACTATTTAAAAAAAATAGCTATATGCTAATAGCGCTGTATTTTATATTGCTTGAGCACTGATCACCAATGCGCTCTTATGTTCCTGAGTGTTACACACTCTAACACCTCTCTGAGAGGGGAGAGTGTTGTACTAATATAAACTACAGAGCTATTAGCATATAGCGGATTCCAGGATGCCAGGATGATTCGTAGGGGAATTGTTTTATAAATAACTAGCTACTTGCCCGTCAAAAATGACTGCATTAAAATGTTAAGCCTGGCAATGCTGTTTACCACACAATGTGAGCATCCTCGGTGCTCATCGTGAGCCCCGATCTGACCTCTCATCCTCGTACTTTACAGGTCTCAAGATGGCTTTGCCGCTCATTGCCGGTTTTGGCAAGCTGCAACTTTCCTGCTTTGCAATGATCACTTTTGGCCCTCGTAGCGAGCCTCTCCCCCCCCATGTAGTTTAGGGGCCTTGCGATGAGTGTTAGTGGCTTGGGTTAAGTGTTACTGCCTTGGGTTAAGTGTTACTGTCTTGCTTTAAGTGTTACTGGCTTGCGTTAAGAGTTACTGGCTTCGGGCTCTTTTTTACTGCCTTCAGCCTCATTTTCATCCTGTTACGTTTTTTCGTCCGCAATTTTTTTTCTTGCTTTTTTCTATCATGAAAAAACGTCAAATTAACTTGCAGCCTCACTCAACCTTCGGTGCTTATTGCAGCCCAGCAACTGCGGTCCTTGCTTCGCGAGGGACGCAATTATTAAACATTATTTGACCAATACTCGTAAGATCCACAACTACAGTATATATTTGATACAGAATCACACTAATATAGCCTGCTACATTTATTAGTAAAATACATAAGCTTACCCCCAATTTTAGGTGTAATAAGATTAATATATTGTAAAATATGTGGCTTCATAGTTTATAACATTATTTATGGACCCAATGTTGTGGCTTTCCTTTGTTTTGTTTGATTTAATGATTTATTATTAAAACTTATGTTTTATAACACAACTAGCTACTTGCCCGTCAAAAATGACGGGATTAAAATTGTAAGGCTAGCAATGCTGTTTGCCTCACAATGTGAAGCTTTTGCTCCTTTGAGCACCTTTGGCGCTCATTGCGAGCCTCTCCCTGTGTACTTCAACTTTCCTGCTTTGTGCTGATCACCTTCGGCGCTTATCCTGAGCCCCACGCTGAGCGCCTTCATTGCTCATTGCGAGCCTTTCCTCTCGTCTACTGTACGGGCCGCTCATTGCAGGGTTCTTTAACCTGTAAGTTTTGTGCTTGGGAATGCCATGTGTCTCTTTCCAGCATCTCCCCCTGTCCCTTCCCTGTGTCTTTCTCCTCTGTGTGTGTGCTGAATGTTTGCGTGGTGCACAGTGACTGCAGTTGGTTTTATTTTCAAAGTCCAGCGTGCCTGTCGTTGTTTGTGTAAGTGTTACTGTCTTGTGTTTTGCGAGCCTGGCGTTGATGAGCCTCATTTTCATCCTGTTTCAGAAATGTTGAGTTTTACACCATTTTTTTCCTCGCCTAGGCGATTTTGGAGTGATGAAAAATACCAAATATGGGTGTAATTCGCTTGCAACCTCACTCCCAGGCTTCCTGTGTCTCCCCTGTGCTGTGTGTGAGTGTAGTATATTTTTTTGTACATGTTTTTTCTTTAGAGTTACGTGCTTGAAGAGTGCCACGCGCGCATGTGTGACGGCGCCGCTGGCTGCAATGAGTGCCTTTGGCGCTTATTGCAGCGTAAGTGCTGCACGGCTTCTTCACTTTAAGGTTTTAAAGGTTGTTTTTTTTTTTGGGTTTGCCTTCCTCCGATCAATTGACAATTCACAAAAGATAAAGATTTGAGGGAATCTAAAACGGTCGAACTTGATGGACTAAATGTCTTTTTTCTACATAAATTACTATTATACATTAGGTACGCTTTCAGACAGAAATGTCCCTGCATATAGAAATTTTTGTGCATATGGACATACTGCTCAGGGCCACTACAACCGCATCTTTGAGAAAAGATAAATCTGAAGCAGGGGTAAATAATAGTGGCATTAATGGAAGGACAAAGGTAATGATAATGTGTGCAAATACTTTTTGGTTAAAGTAGGGCTCAGAGGTCAGGTCTGCTAGTTTTGAAATGGGTCACATAAGATAGGGTGAGAAATATCATTATATTCTATGATATTAAAAGACTTTGGCACTATACAATATCAGCTCTTAGTGGTTATCTACGTAGCTCTGTACAACCAAATATCTAACAAAAGCCGTCACTTACCTGCTTTGTATAAGGCTACATACAAGTACGTGTTAAACCTAACTCACAAGTGGATTTAAAATAATAAATACACCTTTTGCTGTTAGATATTTTATTTTTAGAAAACAATACAATAGTTGTCCTTGTGATTTTAAATGCGATACTTACAAAGTGATAGATAAATGACTTTATCTTTTATCCCATCCTTCTTGCTGTACATTCACAGTGATTACAGAACAAATCCATCAGCCATGGTGCTGTCTCCAGACAAAAGCTGCTGGTAAATACATGTCCAGGCTCTTAAACTGTAAATTGCTTTGAATTAAGCAGGGTATAACTTGTAACAACTGTTAAATCCTGTGGTTATTGGGACTGAAATTAATTTAGACTTCTTGTTAAATTTAGATTGACAGCAGGTGATTCCTTACTGTTGCTTCTAATGAACTCTGTGTCAACATTAACTCACGTATGAGATGGTGGCAAGGTCAAAAATATCTTGGTGATGGTCTTATAATACTGTTAAATGTGCATTCGTTTTAAAAATTGTGTTCAGTTTGTTTCCAGTGCTCTGTTTGATGACTTTGATAAATTCTATGTCCTTTTACATTGTGCACTTGATATATAATTGGCCATTTTACATAGGTACATGGGCCCTCATTCTATTGCAATTTGGCCAATTGAATAGGGCTTTAAATAAGCACATAACATATTTTTTTTAAAGAAGTTTTTAGTTAGTGAAAACCTTGCTTTTGGATAGATGTTCACTAACTTAAAACTTCTTTAAAAAAAATATGCTATGTGCTTATTTAGAGCCCTATTCAATTGGCCAAATCGCAATTGAATGAGGGCCATAGTAATTAAGGTTGAAAAAAATGACTTTTAGCCCATCAAGTTCAACCTTTTAAGATCTCCTCTGATCTGCAATATGCGGATTAATTGTTAATTGATCCAGAGGAAGGCAAACAGAAAAAAAAAAAAAGTGAAACTTTGCCAATTGTCTCAAAAAAGAAAAAAATCCTTCCTGACCCCAAATACCGGCAATCAGATTACTCCCTGGATCAATACTCCCTCTCTAATTAACCAAGATAACCCTGAATGCCCCCTCTTGGATGCCTTTTTTCTAGAGAATATAAGCTTAATTTGGTTAGTCTTTCTTCAGACACTCCATTCCCCTTATTAGTTTTGTAGCCATTCTCTGTACTTTTTGCAGTTCTAAAATATCCTTGTTATGAAGTGGTGCCCAAAACTGTACTCCATATTCCAAATGTGGGCGTACTAGAGATTTGTCATACTTGCTTCCTTGGCTTCTATACCATTCTTAATATATGCTAATATTTTATTTGCCTTTGCAGATGCTGCTTGGCATTGAGCACTGTTACCTAGGTGGTTGTCCACATACACTCCCAAATCCCTTTCAATATCTGATACCCCTAGATTTGCTCCATTTAGATTATAAATTGCATGGCTATTTTTCCTTCCCAGATGCATAACCTTACATTTATTTATTAAATCTCATCTGCCATGTTACTCAGAAATGATTAGAAGTTCAAACAATCGGGGAGAGACAGTCCACGCCCAGGAAGCTGTTAGGATGATCAGCTAAACGGGCTTTTGGCGCCAAAATGTTCAGTGGTGCAGGAAGCGCAGAGCAGTGTCTCCGGTAGCACCTCAGAATGCAGCTGCTACCTGCAACTATGCTAAAGAGTTACAGCATGGACTGGAGCTGAGCAAGAGCCTAGCATATAAGATGAGAATGAAACTGGAAGGAGTTGGACACAGATAAATATCTTAATACCAGAAGGGAAGCTCTAAAGGAGTACCGCTGGGAGGAACAGCTACCTGCCCGTCCAGGAACGACATTAGCGTGTCCAGTACCGGTAGGACAAAGATTTTTTTCTGTATGGTACCGCTGTGTACCTGGGTCTAAAATGAGAGACTCTGTGCCCTTGATACAAGGCTTATTAGACTGGCAATAAACCACAAACACTGGTGATAGCGGATACCTCATAAAGTTTATTAACCTCACTTGTTTAAAAAACTCCTCTAGACCCATTTCTCTATGTGAAAAAAGAGACAAGAAAGAGGAGAGAAAGAAAAGTTTTATTGCCTGCAAAGGTTAAGCACAGCACAACTGTACCTTAGGATAATTTAATCAAGTGAGCAAACATTAAATGATATTAGCGTGTCCAGTACCGTTAGGAAAAAGATTTTTTCCTTTTTTTGTTTGTATGGTACCGCTGTGTGCCTGTTTCTAAAATGAGAGACTCTGTGTCCTTGATACAAGGCTCATTAGACTGGCAATAAACCACAAACATTGGTGATAGTGGATACCTCATAAAGCCTATTAACCTCCCTTGTTTAAAAAACTCCTCTAGATCCATTTCTCTATGTATAAAAAGAGACAAGAATGAGGAGAGAAAGAAAAGTCTAATTGCCTGCAAAGGTTAACCACAGCACAACTGCACCTTAGGTTAATTTAATCAAGTGAGCAAACACTAAGTACTGGAGACATGTGGGTATGATTGTGAATCTTCTTTTGTGTCAGTTTAAGGAAGCTGTGTTGTAACACTGCTAAGGAACACTGCTTAAATTTGGAACTGAGTTCCACAAAGTTAAAACTGAAGCAAGTACCCCAGTATCCAGGGCCAAGTAAAATCCCTGGTAAGAACAAGGGATTATTAATATATTATAAACCAAGGGCTAAGACGACACATGGCTGAAATACACAGCCATATCCAAATGGAAAGTATGGAATGAGAGGGCTCCATAAGCCAAGGAGCCGTTCACTACTAGTACAACAGAACTATGTTCTTATTTGAACAAATATATTTTCAAGCACAGCACAATTGCACTATAGACTACTTCGTCCAACTGAGCCACAACTAAGCACTGGAGAAATTTTGGTGTGAATGTGAAATTTCCTCTATGATACTTTAAAGTGCATTGTCTAAGCTGGAACAGGGATATATATAAACAAAAATTAAAGAAGATACCTTAACGCTCTGGGTTAAGCATTATCTCTGGCTAGAACAAGAGATCAAACCTTAAGACAACTTAAGGCTTAGGAAACTTTACTGCTGAATTACATAGATATCTGGAACATAATGACTGAGAGGGCTCCATAACTAAAAGATTCGGCTCTTACTATCATAAGACAACTTGGAGTCTACCTAGACCAACATAGTATATGCTAAGCAGTTGAGTCAATATGGCTGAGACCTCATAAGGTTCCCTTTATAACACAATCTTGTATCATTACATGAAGCTGAGAAATCTGAGAAAGAATCTACCACTTAACCCACAGATTAGAAGGGTATTTTAGCTTCATGAGATAAAAGACTATGACTTCCTGACCTCCTGTTCAATTCCGCCAATCCAAATCTGGAAAGAGACTAGAAAGGTGAAAGAAGAAAATCAGAAGGGAACCTCTCACTACAGAGTAAAGAAAGAAAAAGGAAATTACAAAGGGACACAAATGAACTTTATGGCTATACATCAAGTCTAAGTCTTTCTTGTTCAATACGTCAAGCCTAAATAGAACTGAGAGATTCGTTAAGGAAATAATCTCAAGAAACATAACTGGAGACATTTTTGAAGGAAAACTGGATCTTTCATGGCCCAGATAAACATAACAACATAGAGAGACAATGCCTATAAAACTGTGAAGCCTTCTAACTAAGTAAACCACTCTTTATTGTATTAAAATATAGGATTATCTGTGTATAAGGGATAGAAATGGGACAAAACATTGTAACTCTTATATGGATTTAGCTTGAAGGTTAACCAACAAAGACATTTTTAACAATAATAAATAATTTAATTTGCATAGTTATTAGCAAGTGTGCTTAACAATAAAAGGCAATAAACGGAAACAATAAAAAGTGAGAAAAAGAAGGAGGGGCAGGAAGGGGGAAAGTAAATATGAAAAATCTTGTGAATTTATAGAAATCATTGACTGCTTTGAAAATTATATAAAGTTAGAAGGAGAGAAAGAATAGGCCTAGAAGGATTAAGAAGTCACTACTCATAGATATAACAATGGAGATTGCTAAAAATTCAAGTGCAATTAACAAACTGGGAGGAAAGATAGACAGTTAAGAAGATGGATATAATAAAATAGAAAGCAGTCAAAGAAAGATTATTTCAGAGACTGATGAATTAAAATCAGAAATCTTAAACTTAAAAACTAAAATAAATAGAATGGAAGATATTTCACGTCGTAATAACATACGTATTAGAGGAATTTCAGAAAATATTAATCAGATAGAACTGAAGCAGTATATACAAAAATGTATTTCATGTATGATTAAAAAAGACATTCCACTGGAACAGATGGTAGACTCAATTTATAGAATTCCACTGCCTAGAAGTATAGAACGAGCCCATTCTAGAGATGTTATTGTCAAGTTCCATTCCTCTTTATATAGAAAAGCGCTTGTTAGAAAGGCCCATGAGCCACAAAAATTCGAACACCCCTATGAAAATCTGATAATATTTTCAGATATTTCAAGAGAAACCCTGATTAAAAGGAGAGAATTCTCAGAAGCCACCAAAATATTAAGGGAAAACAATATAAGATACAAATGGGGATTCCCCACAAAATTAATTATAATGTATGAATCAAAAAAAATAGTGGCTAATTCACACAGCGAGGCGATAAAATGTCTAGAGGAATGGAATCTGAAATGAGAGATGCTCTTTGGTTAGCTTTGACTATCATATCATGTTATTAAATATATGTTTTGATTGTTTTTCTGTATTATTTTTTTTCTATCTTGACTTTTTGCTTCTGGTTTTCAGCACAATATAACAAAAGATTTTACACATAGTGTTGCGGGAAGATGGAAAATATATTATAACAGTATAGGATTAAATTAGACTAAATATGCTCTTCACTAAGACACGTATTAATAATACCTCACTTACATTACTTATTTTTAATAGACACAACACTTTCAGAGGTAAGATTAATTGAGGAAGACACTAATAAAAATACACGTAATATTAATTAGTTAACTCACTAAGTAGCAAAAATTTATACAAACACTATATAGTTAGACACTATAATTGAAAAGAAGTTATAAAGGAAAGGGGGAAAAAGAAGGGAAAAGAAGGAAAAAAGAAAAAAAAAAGAAAGGAGGGGGAAAATCAAGGTAAAAGAAAGTTAAAAAAGGGGCACATAGAGTGGAGAATTTTTGAGACTCTACTTATAATATATACAAAAACACAATGGTTAAAAAGATATAATTATTCACTAAGATATATTCGGATTTTTTTTTCCACTTTTTTAATATATATTTTCCATTTTCTATCGGGGCTGAAAACCGGAGGCAAACAGAAAAGGTAGTCATAAATCTCCTCGTAGTAGGAGACCAAAACCAAACAGTAAACATAATACTGATCCAAAATAAGGAAGCATTATCGAACTCCTTGATATATTTTAGTCAATGCTTTGTTTATATTTATGAATCTGCACCACTGACGGTAGACTAGGACTGACTGAACTTAGGAAAAGTTCACTATTTCCTTCCCCTCACGGCTACCCACTTTGTATTTCTTTTACGAGTGGGGAGCCGAGGGGGCTGAGGGAAAAGCTCCCTTTTAAGGACTTCCCAGTCTGTAGTTTCTTACACGCTGGGAAGACAATTTCTTTTTTTTTTTTTTCTTTTGGCTGGATGGAAGGGAAAGAGGGGGGATGGGAGGAGGAGGGAGAAAGGCGTGGACTAGAAGGCAGAATTAAGACATTTTAAATGACATTGAGAATAATAAGCCAAAATGTGCAAGGATTGAACTCCCAAGGAAAAAGATCCCTATTCTTTAATACTTTTAATAAAAAAAATGCAGATATAATCTGCCTGCAAGAGACCCATTGGCAGATAGGAAAGGGGATGGACTACATCAACCATAAATATGTTTCGGTTAGCAATGCAAGGTATGGGAAAAAAACAAGAGGGACAGCAATCTTTTTCAACAAAAAACTAAATTGGAAGGAAGACATCACGATTTCAGACCCAGAAGGTCGTTTTTCTCTCTTGTCAGGTCTTCTTAATAATACTAAAATTACTATCTTAAACATCTATGCCCCAAATAAAGGTCAGACAAAATTTGTAAACAAAACACTTAAATCTTTGAAGAAATATTTCTCTGGTTTATTGATTTGTTGCGGGGATTTTAATGAGATTATTAATCCCAGTTTAGATAGAAAAAAAGAAAATACAAAGCATAGATACTCAAGACACAACACAAGTAACAAGCAAGCTTAACAAAATCCTATATAAATATGGTCTTTTTGATTCTTGGTGGTGCTTAAATCCCATGGTACAGAATTTCACCTTTTACTCAGCACGACATATGTCATATTCAAGAATAGATTACATATTGGCTAATGATTTAGCACTAAAAAAGCTCACTAAAGCTGAAATTGACCCTATAAACTTCTCCGACCATAGTTTAATATCAGCCACCTTTAAAATAGGTTCCACAGAATATGATCCTCCATCGTGGAAAATGAAAAACATCTTGCTTAAAGATCAATTAGGCAAATCAAAATTGAAACAAGAAATTGAGGAGTTTTTTCAGGTTAACAGACACTCAGTTGCATTCAATAATATAATTTGGTTGGCTCATAAGGCATATATACGTGGAATCTGCATTAAAATGCAAGCCCAAATGAAAAAAAAGAACGGTATGCCACTTAGAGAATTGTATATTAATTTAATCAAAGCTGATAGAGAAAACAAAAATAACCCAAACCCAATAAATATGGAACAAGTTAGGATGCTGCAAAAACAGATAACAATAGAGCAAATTAAAGTAGATAATTCTAGATGGGCATACATCACCTAGGAAATAAAGCAAATACATTTTTAGCAAACAAATATAAAGGTAATTCATCTCATAAGAGAATAGATCAAATAAGATACAAAGGAGAAATTATTATGAACATATTACTCAGATATATATAATCTAGCAGGAAAATCGGAAACTCAAACTAAAGAAATAGGCCCTCATTCAATTGCAATTTGGCCAATTGAATAGGGCTCTAAAAAGGCACGTAACATATATTTTTTAAATACGTTTTTAGTTAGTAAACATCTATCCAAAATCAAGGTTTTTACTAACTAAAAACTTCTTTAAAAAATATATGTTATGTGCCTTTTTAGAGCCCTATTCAATTGGCCAAATTGCAATTGAATGAGGGCCATAGAAATTAAAAACTTTCTGGATCATATACATATGCCAAGAATTTCCCCGGAAGATTTGTCAACTTTGAACGAACCAATATCGGATAAAGAAATTTCAGAAGTAATAACTAAATTAAAGATAGCATCGGCCCCAGGCCCAGATGGATTCATTAACTCTTATTAAAAGATTTTCCATAAAGAAATTATAACTGATCTTACTAGATCACTAAATGAAATTAAAATGACGGGCTTTGCTCCAAAAGAAATGCTTCAGACTTATATAATAACTATTCCTAAGAAAGACAAAGTAAGTTGTGAATGTAAAGATTTCCGCCCAATCTCATTAATCAATACAGACATTAAAATATACGCAAAAGTGCTAGCAAACAGACTAAACAAGGTTATTCAATCCTTGGTAGATAAAGATCAAAATGAATTCATAGTAAATAGACAGGGTACCGACAATCTCTAATGGCACTAGGCAGGGATGTCCCTTGTGACCGCTGATTTTCGCCCTTATTATGGAACCGTTAGCAACATTGATTAGAGAAAATAACGGTATTCAAGGTATAAAAGTGGGAGAAATAGAACACAAAGTATCTATGTTTGCGGATGAAATTGTACTCTCTCTAGAAGGCCCGTCCAATTCTATAGAAAATCTCCAACAGACCATATGTGAATTTAGTAAGATCTCTAACTACAAACTAAATGTACTTAAATCAGAAGCTTTGATGATTAACCAGAACGAAGAGGAAACTTTATATCTAGAGTCTCATTTCTCATTATAGTATAAAACACATGGGCATAAGAATACATCCAGAGTTTAAACAGATGCTGGATATTAATGTTAAGCAAACTATTTTAAACCTGAAAGCTCCCATAGAAAGATGGAGAAATACTTATGACTCATGGTCGGGAAGGATTATAGCAGCAAAGATGTTTCTGGTCCCTAAAATAACGTTGTAACGGATCTCCTGGCACCCCGACCGGGTACCTCCGTTGATGGACGTGTTCTAGCTTGCGCCGAGGACTACAAGCACCGGACACCACCACCACCACAGACTCCACAACCACCGTAGCTTAACTGGAGCCTCACGAATAGCTGCTAGCAGCTGAACAGGAAAAGAACCCCAAGATGCTTACACTCCTGGCAGTCAGTCTGCAACAGCATACCATGAATCCCCCCAAGAACGAGACATAAGCTCTGTGTTGAGGGTCAAGCAGTGAACTCTCTTCTTTATTAATTACAAAACACATTTTTAAATACTTCCCATACACAGTAGGGGCAGTGACTACCTTTGGTCAACCCCTAATTACCTCTGGCCAATCAGACAGGGTTAAGGTGTGGGAGCCAGGAGTCCCCTCCCCCAGGAGCCGCCCACTAGGCGTGGCTAACTGCTCATTCTACCTCTGGCGATGGAGAGAGTAACATCTCTAAGCTCACTTATTCCCTTGCTGGGAGTATGGGGAAACCCCAGGTCATCTCATTATTCAAGAGTCCCTACCCCCATTGTTCATGGTGCCATCTTGTCTGCTAAAACCCTTTTGTTCTGCTATCTCTTGTGTGGTTTAGCAGATACTTATTAAGAGGCAGATGGGCAACTCCTGATCAAGTGTATGAGACCAAAGATATTTGACTGTATACCACACAATACAATATTTTTACAGATATAATAACAACATTTTATAACCCAGAACATATCTGCAGATAGCTTAGGTCTGAGCACACATTATTACTGAATGGAGCTCAGACCACATACATACAGTTCAATGGCCATGGAACCAAAGTCTTTCTGCATAGGAAAATAAAGTATTTAAATGCCGGTCCATAGTCAAAAGGCAGGAGGCTGGCAAACAGTCCTCTCCAAGACAAAGTGGCGAAGGGCACTTCGTCACAAATGTATTTAATGAGAAGTATCCCTTTTCATCTACCAAATTCAAAAATAAAAATATTTCAAAATATTCTAGATAAGTTCATTCAGAAAGGTAAAAAAATGAGAATCAAAATAACAAATTTAACTAAAAAATTTCAAAAGGGAGGCATGGCATATCCCTCTATTCAGACGTTTCAAGAAGCTATTACTATAGCACATATTATAAGATGGACGGATCAGGGGGAATGTAGGCACTGGTTCCAAATTGAAAAAGAAATGTCGCCTAATATAGATTTGCAAAGCATAATATTACAAAAAAATAAAATAAAGAACTTAATAAGGGTAGAATCTATGGGAGAAACATTAGGAAACAACTTTAAATAGTGGGATAAATTGAATGAAAAATATTAATTCAATTTCCAAGTCAGATAATTTCGCTAGAAAAACTAGCCAGATACATGAATATCCCTCTCTTGGAAATCTTAACCAAAAAAGGGGCAATGTATTTATTAGATCTTTTCCAAAATGGTTCCATTATCTCCTTTGAGGAGTTAATAGGTAAATTTAAACTACATAGCTCATTATGGCTAGAATACTTGTGTATGTGTGAAAAGCTGAAACTACAAGGGTATATTTTAGAAAGAAGAAGAAGTCTGACCGATTGCGAAAAATTAATCCTAGATGATAATAAATCTCACTTAATGGCCAAATGCCATAATCTGATTAAAAGCAAACAGATCCCTATTAAAACATCTAATATAAAAACATGGGAAACAGAAGCAAGAGAAGAATGGCCACTAGAGACATGGATCTCGGCTTTCTCTACTACAGATAAGTTCATTCAAAATGCATGCCATAAAGAAACTTATTTTAAAATAATAAATAGGTGGTATTTTGTTCCCCTAAAAGTTTCCCAAAATACCAAAAATAAGGAAAGTCAACTTTGTTGGCGTAATTGTGGACAAAAAGGCACACATATCCACATTTGGTGGGATTGCCCGATCATACAAAAATGGTGGATAGAATGTTTCTCTAAAATAAAAACCACATTTGACCTGATCTGCCCCTAAAGAAAGAAATGCCCCATTTTCACATCTTTCCTAAATAAATCACGATGGACTATAAAGCGCTTTTGATTCATATCTTTATGGCAGCTAAAAATTCCATAGCTTTATACTGGAAACAAGAAAAAGCTCAATCCTGGTCTGAAATCTTGATAAAAATAAATAAAATTTGTCATCTAGAAAGAGATATAGAGGATATCGGGATATACCATCTCCCACATAGCAAATGGAAAGTATGGGACCAGAATTATAAAGGATAGGAGAGATTCTTTTTTCCTAAGGTTGTTATAACAATATCCCGCCTTATCGACTCCACCCCCTACCTCAGACTCTTTTCCTGGCCAAATCTTTCCTTTTTTTTTTTTTTTTCTCTCTCCTTGATCTTTTTTGTTTATTATTATTATTTTTTATTTTATTTTTGTTACTCCTACTTTAATATTCTTTAAAACATGCATAAAATTACACGTACCAAAAAGATATGTGTCGAAAATTGTACTAAAGGTCATCTGGCACCCATCAGTGATACTAATGTTTACTATACTACTTGCTTTTTTATAAGTGTAACACTTGTAGAAAAAAGACTAGGCTACTGTTAATGAAGAAAGAATAAATGATCTATTTAAAATTATAATTTATCAGGTGATCTTATATATTATGGTGTTGTGTTTAAAATAGTTCAACCATGTATTCTTTATTTTTATGTAATGTTTTGAAACTTTGAAATAATAAAGAATTTTAAAAGTCAAAAAAAAAAGAAAAAAAAAAGAAGAGAAATCTCATCTGCCATTTATTGCCCATTTTTCTAGTTTATGCAAATCCCTTTGGAGGGAAAGTACATAATCTTCTGATTTAATTACCTTGCACAACTTAGTGTCAGCAGCAAAAATGGAGACACTACTTTCCAGTCCTACTTATAAGTCATTAATAAATATGTTAAAAAGGAGAGGACCTAATTCTGAACCCTGAGGAACCCCACTTACCACATTAGTCCAATCTGAGTATGTTTACAACAACCCTTTGCTTTCTGTCTTTTAGCCAGCTATCAATCCATGAGCAGATATTTACTGCAATGCCTGTATCCCTTAGTTTGCACAATAGTCTTCCATGTGGCACAGTATTAAAAGCCTTTGCAAAATCTAAAAAGACTACATCCACTGAGTTGCCATGATCCAAGTTCATACTAACCTCCTCATAGAAACTAATTAGATTTGTTTGATATGACCTATCCCTCATAAATCCATGTTGATTCCTACTTAAAATCCTGTTCGATTAGACATAGTCCTATAAATTATCCCTTATTAACCATTCTAAAACCTTTCCCACTACAGAAGTGAGGCTTACAGGTCTATAATTCCCCGGATTTGCTCTTGCTCCCTTCTTAAATATAGGTATCACCTCTGCTTTTCTCAAGTCATCTAGTAGCAACCCAGTATTGGGCAAATCTTGAAAAAATCGATATAATGGTTACAGAGCCCAGTTCCCTCAGTACCCTTGGATGTATTCCATCAGGACCTGGGGCTTTATTTACATTTATTTTTTCCAACTTCTTTTGGATTTCTTTCTGCGTTAACTAATTATTTGGCGAAGGTAGTGTAGCCCCATTTTGTTGCTGTGACCAAACCACTGGTACCTCCCTTGTCTATACCGAAGAAAAGAACCTATTTAGGTCATCTGGCTTTACCTGGTCACTAATTATCAGACGGCCTGTGTCACATTGTAATGTTCCTATAGCTTCCTTCCTGGCCTTCTTCCCATTAATATACTTAAACAATATTTTATGGTTAGTCTTACTCCTTTGCAGCTAATTTTTCATTTTCTATTTTAGCCAGTCTAATAATCCCTTTTGCAAGCCTTGTTGATTTCCTTGTACTCCCGTAAAGCAGTCTCTGTCCCTTCTTGTTTGTATATTTTAAATATCTGTTTTTTACTCCGTATCTTGATCTTTAAATCATTGTTAAGCCACTTTGGATGTAATTTAATGCTTACTTTTATTTCGACATGGTATATGCCGATGTGTATGTATATTTAGTAAGGATTTAAATGTTGTCCATTTATGTTCAATATTTTTACATGCCAGTTCTTTGTCCCAGTCTATATGTTGTATTGCTGCCCTTAGACCAATAACATCTGCCCTTTTAAAATTAAGAGTTTTTGTTAGCCCCTAATAGTTTTGTTTTTTTAATTCAATCTCAAATGAGACTGTGTTGTGATCACTGTTTCCCAAAGGTTGCCCTATTTCAACATTTGATACCATATTAATATTATTTGTGATGACTAACTATAAGATAGCTACATTTCTAGTAGGTGCTTGTATAACGTGGGCCAGATAATGATGCCTGAGTGCACTCAAGAACCTGCTCCCCTTAGCTGAACCGCTGGTCTCATTTATCCAGTTTATTTCAGGGTAGTTAAAATCTCCCATTATTAGAACTCGCCCATGCTTAGCTGCATTTCCAATCTGTAATAATAGCATTTCCTCACTTTCAATTATATTTGGGGGTTTATAGCATACTCCTACCAATATTCTTTTAGAATTTGCACCTCCGCTATTTAAATCTACCCACACACATTCAATATTATCAGACTTAAATTCAGGCTTAACATACAGACATATCCCTCCTTCTCATTTACCATTACCCCAATCTTTCCTAAATAGGTTATAACCATCCAGATTAAAAGTCCAGTCATGAGATTAATCCCACCATGTTTCAGTAATGCCTATTAAATCCCATTTCTCACTAACTGCTAAAAATCCTAATTCTCCCATTTTTCCTGGCAAGCTTCTGGAAATAGCAAGCATACACCTTATGTTATGAGTCTGTAGTTCTGGATTGCCTCCACAATACTTGAGTTACTTAGCATTTTAAGTCAAGATATCCTATAAAATGAAAATGTTTGTTGAAACTGGTTAAATAAAGGCCATGGTATACATTACACATGACCCAGGTTATTTACCAGTGTTTAATTAGAAGTGAATTTGTATTGTAATTATTATGGACTTCATTAAATAGATTGATTTATACAGATCTCTTGGTGATAACAATGCTAGCTTATTAATGTATTTAGTTAGCATTAAATCAATGAGCTATGCAAAGGAAAAACAATTGAATTAGGCGAAGGTGTGTTAATATGGAGAAAGAGACTGTGGAATGAAGAGAGGGTGGGTGTAAGATTTATAAGAAGAGAAAGGAAGGTGAATGTAGTGTTATTGATATCTAGGATATCTAGCTACTAATATTTGGACAGATGCAAAAAATTTTAAATCAGTGAATTTTAATGACTTAAAAGCATATATAAGTGAGCTGGATTATGAATGTATCTGATAGACTAGAATTAGTAGTGTATGAAAACTATTTTTTGCATGAAAATATCCCAAAATAAACATTAATGAGCTTTTCTTGAAGTTAGCAAAATGTCCTATGTTTTTTGGCATTTGCATTTGATTGTATACACCCCTAGATAATTCCACCTAAATTAGCATAACATTAAAATTCAGAATCAGGCTAATACATTGTATCATTCTTCAGTACAAGAACGGCAACAGTTACTTCCTGTGCTCTGTACCAGAAAGGTCAAAATGTGTATCTTGCTGTATTTCCTGTGGGTACACTGTTGTATTTCCTGTGTGTAACTTTGTAAGCAATATGAACTATTCTATATAACACATGTTTTAATACACTACTAATTCTCCTCTAGCAGATGCATTCATAATCCAGCTCACTTACATATCCCTTTAACTCTTTGTTGTGTGTAATTTTTTACTTTTATTTGCATTTACTAAAAGTAGCAAGTTATTTATACAGGCTAGATTTCTAAATTGATTTAGCTGTAATTAAATATGACGCATGATGAAGAACAGTGGTTCTCATGTCAGCCCCTGAGATCTTATATGCCACTCCCCAGGGGCAAAGATGATCGAGGAGACCTTAACACTTTAAATGTATCGATTATTTATTAGCTTATCTGCAGTTAAAATGTACTTTGCAAATCAGGGCAAAATAAATAAACAAGTCACCTAGTACAAAGTGTTCCTGATCTCAAAGCCATTCCCAATCTCAAAATTATTCCTAATGAACAGTTGAAGGAAACTATTGGGTCCTAAAATCAAAAAGGTTGAAAGCCACTGATGCAGAATATACACGCATATTTTTTCACAAAGAACACTAAACGTAATTTATAAAATGAAATATACTTATATTATTATGGACCAAGGAACATGTAAGGCCATAGGTACCAAAGTGATAAGTCTTGTAGAATGCTCAGAGATGTCACATCTTAGCAAAACTGCTCCATAACATAGTATGGAACCCAAAAAGTTCCAAGCTTCTATCACATATATAGTTGTGAGCATACGAGCTTGCTTAAGCCGTTGCTCACGCTTGCGAGGGCCGCAGTTGCTGGCGCAACTGAGGCCCTCCTGGTCACCAACTGGAACCTGAATCACTGTATTTACCTGAGCCCGCGGCCCCTCGCGTCGCGCTAATAAAGAACCGGAAGTGGGTGTACCAGAACTCACTGCACAAAACTTCAAGTCCCAGAATGCTCAGCAGCACAAGCAGTAGCCACTCAGCACATTAGGGGGCGAGTCTAATATATAATATAGCTGTGTATGTAAATCTGTCTCTCACTCTGCAAAAACAAATGGAAAGATAGAACTGTTTTTTTATAGTTTATGTGTCACATTTAATGTATATATTTAAATATTGTGGTAGGGAGGATTATCTCTGAGGACCTGGACTTTTATGTGAAATCAATATACTCTAGATGGCTTCTTATTTACATTATGCAACATATATATATATATATATATACACATTATATATATATATATATATATATACACATTATATATATATATATACACTATCACATATTATAATTGTCAAACTGCGAGTTGTCGTCACGCTTTGCGGCCCTCGCAAAACGAGGGTCGCAACTGACAACAACTCGCAGTTTCACAACCCCCCCTATTGCTCCCTTTACCCCACTGATGCTCGCGATGAGCGCCATAGGCGCTCATCCCGCCACATCAGCCCTGCAGCCTCTGTGCTCACGTCCTGTACATGTCCACTACCTCAGCTCACTCATCCCGTCCCATGCTTCTTGCTTCCAGCCTCCTATCTCTGGTCTGTCACTCTCTCCCTCTCTGGTCGGAACCGGGGAGCTTAGGCTCTCGCGAGAATCCCCTGCGAGGATAGTCACGTGATCGAGCGTTGCGTCACCATGGATACCCGGGGCCTACCAAGGAAGGGGCGGGGTTTGAGAAGTGTGTGAGTGGCATGTGATGAGTGGGGGGGGGGGGAGAGAGTCACGGGGGGAAGAGAGAGAGTCACGGCGGGGGGGGAGAGACACGGGGGGAGAGGAGGGGAAAGCGAGACACTTGGGGCAGAGGAGAGGGAAGAGATACACGAGGGAGGGAGAGGAGGAGGGGAATAGAGACACGGGAGGAGGGGGAAGAGAGACACAGGGGAAGTGAGATACAGGGGAGGGGAGACACAGGGAAGGGGGAGAGATTCACAGGGGAGGGAGAGGAGGAGTGGAAGAGAGGCACAGGGGAGGAAGAGGGGAAGAGAGACACGGGGGAGGGAGAGGAGGAGGAGGGGAAGAGAGACACGGGGGAGGGAGAGGAGGAGGAGGGGAAGAGAGACACGGGAGGGAGAGGAGGGGGGAAGAGAGACACAGGGGAGGGAGAGGAGGGGGGAAGAGAGACACATGTGAGGGAGAGGAAGAGAGGCACAGGGGAGGAGGAGGGGGAAGATAGACACAGAGGAGGAAGAAGAGAGACAGGGAAGGGGGAAGAGATTCACAGGGGAGGGAGAGGAGGAGGGGAAGAGAGGCACAGGGGAGGGAGAGGAGGAGGGGGGGAAGAGAGACACAGGGGAGGGAGAGGAGGGGGGAAGAGAGACACAGGGTAAGGAGAGAAGGGGGAGAGAGAGAGGAGGGGGAAGAGAGCCACAGGGGAGAGGAGGGGGAGAGAGAGGAGGGGGAAGAGACACATAGGAGGGGGAAGAGAGACACAGGGGAGGGGGGAAGAGACACAGGGGAGGGGGGAAGAGACACAGAGGAGGGGAGGAAGAGAAACGAGGGAGAGAAGGGGAGGAAGAGAAACAGGGGAGGGGGTGGAGACACAGCAGAGGGGGGAAGAGACGAGGGGCAGGGGGGAAGAGACATGGGAGGGAGGAGGGTGGGAAGAGACACAGGGGAGGGAGACGGGATGAAGAGACACAGGGGAGGGAGAGGGGGGAAGACACAGGGGAGGGAGAGGGGGGAAGACACAGGGGAGGGAGAGGGGGAAAGACACAGGGGAGGGAGAGGGGGAAGAAGAAACAAGGGAGGAAGAGGGGGAAGGAGAAACAAGGGAGGGAGAGGGGGAAAGTGACACAGGAGAGGGGGAAGAGACACAGGGGAGGGAGAGGGGGAAGGAGAAAGAAGGGAGGGGGAAGAGACACAGGGGAGGGAGAGAAAGTGGAGGAGGCTCACAATGAGCGCCAAAGCCACTCATTGCAAGGCCTGAGATGAGCGCTGAAGGAGCTCATTGCAAGGCCAATAAAGTAGAGGGGGGAGAGGCTCGCAATGTGTGACAAACACCATCGACAGGCGTTAATTTTTATTGCCGTCATTTTTGACGGGCAAGTCGCTAGTATATATATATATAGATATATACACATTATATATATATACACATTATATATATATATATACACACAATATATTTATATAATATATCTATTTATATATACACACATTATATTATATATATATTTACACATTATATATATATATATATATCACATATTATAATTGTCTAACTACGATTCGTCGTCACGCTGCGTTGCGTAGTGCGTACGACTTAGCGATGAACGCCGCAGGCGCTCATTGCCCGGCGAGCCTCGCGCAGTGAGGCGAGCTGTTAAATCGTAGCACTTTGGCAATGAGCGCCGCAGGTGCTCATTGCAGGCGAGCCTCGCGTTGCGAGGCGAGCAGTTAAACCGTAGCACTTAGAAAAAAAATACGAGGTGAAAAAAATTACGAGATAAGCAGCGGAACAAAAACAGTAAAAAAAACACTAAATACACACTAAAAAATAAAACAAAGGTCACTTACAGCATGGGGAACCAGGCAGGACGTCTGGAAGTGAGTTGGAACTGCAATTTCGATTTAGCCGAGTTACAAAGATTGAAAATCGGCTAAGCGAGAAAAAAATGGCCGCCGAAAAAAATGAAAACGAGGCTATACTACTACGAACTGCGTAAAACACAGTCACAGACATATGTCTTTGAAAAACAACGAGATAAAGGATGCGGATTAACCGCGCAATGAGTAAAAAGACAGTAGTGAGTACATTCTACGAAACACAATTACAGATTTACGCATTAACACAGATTTAACGACTTTGTCTCGCGCAACATCGGATTTACCGCCTAAACCAACGCATTTGATGTGAAATATAAGTTGCAAGTTACAAAAAAATAAAAAAAATTGTATTTATTTTAAGAAAAAAAAAAAGGGACAAATGTAGCGTCATGTGTGGCAAACACATTTCACTACATTTAATTTTTAGTGACCGTCATTTGACCGTTTGACCATATTTACTGTTAAACCATAGTACTTTAGTGGGCTGAGCGATGAGCGCCGCAGGCGATCATTGCCCGGCGAGCCTCGCACAGCGAGGCGAGCCGTTAAACCGTAGTACTTTGGCAATGAGCGTCGCAGAAAAAATGCGGCACAAACAAAACTAAAACCAGGCGACAGCACTATAACCACGGAAAACACGTACCCATAATCCGCTAAGACGAATACCACACATTATCCGCCATTTTAGGATAATGCGGAAGTACACAGTTACGTTAACGGTTTCGGCTCGTGCACGCACACTATTACACTGCACACGTTTATCACGCTTACACAGTACCTACACACCACTAATGCTGCTGCAACATCAACACAGATTGCCAGCTCTTCAACACAATGCATAAAAATACGTAAATTAATTTATTAATTTTAATTTCTATATTTCAGTAGTACACAGAAAACAACATTAGCTACCTTACAATTCCATATGTATATTAATAACTAAACAACTTTTAAAACATACACATCTGATTGCCGTCATTTTTTGACGGGCAATACGCTAGTCCTTATTAAATCTGGATCCATATTTTACCTACTGCTACCAACGTGCCCTTTCCTTCTATCTGTAGTTTCCTTACTATAATACTGAACAAGTTATGACATAACAATTGTACAACAACATTATTCTAGATTTACCAATGTAATATCAATGCTCTAAATGTCACACAATGCTTGAGCTGTACCTTATTAAAGAAAAATAAAACACCTCACCCCCTCATAATGCTTTATTCCTAGGAGGGATAATATTTAATATGTAACCGTTATTGATACACTCAGGGTCTGTGAAAGCTTATACCTTTTAAAAAAATCTCAATAAACTGAAGATATTACTGAAAACATGCAATAATTTTACAACGCCTGTATTACACAAAAGACATTTATTTTCTGAAGCTCACTGTTTTTATAGATCCTTTGGGCAAAATATTAGCATTAGAAAAGTGTCTAGGAGAAAAATAGCAACCGTCATATTCAATTTGATATATAGGTGAGAGCACATTTTTTATAAAATGGAAAAAACACATTATGAATTATTCATCTTCGAAAAGATAGTACTATGAATATAAAGTGAAATCAGGTTATTTTATTGGAGCTTGTTTTGCATTCAATGCATAAAATAAGGGTGAGGATTCAGGTCAAATATTAGGATAGATAGATAGATACAATACCCCTTGCTCACTGTGCCTTAGGGAGTTCAGCTGCACCTCACTGATGAGGCCCATAAAGGCCGAAACGCGTCTGGGGTTTGATGTTTCTCCTGTTCAGGGTAGAATTGCCTGGTATTTTAAGGCTGGGTCACTCTTTTAAGTGGGACCAGACTGATATACTACAGGATATTTCTCCCTATGAAGGGCACAAGTAAGCTAAAAGAGGTTGCTCTCAGAGTAGCTTATCATGGCTATAGAACTAACCTATTAAGGTTGGTTCGTTCTCTGATGAGCACCTCTGACTTTGTTGTTTTCTATATGCAAATTACCTTTAGGGTTTAGTCTCCCTAAGGGTAATAGGGGACTCCAGACGTGGACCCCTTGCTCACTGTGCCTTAGGGAGTTCAGCTGCACCTCACTGACGAGGCCCATAAAGGCCGAAACGCGTCTGGGGTTTGCTGTTTCTCCTGTTCAGGGTAGAATTGCCTGGTATTTTGGTGCTGGGTCACTCTTTTGAGTGGCACCAGACTGATATACTACAGGATATTTCTCCCTGTGAAGGGCACAAGTGAGCTAAAAGAGGTTGCTCTCAGAGTAGCTTATCATGGCTATAGAACTAACCTATTAAGGTTGGTTTGTTCTCTGATGAGCACCTCTGACTTTGTTGTTTTCTAGATAGATAGATAGATAGATGCAAAGATAATTTCATAATTTCCTATATGAAGCAGATTACTTTGATTTATGACTAATCTAATCTAATAGATTATTTTTGAGCACCTTCACACTGTGTATTAAGTATTGATTAGTTTTGTTTAGTGGTGTTGAAATGTTGATGGCACATAATTCCATTTCTATATTAAACACCTGTGTTGGGTTGCCCAGAAACTGGTTCTGACCCATCCAGTGATATGCGATGGTTCTTGTTATTTTCGCTGCAAGCAGAGACAGAACCAGACCATCATTGGACCTTCAGGATGACAACAGGAACACCATAATTATCAGGAAAAGCAGCAGAGTGATTCTTCTTTTAGGTAGATATAGAATTATTAACCTCTATGATCAAAGTTAACTCTTCCCTTAATAATGAGCACACACATAATTATGTATGACCACACAGAGAACATTTATTTGTCCCCAATCAAATATTCTTATACATCTAAGTCACCCCTCACCACCAAGTCACAACCTTTAGCGACAGCCCCCTTTAGCCAACCGGCATGCTTCCTGCTTCCAGACACGTGGCCCGCCTGTCAATCATGTGATGTCAGCTTTTCTAGTGACCCCCCCCTCCAGACAATAATTAACAAATACTCCCTGTTTTCTATATGTCAGGAAGTTCCTTCTTTATAAACTCAACTAGGAAATTGCCCGTCAAAAATGACAGGAGTAAAATTGTAAGTCTAGCAATGCTGTTTGCCACACAATGCGTGGCTATGTGCCCTCTGAGCACTTTCAACACTCATCACGTGGCTCGCAATGAGCGCCTTGGGCGCTCATTGCTAGCCTCTCCCCTGTGTAGTTTATAGGCCTCGCGCTTGAGTGTTACTGCCTTGGGTTAAATGTTAGTGGCTTAGATTAAGTGTTACTGGCTTTTGTTCCTTCTTAAGTTAAGTGTTCCTTCTTCTGGCTATTTTTTACTTTCTTCGGGCTACTTTTACATCCTTCGTGCTGGTTTTATGTCCTTGGCCTTGTTCTCATTGTTTTGTGTTTTTTCAGCAGCCATTTCATTCTCGCTTAGGCAATTTTCAATCGTGAAAAAACGCCAAATATGCATCAAATTAACTTGCAACCTGACTCACAGGCTCCCTGCCTCCCCCCCTGTGGTGTGTGTGTGTAAGTTAATTGGAGGCATATTTGTTGGTTTTTTCATGTCTTTTCAGTTCTGTGGATCGGGCGTTAAAGTCGTAATTTAGCGAGGTCATAAGTCCTGCGTGCCTCATTGCAGGCTAAGTCCTGTGTGCCTCAACTGCTCGCCTTGCTTTGCTCAGCCTAAGTCCAGCGTTGCCGAGGGCTCGCCTTGCGAGACTCGCAGTTGCGGCCCTACAGGCCTGCGTGGTCGACGAAACCCTGTGTTTCCAAACTAAGAATGACATTTATAAGTTCACATGGACACCATACCATAATCATTGGTAGAAAATTGTGCAAGAGAGCTGGCATATTGCATAGCATGACATAATAACATGGCACACATACAATCCCTATCCCTGTCATCATGGCTGCAGCAGTTCTGATCCAGGGGGGCAAAAATAGGATATTAACAGTTACATATACACAACCCCTTTCCAGCCTATGGCTCTGCCTACAGATTATGTAACCCCCTTTTATTGCAAATATATCCTAGTGAAGAGGCTCCATACTCATATTTCTGTATGAACATTAAAGAGGGGTTCTACAATATGCCACAAATCTAGTGTTATATAAATACTGTACAGTGGGGTATGCCATTAACTGAAAAGAGGTAATTAACCCTGTAGTGTCACTATTTGGTTTCCTCTTGTCATGACAGGGGGTGAAAACATTTTAATGTTGAAAACCATATCTTTCTGTCTTGGAGGGGGTGGGGGGTTCTCTCAGTGTCCAGGAACAGTAGTCATACATCCAGGAACTACCACAATTATGACCACCCTGCTTGCAGGAAAATAACAGTCCAGATACAGTCCATATATCCATTTATAACAGTCTATATATCAATTGTGTACAGTCCACATATCCATTGGAGATGCAATGTTTGCTCTGAAAGGGTCTCCTTGTCCCATGTACCCCATGCTATCCCAGGGAACAGGCTGATTGAATCAATCCCCAGAGACCCCATTGGTCCCTGGGCATCACAATATTTATTTATATATATATATATATATATATATATATATAAAATAAGTATTTATATCAATCATGAAAGCATCAGCAAAAAAGAGGATAATATAAAATTGAATACATATAAAAGTTACATATAGTATGTGTCTGCAACTATTTATTATGTGCATTTGTTCCATGCAGAAACAGCGTTGGCGATATTCCATTAAATTAGCACTGTGTCATGCATTCTGAACAATACCCGACTCCTATTAACGTTATCATGCAATGCCAGAATTATAATAACAAGCAAAAGGCAAGGTTACTTTCGGTTCAATGAGCTGTTGCAACAGGGCGACGAGTGTAGGGTGCTTTTAATCTGTGTGAGCCTTAACAATACTGTGCAAAACTCATTAAATAACCTTGAGTGCATAGTCTTCATGAGTAGGCAAAGAATTGCTTTAACAGTTACAAATTAGGAGCTTAGTACCAGTCACTGCATACAGCATTGTGCACTTGGAGGCGTGAATGTTTATTCACGTAATGGGGAACTGTGTATTTCCATATGCAGAAGCAAGCTGTCTGCATGTTTCCTCCACTGTGTGTGTTCCATTTAATTTGTTGTAGCACAATGTCGGAATGTTTCCAAGGTCTCCAAAAGAAAGCTATTATAGTTCTTGTATTTAGTAAAGATGATGACATGTTTTTCTTTTAATGTAAGTGTTTTTTTGTAATTTGCAATAGTTTTATCTTCAGAGCAGAACAGTGTTTTTATGTGGGCCACCCCTTTCCATTCATGATAGCAGGTGGGATTAACTTGTGCTGCTCCTTGTCCTCCCTGCCCCCAAAAGCTTTGTGATGAGGTAACTAAATCCCTACCATTCTCAAGCTCCTCTTTCTGTTCTCTCCTCTCTTACCTCTGTCTCCTGTTGTCCTTTACCTTTTATTTCTCCATATCTCCATTAACAATTAAGGGATTGGCTAATCTTCTTCCATTCAAAGTTTTTTCAGAACCCAGTTGAAGCCCAAAGTTGACGTTTTGTGCCCAGAGGTTAAGTTCATGGTTATCGTGGATCACCACATGCACTCTGGAATCTTTGAATAGTAACACTCATGATTACTGTTGTTACGATCTGCTTGATTTGGCTGTTGTGGCCAAACCTACCCAGCAGACCTTTCAGGTTCTTTTGATCCCTTCACCAAGACAGCTGATGTCTCTAAAATGTACTCGGATGCAGCATTTAAAAATATAAACGTAGGCTCAGCATTATATTTTTCAGGAACTGCTTTTATTGCTGTGGAAACTTCATAACAGGTTCAATGGGTGAATATTTAAACTTGAACTGATAATATTCTGTAACAGTTTGTGTGTCTTCTGGGTTTTGTATTGCAAGGATTCATAACATCTTATCATCCACTACAGTAGTATCTTCTCTAGGAATGCTGACACATACATATATCTTTTAGATATCTCAGTTACTTTCCTTTATTTAGGAACATACACACACTTCATTAATTGTATAGGACCAGGGCAGCCATTCTCTTCTCTAAAGATCTTAATATATATTTTGTGGGCACATTTGCATGTCCCAGCTCAGCTTCCCAGAATGCAGTGTAATAACTGTTTTTCTCAGAATTCTGAGTTGGAAACAGGTTTTTTAACTTGTTTTAGACATTCAAATGTGAACACAGATGTACTATCTATTTACTGTACTGTACGGTGGAGGGCTTCTATTGCTCTTTTGCCCACCATAATATAAATGGTTGTTGTGTTGAACTACCTACTCATAAAGTCCACAACACAAGCTGAGATCACACTCCATGCTGATGATAGCTAGTAAGCTTGAAACAGCTGTACATGGATAGGATACTCAGCTTGTGTTTAATCCAACCTTGGCTTTGCATTAAAGCTGTGTATTACAGCATGCATAAGCTTAAAGGAAGCCATATTTGATAATGGCTATGGACTGAAGAGTGAGGCATTTGTGGGCACATTTGCATGCCCCAGCTCAGCTTCCCAGAATGCAGTGCAATAACTGTTTTTCTTGGAATTCTGAGCTGGAAGCAGGGTTTTTAACTTGTTTTAGACATTCTAATGTGAACACAGATGTACTATTTATTTTCTATACATATATATATATATATATATATATATATATATATATATATATATATATATATTCTATTAGATGTCTTGTCCCTTCATCTTCTCTGAGTCACTGAAAGCCGTTTCCTTTCTTTTCTCTTGTCAGAACCATCACAGACTGCATTCAAAACTCTCTTTACCTCAGAGACTTACATTACATAACTGACAGATTACATAACTGACTCCCAACTGTCAGATTACCTCATAACATTCTAAATCAGTTAACTGATGAACCAAACATGCAACATACAGATTCTAACAGCAAAAGTCAAACACACAGAGAAGCATCATAACACAGTAATTAACATACCTAGGGTAATCAACTTCACATAACATATAAATAACTATAAAACATACTGTAAAATTATTGTGTCCAGTCCCACAACCACATTTTCCCAGGTGGCAGTCCTGATAGGAGTAATTATGCAGGCAGCGTAATAGCCAGCCTCAAAATCCTACTCATCCTGGGTGGATCAGATGAGTCCAAAGGACTGGTGGCCAGGGGGCTCATGACAGCTATCTCAAGCCTTGTGGCCTTGTGCTTATCCCAAGCATGGTTAAATACCTTAACTGTGTTTGAAAATATCACACCCAGTGGAAGGCTGTTTAACTTACCTAAATATACTTTCTGTAAAGTATTATTGTTATAACAACAGAATAATTATTGTCTATAGAAAGATGTAATTCTAATTGGATTGAACCTCATAGTTGCTAAATAATTATAAAAAATAGAAAGAGAAAAAGGACAGGCAACTCAAAGATAGGAGTTCAAATACCACAGAAGGAGAGAAGAAAGATACGAGAGGTAATAATGATAATATCAATATTAAAGACTCTAATAGAAGGAGTTTCAGGAAAGGGAAGAGACAACCGAAAAAGATCAGCTCATAAGATGACCTAGATATGTGTAAATAATCACATCCATGGTCAATGTCATCAAAATCATCACTGACCTATGCCCAAAAAGATGACATTGCAATGTGTAAACTTCAGTCCAAGAGGATATTTAAAATGTAACTTTTAATTAAATACAAATAAAAAATGAATATAAAACTAGTCCTGTAGTCTACAATGGTAGGCAAGAGGTAATTAGAGAATGGGACAAAGTCAATTACTAATGGGTGACCACTTCTATCACTAAATGACCACACGAAAGTAAAGTATTATCCATATCATTATATCCATGGTGTATCGATATCCTAATTTCAACTTGGTAATAATATCACCCTCATCAATATTCCTTATATCCTTATATATATATGCACACTAATAAGTGCGTGACTGTATTGAAATAGATCTATGTTAGGGCCTTAGGGTGGCAAAAGCAGTAAGTTCAAAACATCTGTGTGCCTTTCAAATATTATGCACCATATTATTGACACAGTATAGTTCACCATATATAACTCACCAAAAAATCAATTATATACTGCATATATGCTCAAAAATGTATATACTGTATATCCCATAACAAACTTTTAGCCAACACAATATAGATTCCAGCCATCAATAGGTCTATTAAAGTAAATTACTATACATCCATGTGACCATTAGGCAATTCAAAAGGGTCTTCTAAACCTCTCCTCCAGCTCCAGTGTCCCACTGTCTCACACCACGCTGCCAAGCCGGCGTCTTGCGTCACTCGTCAGCGTCTCCTGTAACCGCCATGTGAATAACACAAACTAGCGCATGCGCATCCTCACACTACGCATGCGCAGTAAGTCCTCCCGACGCACGTTTCGTGGATTGATCGTTTTTGCAAGGGGCTAGTTTTATATTGATTTTTTAGTTGTATTAAATTAAAAGTTACATTTTAAATATCCTCTTGGATTGAAGTTTACCCATTGCAATGTCATCTTTTTGGGCATAGGTCAATGATGATTTTGTGACATTGACCATGGATGTGATTATTTACACATTTCTAGGTCATCTTATGAGCTGATCTTTTTCGGTTGTCTCTTCCCTTTCCTGAAACTCCTTCTATTAGAGTCTTTAATATTGATATTATCATTATTACCTCTTGTATCTTTCTTCTCTCCTTCTGTGGTATTTGAACTCCTATCTTTGAGTTGCCTGTCCGTTTTCTCTTTCTATTTTTTTTAAGTATTATTGTTGCACATGACTCCTAAAGTTTCAACCTTCAAACTTAAAAACATGTACACTTGTTCTTACATCACTATTTTTCTGGAAGATACATCCATCCGGAACCTTAAATCCATATACATATACAGTAGACTCTCAGCTAACTAGAACTCAAGCAATTGAATACTGTACTTTAAATAAAAAGTACATTTTACAGGGCTCAACAAATGCCAGGAGCCAGGTTGTCATGCCACAAAATGCTTACAGGCACCTAGATTACATGTCTCTGCAATTCACTTTTACCTGGAAGCAGACAGGCCTGAGTGACTGAGCCAGGGCAGTGTTGGTGTTACATTCCCCGGGTTCAGGGAGGAGAGAAGCAGCTCTGTTAGTCCCTGAACACTAAAGTTATAATGTAACTTTTAAAAACTACATTGAATACAAATACTGAAGTTATTGTTAATCATGGTTTATAATGAGAAAACCCTCTCCTTTCTACATGCAGTCCAGTGTTTACAATGCACAAAAGCATGATTTATAAGTTGGATATTATTGCTGTACATTTGAACACAAGATATCAGTGTGATGGCCGTAATGCCACGTTATCACCCTAGATGTGTGACATCACATCACAATCTTTATAGTTAGCCCTTATCTAACTGGTCTTACAATCGCAGAGCCTGATGATATCCGCAGCAGGGCTGGGTTAAACTGACCACTCATGGTGCAAGATAAAAGACAGTTGCTGGCTGTTTTTCCTGTCTCACATCCTTTGCCAAAGAGATTTTCGACTGAGCTCTACTCATTGTGACACCCTGTTGGTTTTGATATACTCTAGTCTTCACAGCCTACACTTTTCAACCCTCTTTTTTAGTTATTAACATAAGAGTGGCTTCTTTTTTCTCTCTTCTTTTTAGAATACAATTTACTATTTTTGCCATTTATAATAACCACTAGCTACTTGCCCATCAAAAATGACGCCAATACAATTCTAAGGTTGGGAATGCTGTTTGCCACACAATGTGCGTCTCTGACACTCTTAACCTTTCTGTTATCTACAAAGAAGTACAACAATTGTAATATTTTTTTAATTTTTTTTTAACATTCAACTTGAATTTCAAGAACTGTCAAACCAGATTTTTTTTACAATATTAACCTTTTTAATTGTCAAGTAGGCAGGAATAATCTAACAATGGATGCATTTTGTATGAATAAGTACTTTAAACTATTAGATTTTTTTTTTATTATTAATTAATAATTATTAAATTAATATACGTGAATAGTAAATTGATCAATGAATCAATGTATTTGAAAGAGCAAAGCATTTATTTCTTCATAAAATAATGTAATGTCAAATATGTTTTTTTTATATATTTTTTTAAATATTAATAATTAATATACTTTACCTATTTATAATTAATAGCCAGCAATCCAGCAATCAATATCCTGAAGAGCTAACAATCTCTTTGGATTTTCCGGCAGCAGAAAATGTCAAGTCAGCTGAGGAGAAAGTGTCAGCAATGTGCCAAGTGTGCAGCATATATAGGCTAACCGTTTGTTTAGGCGGGAAAGACGCCATTGTAGTATCGTAATCTTTTGATTTGCAAGTTAGTGCTGTAAAATGGCAGCGAGGGAAAATGGGGGCAAGCTCACAAACCATGACGACAACTCGCAATTTGACAATTATAATATGTGATACAACCGGTTAATAGAACATAGCATGTGTATTCAATATTAACCTTAATAATGCATTAAGGATTTTTTTTAGTGGTCATGAATTTCTACTAGATGTAAATACCTCCTTTTTGGTTCAATAAAAGACCACATAAGTCTATTTTGATTAGTTAAGGTGTAGGAGAGTTTGGATGAATATATCTGAATTGTTTTTTTATAGTACCCTGAAAGATCAATGCAGATGTCTCATCAGCCCCTGTGGCTCTGTAATGCTGTGCATACTGTTGTTATCCCTGGTAGTGGAGATAAAACCAGACCAGTATTGGACCCTCAGGACGTCCACAGGAACACAAGAATCACCAGGCAGTGCAACAGAGTTCCCGGGTGTAACTCTTCTTTTAGGCAAATACCCTTGGTCCCATGACCGTACATTATGAGTTTCCCTGGTAACAACCATATCACACAGCTATAACTATACATGCCATCAAGGCAACAATAATAATTACAAACCCACACATGCCAGCTGGGCACCCCTAATCCATACATACAGCGGGTACTACAATTATGACCATGCTGCTCACAGGGAAATAACAATCCAGTTCCATTTGTAACAATCTATCTCCATTTGTACAGACCATATATCCATTAAAGGTGCAATGTTTGCCCTGAAAGGGACTCCTTGTGCCGACCCCCCCCCCCCCCTCTCCCCCTCATGCTCTCCCAGGTTACCCGTCAGTGAAAATAAATCTTCACAGATCCCAGAACCAGGAGGCATCCATGATACTTTGATGAAGGTTGCATGACATCGAAGGGGCATTTACATTTCTGCAGCAGCAGGCTTGCAGTTATAGTACCTCTACTCATAGGTGTATGTATATATGTTTTATACTGCTCTAGGCCATTCAGTTTTGTGTGTTTCCACACCCTAGTTGCAGCTCCTCCTTTCCCAAATCTATAGCTCTAATCATACAGTAGGATTATATTTGTGGTCGGTCCCCCTCATGCGGTAGCTGATGGTCGGACTTATGTAAAGCTACGTGGTGATATGAAAGGCTTGTCCTTGGACAAAATGCTGGTTAGTGGCTATGGGCCACAATTTGTAATGGAGTGGGCATGTTTTAGAACATATGGGCCAGAATCTGCACGGTGGGCTTATGGAAAGCTGTATGATGATAAAGAAGGAGTGACCTTGAGCATGGGCATACACAATATAGGGGGCTAAAAAGTGGTACCTCCTTAGTAGACATTGGCCAAAAATGACAATATAGGACATTTTATCTGTGTTCATAACAGGATTATAAACCTGTGAGGATTGGGAGGAACTGTAGATTTGGTTTAGATCTATATTCACATCTGTTGAAAACATCCTGGTTAAATAGCACTCTGGACAATAGAACTGAATTGCAGAGTAATCCTCCTCCTCATGCTGCAGACAGACTACCAGTCTATGATGGAATCCTCATGACACAATCAGAGTCATCTAAAAATAAGATTTTATCTGAAAATGCTTTTATGTTCCAATCTTGCATGTCTGTTAATATTTTGATGCATGCCTCATGCCTGATGTTTTTTTTAAACTATAGTAGAAGTTTTTCCTAAACTACAGAGGCCATTTAAGTACATGGTACAAAAAGTGGTACTCTATGCCATCTTTATGATTTGCATTCTATTTCTACAGAAGCATATGTCTCTGTGCCTTTAAATGTGAAACTACTCATGAATGAATTGATACATATATAAAGAAATGGAGCCATTTTTATTTTAATGGCAAAAAACATACACAATGAATAGTCATTTTGTTTGTGGAAGGGATTCAATTATGAAGGGAATGGTTGTACAGATGAATGAACAGCATGTTGTGAGTTCACCTCCCACGCACACTATAACAAGCCATTCTCTACCAGACATGTTTATTTCAGATTTTCCATTTTATATAAATATTGTTAACATGGAATAACATTGTTCTTACACAAGGGAAAAATACACATTTCACTATGTTGTTATAAATTGGGGAAAAAATACATAATTAACAATTATCACAATTGTATTCTCCAATTGTTAGTTTTTACGTTTCTATGGTCAAATTTATATGTGGTTAATTAGCAATAATAATTTATGCTAATTTCCCTGCCTGCTCCCATGTTCTTTAACTACATCCCAGACTATCTATAACTTTATCTCCCAGACCTCTGAAGTTAACAATGTGCCCAACTCTAACCAAATCCCAAACCTCAAGCTTATTTGCAAGTTTTTGCAGGGCAGTAATCAGCATTAGCAACCCACTTCAGTATCTCTGCCATGAAAGCCAAATGGGTCAGCATGACCTTGGACATAAAGGTGTTCCTGGTGTGTTGAGGTCCATGAGGTCACAGAGAGTTGGACATGACTGAACGACACAACGACCAGAAAATCAGCATGACCCTGCATTGTAGATAGGTCACAGGCGTTATTCATCAACCCTTTTCCCACCTTATCCTTTTTTATTTCAAACATGAATAAATTCCAATACTTTTTTGGATACATTGGGCCATAGCCACTTTTATTAACCAGTTGTAAACATGACAAAACCATAACTGGTCACACAATCAACATAAGGGATTCAGGTGCAAGCATTTGGCTGCCAGGTTAACCCCACATAGACTGACCAGAGAGACATCCCTTTGCGTACTAACCTTAAATGGACTAAATTCAGCCTTAGAGGGTGGCACTTAAATGACCACTGTATTTTCAAGTAAAGCTCATATATTTGTTTGCTGGTCATAGTATATGAAAGCAGTATGCAGTTTGAAATAAGTTAAAGTTAATGTTTTTCTAAGCCTTTGCTAGCTCTGCCTGTGTGCTGGACCTTCATGGATCTTGGAAGCAAGCTGGGCTGATGTCACTGGCGCTCCCCATGACATCATTAGTTCCGCCCCACTGCCTACACAGTGGTAACAGCTTCATTGTAACATGCTTGCAGCTGCCCCACCCAGTGTCAACACATTTACTGAGTCTAAAGAAGAACACCCTGGTCAGACTTTATTTTTAGTCATGCAAACAGGAAAAATCAAAAAATGCTCCTGGTGCCACTCATAGGATGAGATACATAGCTCTGGATGAAAGCACAGAGATTAAAAGCTAAGAAAAAAATGATAACTTTTATTTTAAACTGCATACTGTTTTTATAGCCTATGCCCAGCAAACAAACATATCAGCCTTACTTATAAATACAGTACACTAGACCTTTAAGGCATCAAAGAACCCAGGTCACTGGATACCCCTGTAACATACTTCCTAGCAGCAAAAATGCTTGCGACTAGTGGAATGCACACAGGTAGCACCCTCCTGCATGGAAGAAATAGGTCCAACCCCATGGCATCTAGGTGTTTCCATCCCTGAGAAACATACAATCATAGGGCCACATTAAATTCCAAGCACGCAACTCGATTGCAGACAGCCGAATGTCTGCGTTTGTGTTGCGGGCTTCTGTTCTTCTCTGATTGCGATGCTATTCAATTGTTTAAGGCCGCAAGTTACGGGCCCCAAGAAAAAAACGGAAACCATGCACTGGTTCAGAGGACTTCAGGGCGGGAATATGAACAATTCAGCAAGCCCGTAACTGCCCATTTCGAATCAGCCAATAGAAAAGGAGACTGTCATAAGTAAGGCAGTGAAACATGGAGGTTACATGTCAATCAATTAGGTTCTGGGGTCCAATATGCAATCAGACTCCAAATCCCCCAAAAGAGAATTATGAAAATGAATACCAATACTGTTCTAGTCCATATGGGTGGCCTTATATATATTAACTCATTGATACCCGAGATCGATTTAACCCCCGAAATGAAACTTAAAAATAAAGTTAAAATCCTGCTGATTTGCGAGCTTGAGACTGTTATGCAATTAATTCTAATGTCTATCATCGCTTTCCTCATTATTAACAGTGCAGTAGTGGCTTTTTATTTTCACTTACAGTGCTACAAATAGGTTTTTAACCCCCTTGCGGTTCCTCTCTAGCACTTGTAGGATTTTCTCCTTCATTTGCTGTTTACGGGTCTGAAAACATTTGCGGGCTTGGGGAAATTGAGGAATTGAATAGCGATTTGCGATTTTAGCCTTGCCTTGACAGATCAAAGGCTGTAAGTTACGAGGTTAACCATCGCCATTTTTCCAAGGTGCTGAAAGGATCTAGGCATTATAACATAATATAAAGCAACAGATAAATATGGACTTTTAAATGTGATAAAAAATAAACAGCAAAGTATCAGAGAATTTTGATAATGCGGTTGAAAACCCAAATAATATTCAGTCCTTTATCTTTGGTATTAAAGAATGTTGTCATCTTAATTTAAAATGCTCTACTCTGCTGGGTGTTTTTGAAATTCCCTATGAATATTTGGAATTTCAGGTTTTGGATGGAGTGATCAACCACTGCTAACAGAGGATGAAGAAATTTAAAGCATATAACCCAAACGTGTCATCTTTGCATTTAAAACAAACACCAAATCTAAACCAAAAACTAGTTAGTAAAGGATTGGAAAGTGGACAGCTAAACCCGAGAAAATGGAACTAAACCTTGCAACATACCCCTCTGCCAGCTCTAGCTGTGGCCTCAACATGACTTCCATAGGAAATTTTAAGTGTAAAAACCCCATGTAAAACCTAACATTTCTATCAAATGCTGTCCATAACAAACACTAACTTGTAACCAGTTGCAAGGGATTGCTATGTGTGATGTTCCCTGTTCTAACTGCAAAACATCCTACAGTTTAATTACATTCTCCCTGCTAATCAATTGTATGTACATGGACCTTATTGCTATCCTCCATCGGGGTCACTATAGACCTGCTTGGTCCCTATATAATCTAACCATGGACCCTCTACCTATCTCCTAATAATAACCACTACCATGGAGGTTCCTATGAACATCATGGCATGAGGACACCATATTCCCTAACACCACCCCTTCAAATTACCTAAACCTAAAAAAAATAGTTAAAATAAAAAAGCACTACTAGTTTAAAAAGTAAACATTGCATACATTCAACATAATTATTTTCATAAAATACGAGTACAATTAAAATAACAAAATACATTAATATAAAAATAAAAAATACACTGAAAATAAAAAAATATTAAACCTATGGGGAAAAATACTAAATCATACATTACCGTCTTTTTATGACTCACCAGTGATAACCAGCTATGAGCCACAACACTCTTGTCTTCGATAAGTTGGCACATACAATCTTGCTTAAAGCCAAGATTTCTTATCTTCTGGCCCTCTTCTTCACCCCATGGTAAAATATGTCTAAAAAAAAGAAGGCTATAGTCCCTATTGCTGATTGGTAACATTTTTAACAAGACCTATTTTGTCTGGTTAAACAAGCAGCGAGTCACAATAGGCATAATAATATAGGCGCCCATACCCAATTGGCTATTGGTAGAGTCACTTAGTGAAGAGAATATAGAAGCAGTAGCCTACTGTGATTGATGATTGGTCTTCCAAGTAAGACTAGTGAAGGATATTGGGACTGTATGATAACAAAAGGTTTGTTGTTAAGGCAAGAAAGCATCTCTCTGCAAATGGACACATATCTCAGAGAGTATACAACAGTGATGGTCACAGAATACACCTTGATTATGATGAAAAAGAGGTCAGTTAGATTGGTTGCTGGTTAATAAGCCTCTGTAAGGAGAAATGTAAAGTATTCAACAAAACTAACATTATCAGCTGTATAGCCATAAGCATGATTTTTTTTTAGAGAAAATCTTCATTTTAGCAGACTCTACAAGATACTAGAAGTTGCAATGATGGTAATAATTGCTTTTTGATGACTTGTAATATAACTAGAAGGTGCAATTATAAAGGCAAATTGCTATCTACTGATCACGTGTAAGGCTAGGGGTTTGATATCAAATAATGTGAGCTTATCTAAACTTACCAATGACTCTACAAATTCCTTCCTCCCTCCTTCTTCCACTCAAGAATAGATAATGAAAGCACACTACAACCCGTTAAACTCTAACAGCCTTATTAAATTGCAATTCGGCCAATTGAATAGGGCTCTATTTAAGCAAATAGCATTTTTTTTTTTTACAGACATTTTTAGTTAGTGAAGACCTTGCTTTTGGATAGAAGTTCACTAACTAAAAACTTCTGTAAAAAAAAATATTCTATGTGCCGAATTACAATTTAATAAGGCTGCAAGCCAGCATGAAGTGGGGCGGGTACAAACATAGAATCCTTCAGGCTCAGTCAGTGATTGTTAACATAATTATTTACCTAAAATGATGTTATGCTCCTGACTTAGGCCCTCATTCAATTGCAATTTGGCCAATTGAATAGGGGTCTAAATAAGCACATAACATATTTTTTTTAAATAAGTTTTTAGTTAGTAAAAAACTTGCTTTTGGATAGATGCTTGCTAACTAAAAACTTATTTAAAAAAAATATGCTATGTGCTTATTTAGACCCCTATTCAATTGGCCAAATCGCAATTGAATGAGGGCCTTACATAGCTGCTAATCAGTGGTGGAGCTATTGCTAGTGCAAGAGGTGCAAAGCACTACAGGGTAGGGGCCTATGCTTCCGGTACCAGCACTAGGTAATGGAGAACTCTTATTTATTAAAGGAGAGTGGCAGATAATTACCATTATAAAAAGGTGACCTGATCATAATGGGGTAATTCAACCACCTACAAATAATTTATGACTTTTTATTGATCCACCAGGGGCACCTAGCTTGTAGATGGGGACAGGTCCCAAATTATTTTGCATGGGAACTCTCCATTTACTATCTCTGTCACTTCAGCTAATATTATTAGTTTGATACATACTTTACAAATATACAATGTTTTCTCCAATCTACAATGGTCGGTTAGAAAATATTCTCTTTAGTCTGTAAATATGGCGCAGAGTAAAATACCTTATAAAATCTATAATATTGGAATACTATAGCAGTAACATTGTTTTACCCCTCATCTGTATAAATACAACTGCCCTCATTAACTGTAATCACAGATATTTGACTTGAAAGTTCTTTAAAGAACTTGGTTTTTTTTTATTTTAGTTTTGTCTAAACATAGTAATTATAATCATGGAAATATTACATAGCAAATGCGACCTCTGAAAATTGATGTTACACTGCAGAGAATTTATTAATGATAAATACACAGTGATTTAGTGCACTGATTTTAAAATTAGATCTGCTTTTCTTAAACTCAGCAGCCACTTCTCATACATGCTGATAATCAGATTTCTGAAAAGATTGTTAATTATCACCTTATAATGAACTCATTCCTATACTCACGCTGAATAAATGGATGCTAATATATTGAGAGAGATTTTTTTAGCTTTCTAAAATGCACCACACACATAGTAAGTGACAACGATAATATATGCTTGTCTGCTTCGCTTGGAAAGGCAGAGATTTAGTTGAGAAGGTCGACTGGTTTAAGTGTCAAGACAAAGGAAAGATTACTTACATGTACAGGAGATCACATTAAAGGCACGCAATAAATTTATATTGTAAAGTGCTTTTTAAAAGCAACTATTAAACCACTATATTAGTCTCATATTTACATTCTCTTTAGAATAAATTAATAAAGTGTTTAAAATGTTAAAAACGCAACCTTTTATTTATTATTTACTTAACACAAATATTCTTTAATGTGTGCAAAACCTAGCTTTCTCAACATGGAGGTGGCTGGTAAACAAATGAGATTTCCATTAGTCCTGTTGAATGCACTGCCACTAAGTAATGTCATGTTTCAACCCGGAGAAGCTGAAAGATGCTCTGAATTCAATGTGTGCTCCCACATGTAGAAGCAGATTGCAGAAACAAAAATAGTGCTTCCCAGCATTATGGAATTGAACTATAATTGGTTTACTTTCTAATGATATTTTGCCATTTAGTTTATTTCTTTAAACAAGCATTGTTGCACGATCCATTGTTGCCTTCTCCCAAAAAAAAGACACAGAACACCTGTTGGAGGTACCACGTGCCCACAGCCTTTATAAAGAAATATATGCCAATACAAATCCATGAACATCCTTCTACATCACATATAATAGTTGTCAAACTGCGAGACGTCGTCACGCTTTGCGTGGTGCGTACGAGTCAGGCGGTGAGCATCGCAGGCACTCATCACTTGTGAGACTCGCGAAGCGAGGTGAGCCGTTAACGTGTAGCACTTAGGCGATGAGCGTCGAATCGCTCATTGCTGCGAGCCTCGAAAAGCGAGTCATTAACGTGTAACACTTCTCCCTGTGTAACATAGGCTCTCATCACCTGCGAGCTGTTAAGGCAATCGAACTCACAGCACAAAGGCACAACGAATTTCTAACACACAGTAGGGACATTAATTACACTTTATCATCAGGGCACCAACACTGCATTGTATGCTGACGGAAAATATAAACAGATTGTTAGCTCTTCAGGCTATTGATTGCTGGATATATTAATTAATAATAAGTAAAGTATATTAATTTATTTAAAAAATAATTAATTAATTAAATATATCTCTCTTGATAATAGGTGCTCGCTGTGAGCGCTGTAGGCTTCAAATTCTATTGCCCCTCATTTTTGACGGGCAGGTCGCTAGTATATATATAACTATGAGCCTCATTCAATTGAGCAATTGCAAGTTACGGTCACCCGTAATGGAGCCCGTAAGCTAATTTGCTATTCAATTGCCATCTTCTTGCGAGCCGCAAACGGTCTAGGGGTTATGGGCTTGAAAGCCTTACGGTTGTTACAACTGTAACTTACGCCCAATCTAAGCCTTTGACCTTTCACGTCTGCAAGAGTTGCAATAGCTAAAATCGCAAATCCGTATTTAATTGTCCGCAAATGTTTTACACCTGTAAATGGCAAATGTAGAAGAAAATCCTGCGGGTACCTGCAAAGGGTACCTGCAGATGGGACCTGCAAAGGGGTTAAAGACATGTTCGTAGCACTGTAAATGCAAATAAAAAATCAATACTGTACTTTAATATACGGGGAAAGCAATGAAAGACATTAGAATTAATTGCACAACAAGCTCGCTAATCGCCAATTAAAACTATTTTTTTTATGTTTCAATTCGGGGTTATATCGATCTCGGGAATCAATGTGTTAATACACATCAGGCCACCCACTTGGACTAGAACAGTATCGGCATTCATTTTTATTTTTCTATATTTTGCGGTTTTGAAAGTCCAATCGCATATCGGACCGCTAATCGCTAATTGATTGACATGTAATATACTGCCGTAATGATGATGGTCTAATTTTCTATTGGCTGTTTCTAAATGGATAGTTACGGCCTTGCTTAATTTATCATGTTCCCGCCCTTAAATGCTACATACGATTGCATGGTTTACGGTTTCGGCTTTCCGCCCGTAACTTGCGGGCTGGTTCAATTGAATAGCACCATAATTGTAGGAGAGTGTGAGCCTGTAGCAAGCCCACAGACATACAGCCTGTATACCGCGAGATGCGGGCTTCTAATTGAATGAGGCTCTGTATTACTTAACAGATATGTTCTTTTTTTCCAAAACTAACATCCCCTCTTATGAAGGGAGTGTGGGTATCTCTTCACTGTCTGGCTGCGGAGGTCAAGGGTCCCCTTCAGCCACCCTCTTTTCGGGTCTGCCTTCGGCGACCTCTATCTGGCTGCTTGACCCGGCTCAACCATGGTTCACTGAGAACATTTTTTCAATTTGCAACAGCAGGCTACAAGAAGTATGCTATGTGTTACTATACAAGTAAGACACCCTAAGACTCTTCTAACATTTTACCAATGTACAAGGAACTCTGCAAAACCTACCAACCTCATCATGGCATAACAGGCTAGCCACTGACTCATTGGTGTGTTAGACAAGCAGCAGAGGAACACATTAAATATCTTTCAGACTGGAGATGGAAATCTTCAAACTATGCAATTATTCAGTTATTACATCATAAGCTAAAAAATGATTATCTTTTAATAAACCAATTTAGCAGAAGCTCATTCTTATTCTGCTGAGTCAGAAGTTAAATGAAGCAGAATTGGTAAAAAAATGGAAGCCTTCAGTAAAGAATAATTATATGTAAAAGTGAAAAATGCATAGGTTGTGTTTATGTTTTTTTTTTTTAACTTTCTAACAACATTTTGGAAGCCATCAAGTTTTGTTATTCAAAAGACGATTAAGAGAATATTTGTCCACAGTAGTCCTTTAATGTATCTTTTCAAATACAAATCATGTTCAAGTCATAGACCTTATTAGCGTGTTTTATGATCATCCCCATATTCTTGTCTTTTTACATAATTACTGGTCACCCCGCTCTTAATGTTGATCTCTATTTTAGTCTATGTGCGGCACATCTGTTTTCTGTCATAAGAAGAGGACACACCAATCTGCTTCTGCAAAGAGTTATCTGAAATGTAAATGAGAGTAATTCTCTTTGATATTACGTCAGAGCATGAAAAACCCATCTGCCACTACCTTGGCATCTGTGAAAAAAGGAGAACATTCCCAATGAGAGTGTTGTGAAACCAAGACTTAATACTCAGGTATTTCCCAAATTACACACTGAAAAGTGACACTTTTATACTTTATTCAAATTTAAATAAAAATACAATCCATCTCATGGACCTACTTTGGAAGTAGTTCAATACTTCATCTGGGAAGACAGCACTTGAATTCCGGCCCTTTAAGTAGGATTGATGGTTGAAATCTCCAAACACATTCCAAAATTGGTAAGGTGATATGATTAGCTGATCTATGAGCAGTTTGAAGCATTTTGGTGAAATCCAACGCCAGCTCTGATATAAAAGGACCAAGGCACGCCAGGTGCATCTCTCAGTCACTGACCCTCTGAGCTCCATCAAGTTCATTTTCATTGCTTCAATGACCTCATATATCCATCCACGGCTCTGTTGTCCCCTTCTCCTTGTGCCTTCAATCTTTCCCCCGCATCAGAGTCTTTTCTAGGGAATCCTGCCTTCTCATAATATGGCCAAAAATATTTGAGCTTCAGCCTCATGATCATACCTCCTAGTGAACAGTTTGTCTTGATTTCCTGAAGTATTGATTTATTAGATCTTCTTGCAGTCCAACAGACTCTAAGCAGTCTTCTTCAACACTAAAATTCAAAGGCGTCAATTCTACTGTGCACAGACTTCTTTATGGTCCAGCTCTCACATCCGTTACTACTGGGAATACCATAGTTCGAACTATGCGGACCTTTGTTGATAGTTTAATATCTTTACTTTTTACTAGATTGTCCAAGCTTGCCATAGCTTTCCTCCCCAGAAGCAAACATCATTTAATTTCATGACTACAGTCACCATCTGCAGAGAGCTTGAATCCAAGGAAAATAAAATCTATCATTGCCTCCACTTCTTCCCCGTCTATTTGCCACTGAGATTGCCATTTGCCATGATCTTCATCTTTTTAACGTTGAGCAGCAGGCTAACTTTTGCACTCTCTTTTATACCCTCATCAATAAGTCCTTTAGTTCCTCCTCACTTTCAGCCATCAGAGTAGTATCATCAGCGTATCTGTGGTTGTTGATATTCCTTCCAGCAATATTGATTTCGGCTTTGGATTCATCCAGTCCAGCCTTACGCATGATGTATTCTGCATATAAGTTGAATAAATAACATGACAATATAAAACCTTGTTGCACTCCTTTTCCGATCTTGTACCATTCTGTTGTCCCATGTTCGGTTCTGACCGTTGCTTCTTGGTCGACATACAGAGGAGGATGAGATGATCTGGTACTCCCATTTCTTTAAGGACATGCCATATTTTGTTGTGATCCACATAGTCAAAGGCTTTAGGATAGTTTATGAAGCAGAAGTAAATGTTTTTTTGGGACTCTCTTGCTTTCTGAATTATCCAGCAGACATTGGCAATTTGATCTCTTGTGCCTCTTCCTCGGCGGAACCTGGCTTGCACATCTGGTAGTTCCTGGTCCATATATTGTTGGAGTCAAACTTCTAGAATCTTAAGCATTACCTTGCTGGCATGTGAAATGAGTGCAATTGTTTGATAATTGGAGCAATCTTTGCCACTGCTTTTTTGGGGGATTGGGATGTAGACTGACCTTTTCCAATCTATTGGCTATTGTTGAGTTTTCCAAATGTGATGGCATAAGGCAAGTAACACTTTCACACCATCATCCTGTAGAATTTTGAATAGTTCAATTGGGTGTTCATCACCTCCTGCAGCCTTATTATCTGCAAGACATCCTAGGGCCCATCTCACTCCACTCTCCAAGATGTCTGGCTCCAATTCCTTGGACAAATTATTGAGGTCATCACTGCTGTTAAGATCCTCCCCGTATATATATTCAGTGTATTCCTGCCACCTCTTCTTTATCTGATCTGCTTCTGTTGAGTCCCTACCATTTTTTGTCTCTTATCACGCCCACTTTTGCATGAAAGGTGCCTCTTATGTTCCCAATTTTCTTGAAGAGATCTCTTGATATACCCATTCGGTTATCTTCTGCAATCTCTTTACATTGCTCATTGTGGAATGTCTCCTTGTCTCTTCTTGCCAAACTCTGGAATTGTGAGGAATTGACTCTGCTGGGATTCGAACCCTGGTTTGCATGTTGCTAAACCTCTTCCCTACCGGTACACCAGCCTGCCTCTTGCAGATTTACCTGAGATCTGATACCTTGACTCTAAAAGCAATGCAATCAGTGACAACTCTCTTGCTGTGTCTGGTCAGCTGTCTGGTTCTTGGCCTATATAAGGCACTTCCTGTCTCTGTATCCTTGCCAGATTATTGTTGGTTCCTGATCCCTTCAATAAAGCTTGTTCCTGTTTCAACTACAAGTTGCTGAACTGGATTATTGCTGACCTTGGCTACTGGTCTCCACAACCTTGTGATTCCTATATCATTACAGGAATTCTGCATTCAGTTGGACAAATCTTTTCTTATGTCCACTACCGTTCGCTTTCCTTCTTTCCTGGGCTACTTTCAAAGCCTCATCAGACAGACAGTTTGACTTCTTACTTTTCTTTCTTTTAGGGATATTCTTTGTTGCTGTTTCCTGGATTATGTTGCAAACTTCAGTACAAAGTCCTTCAGGCATTCTATCTTCCATGTCTAGTTCCTTAAATCTATTCTTTACTTCCAATGCATATTCACAAGGGATATTATTTATTTCGTATCTACTTGGTGTGATGGTTTTCCCTCTCTTCTTAAGTATGGTCTGAGCCGCAGTCAGCTCCAGGTCTTGTTCTTGCTGACTGTATAGAGCTCCTCCTTCTTTGGCTGCAAAGTATATAGTCAATCTGATTTCTATGTTGTCCATCTGGTGATGTCCAAGTGTAGAGTCGTCTCAAAGGCTGTTGGAAGACCAGAGAATTATCACGACAAAATTATTTTAATCTCTGACTTGCTTCATGTTGTACTCCAAGGCCAAACTTGCCAGTTATGCCAGGTGTGCTTTGGTTCCCTACTTTAGCATTCCAATCTCCTATGAGGATAGTAGCATCTTTTCTTGCAGTTATATCTATGACGTGTTGAATATCTTCGTAGGGCTGGACAACTTCAGCCTCTTCAGCATCTGTGGTTGGAGCATAGACTTGAATCACTGTGATATTAAATGGCTTGCATTAAATTCAAATTGAAATCATTCTGTCATGTATTGGGTTGTAAACGAGGACTGCTTTGGCCACTCCTTGATTAACTAGAATGGCTACTCCATTTTGTCTGCTGGATTCTTGACCACAGTAGAAGATCTGGTGGTTATCTGATGTGAAATGTCCCATTCCAGTCCATTTAAGTTCACCAATTCACAGGATAGTAATGTTTAACCTTGTCATTTCATTCTTGACCACATCAAGTTCATATTTCTAACATTCCAGGTTCCTATTTTGAATTGATCTTTGCAGCATCAGACTTTCCTTTCCCCTCCAGACACATCCGCAGCTGGGTGTCCTTTCGGCTTTGACCCAACCACTTCATTAGATCTGGTGTTACTTGTACTTGCCCTCTGCTCTTCCTTAGTAATGTAGTAGGCACTTTCTGACCTGAGGGGCTCATCTTCCGGTGCCATATTGTTATGTCTCTGGTTGTGCCTATCAAGTTTTCTTAGCAAAGATACTGGAATGGGTTGCCAGTTCCTTCTCCAGTGGACCACAATTTGTCTGACCTCTCTGCCATGATCTGCCCATCTTGGCTGACCCTACATGGTATAGCTCATAGCTATATTGAAGTGCACAAGCCCCTTCACCACGACAAGGTAGCGATCCAGAAGGGGGATATATATATATATATATATATATATACAGTATATATATATATATATATATATATATATATATATATATATATATATATATATATATATGTATATATATATATATATATATATAAGTTTGAACAGAATATATGGGCTCATACAGCTTTCTTTTAATTATAAAAGAAAAACACATTTTGCTGCCTCTCCGATAGTTTGGTGACCAGTGATATAGAAGTTTGAATTGTAGTTTACTTTGCAACTGCCTATTACTGAGCATGTGTAAGGATAGACACTAGTAATATGCTGGCCTCATGTTCTAATGTTATAACTAATCTCCCATCTTCTCCCCCCTCCATCCTCCACCACTCTTCCCTCCATTGCACAATATATAAAAGCAGACCTCTTAATGCTCCAACCTAGTAGGAAATGCAGAAACATAAAACATGGCACCTTCCATACCTGTCTGTAACACATTTCTCAAATCGGAAGTTTTTATGAAACGGCAGTGGTGATATTGTTTGAAGAAGTGGTATAAATATTGCACCTTCCTGTACATGGGATTAAATATAAGTTGTAAGTGAGTCTATTATTTTTGTGCTGTACTGTGAGCACTATTAGAACTCTATTTATTAGTAATATATCACATTTGTTTTGTAATACATATACATAGTACATATAGATAGCCATGGTTATTTCTCAGGTTTATTATGACTCACACATTTCTTCAATTGTTTCTGGAGGGAAAATATAAACTGCTAAAAGATTATTCCAAGCAACTTTTTATGGGTTTATCATAACACAGTACAAAAACAATGCATTTATAGGACTTTTTTTAACGTTTATGCAGATATTTAAAACAAAATCGAAAGTGATATTTACATTAGATTATTAAATTGGTGATGGACACTGTACTTCATGGAAATAAAAAAAATTCTGAGAAATTCAGGCTCTGCTAGTGCATAAAAGCTGTCATCAGTAATAATACTTACAAGCTGCCTCTGCTGAGCCTATGTGAGGAAGGGCGAAGCTGTCCAATGCTAAAATCCCCTCCCTCCTCCCATCTACCCACTCTTGAATAGATAATACAAATTAGCAGCATAAATCCACTATTATGTCCAAATGTCCATGCCAGCAGGACATGTGTAAGGCACAAACATGGCTTCCATCAGGCACAAGAAGTGTTGACTAAAAGAAAGATTTATGCATAAAAGCTTCATGCCTACAGCATACACAGCGGCAAATGTTGCATTCTGATTTAATCAGCTGCGTATGCTATTCATACTTATTACCCCGTCGCTCACTGTGGGCCTCGTTCAATTGCTATGTTTTAGAGATCCGGGCTCGCAAATGGAGGTTGCAAGCTACTTTGCTATTCAATTGCCTTCCGTCTGACTCCCATTGAATTACGTACTATGAGCTACCATTACTAGCGATTTGTTTAATCGCAGCTTACTTCCCTTTGATCTTTCACGGTCGCAAGAGTTGCGCTGCATAAAATCCTGATTCGCTATTCAATTGCTTTGATTTCCCTTCCTTCAAGCCCGTAAATGGCTAAACTTGACCCACAGGTTACTTGGCCCAAGGAAGTGTCGTAAAAGAGCTTACTTACAAATTGTAGCACTTGAAATGCAAATATAAAATCCTTCCAGCACTGTAAATGATCGGGAACACAATGGTTGACATTGGAATTAAAAGCACAACATTCACAAGCTCACACATCACCAAAATATAATACTTTATTTTATATCAAAAGTCCTACGCGCTTCAACCTCCAAGCCCGTAGGACTTTGAAATCCAACCTCCATATTTCATTGAAGGCTTGAATAACGTTTTATGGGCTTGGAGGTCATTCAAGCCCGTAGCACTTTGGACGGAAATTAAACATGAAATAAAGTATTATATTTTGGTGATGTGCAAGCTTGAGAATGTTGTGCTTTTATTGCTATTGTCACCCATTGTGTTCTCCATCATTTACGGTGCTTTACAGTGCTGGATTGAATTTATATTTGCATTTACAGTGCTCTGAGTTTGCAGGCTTGAACCACGAGTTACGGGCTTGCGGCCACGTTCATGTTTAAGCCCGTCAATGCTTACTGCCGATGTCATGGTTTGCGATTATCCGAAAGGGGGACTAAATGTGTGCCCGGCCAATTGAATAGCAGCGTAAACGAAGAGCAACGCGAGGACGCAACTCGGAAATCAGCGATTTGTGATCGAGTTACAGCCTGCAATTGAATGAGGCCCTGTGACTGTTAATTAATCACCCTAGATAAGGTAGTAATAGAGTAGGGTTAGTATGCTGAAAAAACCCAACTTTCAAGTTTATTAATTTAATATTTTCACTCAAGATTTGTTTAATAAGAACCATTTGAAATGATGTTTATGTGAGTATTTTGTAATGTCTCAAATAGCTGGGCTATTTGCTATATTTTTTTAAGGTAATAATTTTGTGTTTTCTTATCTCCTTCTAGACTTATTTTTACTATATATTTACTGTTCCAATTCTGTGTTTTGGCTGAAAGTTCATGTTGTCTTATATGGATGTTCTGTTCTTATTAATATGTTGTGTGTCTTAGCAATTTGGATGAAGCTGAGCTTTGCGGATAGCACAATATAAAAAAAAGCATGTTTTATTTATTTTCTTTTTCAATTTCAGTTTCTTTGCCTCAAAACAGCTATATTTTATTTTCTGTGATGCAAGAAAAGGTTACAAGATGCTTATTTCAGTTTCAGCAGTAAAATATTAGTTATCCAATCTCACTTTGACTATAGGCAAGGCAGATGCCCTGGGTGGCTTGACGGCAGATAATAAATAGCATGGAATTTAGTTTAGAGAGACGAGCACACTGAATGTATGGAAGACAGCTTTTTGGTTGCAGGCAAGTATGATGTGATGATTACAGCTTAGTGCTAGTGAGAGGAATATTTTTGCTCAGTCTTGAGAAGTGAGAAGCAGGGGGAGCAGGTGATGAGAGCTTGTAGTGGTGTGTGTGGTTTGATTTCTCCTGGCACCATATGCCAGCTGTTGCCTCCTATTCCTACTCCCAAGACACCTTGCTCATTTACACATTGTGTTACCGGGAAACCATATGAAAGAAGAAAGCCAAATAATAATTATTATTTAGTCAGAGAGATGCAGACATAATGAGAAAGAGGAATATAATATCAAATTGTTAGTATTTACCAAAAAAAACATTTAACTTTTATATCTGTTTCAACCCCTTTTTTCACAGTTTGATATTTTCTTTTGTTTGAAATATCAACTTCAGTGGCAAATCCTTGAGAACAAACACAAGCGTATATACATGTATTTCCGAAGTCCAAGCACATACAACTGGTTCTTTGGCATCCAACTAAATGATAAAATTTTGCAAAATGTTTTAATGTTAACTGAAATAACAATAAAGTGAATGGAAAACAATGTGATTTTGTTTACTTCAATACACCACTAGATGCAAGGAACATGGGCGGCTCAATTCTTTTTACCGATTGATAGAGGCTATTTGAAAGTATTTCACAGTGTAACTTATTTATAAAAAAAAATGTCCCATGGCAGACATACATCTTTTGAATGTATGTGCATCAGCTTCAGCAATTGAAACGCTGGTCTGATCTGTCCATTTCTTGCAAGGTCTACGCAAGATTAAATATGTTTTAGTATTTTTTTTAAGGCAAAGAAAAAGTTTAAACATGTTATTTTAAATTAACAGCTTGAGATTTTGATTATTTGCTCGTAAATTTTTGTTTGTAATCTGTCTAGTGATACAAGAAATGGTTACAAGTTGGTACACTTATGGCGGACAGACCCGGAGTTCATAGTTAACTTGCAGCCCCATTAAATTTGAAGCCCGTAGCAGCATCAGCACACCTGCAAAGCCTGCAGGCTTGAAATTCAGCTGCATTACAGATCTATTAAATTGAACCATGCCACGAGTTACGGGCCGTAGACGCAAGACCATAAACCCTTTCCGCGCACGCAAGCTGTAAAGGTTGCTGGCCGAGCCGCGATCGGATGTCACTATCCAATTGCAGTATAACGTAAAGTGACACAGGCCTTTCAGCCAATAGAAAGCGGTCTAGCGGAAGATGATTGACAGAGGGAGATAAAAAATATAAATTTGCATTCCACCCGCCCATGCGTTGATTATGTTGTATTTTCTTTCGAAGTAGCATGCAGGTCCCGGAGTTGGTGGTTGGTTTTGAGTTATAAAGAGAGTGTGAGAGTTTGGAAAGAAGTATTTTGCGGTTTTGTTCATTTATATTCTATTACATATGATTTTACGCTTAATCCTTGATTACACATATTTATGGATTACACATATTTGCAATACACATAACACACATAGAGACATATAGAGCTAGGTCACTCCATACACCCCCCACTCATCCCATCGCCCAACAGTTACTAATTACACGTAATAAAAAAAAATGTCATCCTATATATACAGCAACAATTATTTTTATGTATCCTTATTTTCTTTTGGGGATTATAATGGAGGTAGGAGAGAGGAGGGGAGAGGAGTGAAGAGGTGGGGAGGAGAAGAGGCAGAGAGAGAGAGCAGAGAGATGTAGCCACAGAGAGTAGTTATGGGGAGGCGAAGAGGAGTGGTGGGGAGAAAGGGAGGAGTGGTGGGGAGGAGGAGGAGGTGGAGGAGGAGGCAGAGGAGGAGGAGGATGGGAGTGTTTTTGAGCACCAGGCACACTTAAGAGAGGTACAGAGGGGAAGGGGGCCAGGTCCCGGGGGGGGGGGGGTGGTAGTTTGGGGGAGGGACAGGCCTCAGGGACAGGTCAGGGAGATGAGGATCCCCGTTCACAGTCGGAAGGGCAAGAGGCTAAGAGCAAGCACAGGGCCCACAATTATATGCAACTTGGTGCTATCCATGGCCGCCCTGTGATTCTTGCAGGGTGAGGTAAGTTAGGCCAGGGCCTAGGGCTCAGGCATGGAAGGAGGTAGTGGCTGAGGTTACAGTGGTAGGCACAGCGCAAAGGGATGTGAGGCCCGTCAAGTACCTGATGACATCAGGTCCAAAGTGAGGAGAATGATGGCCAAGGAGGACAAGAACCAGACCGTGACCTATAATGAGTGGAAGAGGGTCGCCAAGGACCTTCTGAGACAGGTGCCCACCACTGGAGATTCAGGCCTTGTGGCCCAGCAGGACCCAGCCTTCATGTCAGGTGAATATCACATACACCAACGTGCAACCACATGTGCATCACATACACTACACATGTACATGATGACCAACAAAAACACTGATAGTTAGGAATGCACACAAAACAATGTATTATTTATCATACTAATGACATATTTCTCTCTTTCCTCTCTTTCATCATCAAGAGGGTCTGGGTCCAGTGGCGACCCAGAGGCGGGGGCGTCGGCTCCATCAGAGCAGGAAGTAGACGAGTAAGCCCCTGCCCAGCAGGAACCGGTACAGGGGAAAGAGGAAAGAAGAGGACCCAAGGGCCCTGGCTTGGAGGAGGAGGATGTCATATGGCTCGTTGGGTCACCATCAGTACCACAGGCAACACCGCTGGGATTCAACCCCACTATCCCCCTCCTCCAAAGACTGAGCATCTCGCCAGGGCCCTCCAACTGGAGCTATGATGATGCCAGCAGCCAGCCACCACCTCCTCCCCCCCCCCCCCCTCAGGAGTGCGCTGGACTGGATGCCACCACCACCACTGGGCCTACCCACACCACCGCCAGTTTTGCCCCAGGCTCCAGCTGGGCCCCAGACCCTTCCTGCTCAGACACCACTACCTCCTCCTCTACCCAGGAGGCATCCCCTAGCTCTCCTCCCACCATGCCTCCACCACCACCACTGCAGGTGCTGCTGCCTCCTGCAGGGTTGCCACAATAGCAGTCTGACAATTAAATTTCCTCAATGGGTAAAACCGTAGCTGGTAACGTAGTCTGCAAGACTTATGGCTATTAAATTGGCACCGTGAAGCAACCAGCTAACGAATTATGGTTAAGGGCGAAAAAACCTAAAGGATGTTGAAATCTGAACTCTGTGGCTGCAAATCCTTTGATCTGTCAAGCCCGTAACTGTTATGTTCTTAAATCACTATTAAATTAGTACGAATCCACCGGCGTTCAGCCCAGTAACCGGCAAATGGAGCTAAAAAGCCAACGGTTACTAGAGAGGACCCGCAAGAGGGTTAAAATGCTATCCGTAGCACTGGAAAAGCATTTATACACACCCTACTGTACTTATAAAGTAGAGGGGGAGAGGCTCATTGCGAGGCCCGCAATGAGCACCAAAGGTTAGAATTGCCTGGTATTTCGGGGCTGGGTCACTCTTTTGAGTGAGACCAGATTGATATACAACATTATACTTCTCCCAGTGAAGGGCACAAGTCAGGTAAAATAGGCTGCTCTCTGAGTAGGTAACAGACCTTTAGAAAAAACCCACTGAGGAATTTTTTGTTCTCAGATGAGCACCTCTACACTTTTTGCATAAAGAACAGCATTCCCAGGCTTCATATTTTTTTGCCGTAATTTTTGATGACAAGTCGCTAGTAGTTAATAATGCTTGCAGATGGCAATCAGGTGAGTTGGTATATTGTTACAGTTAAAGTATTTAGCACTGTACTATACATGCATGTTGATTCATTTTTTTTTTTAATCCTCCTGTGGCTTTTTTTAGTTGACCACTTTTTTCAGATTTTTTTTCCACCACACTGTATGTGTGAAACTAGTTTAGATTACACAGTCCAGAGGTGGAATCATCTGTTTCATTGAGCAGATCTAGACAAGTTGTAAGTGCTATGCACATTAATGGTTTCTTCAATTAAATGGGGTGATTTCTGATTATCCTTTATTTCCATCAGATTATAATTGCAGTGGTGTAGTGACCACATGTGACCCTGATAGGTGTTATGCATCATGCTTATTCTAGACTATGACATTACCCCCTTTAGGTATCTCCTTTTACCACAAGCCTCTTGCTCTCCAGGGATCCAGCCACACCACACCCATGATATTAATGTACAGTCTTGACCATTTTTGATTGTGTTCAGTGTATGAAATAAAGCTTTGTTATACCATTCTAACAATGTCAGTGTCTTTTCAATGGTTGGGGTTATGGGACATCCACATACATCACATATGTGTCACATTCCTATATATATGTAAACTAAAAAATCCTAGTTACTATGCAATAGATCAATACATATAATAATAATAATAGTCATAATAGACTTAGATTTCATATAATAATATATATCATATATAATCAACATAAAGGACTAATACACATGCAAATGTCCAATAAGTGATATTGTGGAGTATCAACCCTCCCCTGAGAGCCTGATAGGAATATGACAGGTGATACTGGAGTGGGTTGCAAGTTGCTTCTCTAATGGACTGTGATTTATCTGACCTCTTTGCTATGACGTGCCCATCTACAGTGGCACTACATGGCATAGCTCACAGCTTCATTCAGGTACACAAGTCCCTTCACCATCACCACTTAGCAATCCAAAAAGGGGACCAGGGGAACATACACCACACTAATGTAAATTGATGAATAGCAAAACATAATGGGAGGTCACCAAATTGGAATGCGTATGCATCTTGGCACATGGCCACCAGCATTGGCATGGGACTTTCCAGGATGGGTGTAGCAAAGATTACCCCTGATTACCCCTGATGGGGGTGAGTTGGCTGTTGATCCACGTGCCTCTGCATAGCCTCCATGTGTTTTTGCGACCCTTCCTGATGTGTTAAAGTAGATTAGTGTGGTTTATGTTCTCCTGGTCCTCCTGTGGATTGCTAAGTAGTGGTGATGAAGGGGCTTGTGTAACTGAATGAAGCTGTGAGCTATACCATGTACAGCCAGTGTAGGTGGGCAGGTGATAGCAGAGAAGTCAGACAAATCTCAGTCCACTAGAGAAGGAACTGGCAACCCACTCCAGTATCTTTGGCATGGAAACCTTGTGGAACAGAACAGGCAGAGACCTAGCTAAATGTGCTGCAGTCCATAGGGTCACAGAGAGTCGGACATGACTGAAGGACTGAACAAAAAATAATAAAATGTTTCCCTGGTACTTGATCTATGTAATGTGGTGGTGTAATTTGGCCATTATTTATTTTACCAATGTAGATCTGATGAGCGAGATGTATATGCAATCATATACATATTCCATGGTCGACATTAGAGCCTCTGTGAGTGAAAAAGGGTTAATATGGCATCAGTTTCATGTTTTTGTGTTGCAATTTAATCAGGTAGTGTGTCTTTAATTGTTTTCTAAATGTTGCAGCATGGCTTTTCATATTGGCATATGCATGACCATTCCTACATATTGTGCAAGTAATTGTCATGTCTTTCCATGCTTTCCCCATATTGTGGTGTGTTTATATTGTGTTTTACAGTGTTGAAATATTGTCTGTAGGTCCTATTTGGAGGCTGTAATATGTTTGCCTCCATTTGCGGGTTACGGGCTTCTTTGGGAATTTGTTGCAATTTAATAGTGTGATTGGAATGTAACAGTTACGGGCTTGACAGATCAGAGGATTTGCTGTCGTGGAGTTCAAATTTTGAAGTCCCGTAGGGTTTTTCGGTCTACATTACAGGGTACGGTTTTACACGTTGATGGAATTTAATAGGGCTGTTGGTCTGGAACCAGTGGAGACTTTTAAGCTAGTCGGGAGGAAGACTCCAGATCCCTCACCCAATCACGGGCCCCAAGACCCCTTCCCAAGGCAGACCCCATTACCCTATGAGCCTGGAGGAATCCCTAGGACCCCCTTAAACCTAAAGGCTAACATGGTACAAAGCCTTTGCTGGGGATTTGTAGCTTATCTTATACTGAGGAGGCCAGTGAGACTAATTCTAGGAAATTACAATGGTCCCAGCACAGTTCCAGTTATGATGTCTGCAAGTTTGCAAGTTCAGCACATTCACTGCACATTCAGGAATGACTACTTTGGCCTCTCAACAGGTACTAACTTCCAGATGAAGATGCTCCTGAGGACTAGAAGTAGGTTGGAAGAGAATGAAAAAAGAGATAAGCAGCATGCTGTTGTGGCTTTAGAGCCATCCACAGCCTCCTGTGCCTCCAGTATTTTATTAGTTTCCAATAAAGACGGTAGCTTGATATTCTGCTCCAAATAAGAATGTCTACAGGACTATAACTACAGACACCCTATGCCATTGCTAGGATGTCCAACATAAATTTGTTGAATCCTGACTTCAGTGTATGATCAAATTACTTTGTTCTTACTGACTGAATTGCTTTCTGCTCTGATACTGGCATCTAATTTCTAAACTGATTTGCTGATTTTTTGCCTGGATCTGACTTCACAGCAATTCTACTTATATGAGTCACTCTCAAGATGTCCAAAGTCCCTCTTTACTTGGACCTGACTTCTCATACCCATATCAGAACACTGGTAAACCTCTAGCTTAGTCATGAGACTTCTTAGCACAGTGTGAACCATAAGAACACATGAAAGATGTTTTGTTCATTGCTTTCAGAGGGACAAAACATGTTGAGACACATGGTTACAATTTACAAGTTTCTAAAATGTAAATTTATATATATTTATTAATATTATTAAATTCTGGTATACGTATTTGTTAATGACCTTGTACCCTGCTATGTTCAGCACTATTATCATATCCCGTTTTCTATCTTTTTGATAAATATATAAAAAAAATTCTATTGCAGGCAGTGTTACACAATTTGTATTATCTGCTTCACAAAGATAAGTGATCAGAAGTATATGAGAATTATATTCCTGTCAAAGAAAATCTTAATAGTTTCCTGATGCACTTATTAGTCAATTACAATCACAATGACACCACTTTAGGCATTTATAGCCTTATTAAATTGTGATTCGGCCAATTGGATAGGGCTCTATATAAGCACAGAGCATATTATTTTACAGTAGTTTTTAGTTTGTGAACTTTTATCCAAAAGCAAGGTCTTCTGTAAAAAAATATGCTCTGTGCTTATATAGAGCCCTATTCAATTGGCCGGATCACAATTTAATAAGGCTGTTAATTCCTTCACATGTCTACATGGCTGCACTTTGCGGAAATCCTGGGCAATTTACGGGCCAAAAGCTGAAACCGTAAACCATGCAATCATATATAGCATTTCAGAGCGTGATCATGGTCAATTAAGCAAGGCCGTAACTACCCAATAGTAAATGTGACCGTTATCATTACGTCAGTAAAACATGGAGGTTACAGGTCAATCAATTAGCATTTAGAGGTCCCATATGTGATCAGACTCACAAGTCCATGTGGGTGGCCTAATAAGTATAAACTACTTGATTACTGAGATTGATATGACACCAAAATGAAACATAAAAAAATAAATTCTATTGCAGATTTGCGATCTTGTGACTGTTGTGTAATTAATTCTAATTAAATCTATTGATTTTATATTTGTATTTACAGTGCTACAAACAGGTGATTAACCCCCTTGCGATTCCTATCTGGTACACGTAGATCGTTTGCGGCTCACTAAAAGACACCAGTTGTATAGCAAATTAGTTTATGGGCTACATTATGGGCTCCAGTAAACGACAATTGAGTAGAAGCCCAAGTATTTAACTGAGGTTCCCCTAGACCAATACTTATCCAGTAGATAAAGTCCATAGAAATCAGTGGACTGAGCTTTGAGTAAATACAATTGTCTAATGGGAGCCATTAAAAGTTGTCAGGTTAAGGTGACGCTGAGAGATACTATATTTAATAATATGCACCCACAAAGTACTCACTGATATGAAAATGATACACAATAAGGGAACTTTTTTCTCATTGTGTACACTCCCTTAGTAATGACATCAAGTCTAAAAACAGTAGGAATGTCAGGATATTAATTACACTTTTCTATTTTGCTTATCCTCACTTTTAATCCTACTTGTTAAATAAATGCCTTTTTATCAAAATGTATACCACTCTTGGCTGAAAGTGAGGAGGAACTAAAGGACCTATTGATCATTGGGAAAGAAGAGAGTGCAAAAACTGGCCTGTTGCTAAACGTTAAAAAGACGAAGATCATGGAAGAAATGGAGGCAGTGACAGATTGTATTTCACTGGGATCCAAGATCTCTTCAGATGGTGACTGCAGCCATGAAATGAAGAGACATTTGCTTCTGGGGAGGAAAGCTATGGCACGATTGGACAAGATAGTAAAAAGTAATGATATTACATTATCATCAAAGGTGTGCATAGTTAGAACTATGGTATTCCCAATAGTTACATACGGATATGAAAGCTGGACCTGAAAGAAGGCTGAGTGCCATAGAATTGATGCCTTGGAATTGTGGTGTGGGAGAAAACTGTTTAGAGTCCCTTGGACTGAAAGAAGATCCAATAGATTAGTACTTCAGGAAATCAAACCAAAATGTTCACTGGAAGGTTTGATCACAAGACTAAAACTCAAATATTTTGGCCATATCATGAGAAGACAGGATTCCTTAGAGAAAACTCTGATGCTGGGAAAGATTGAAGGCACACAAAGAACAGGACGGCAGAGACAAATGTGGTTAAAGGAGGTAATTGAAGCAATGAACATGAGCTTGATGGAGCTCGGAGGGGCAGTGGCTGACAGATGTGCCTGGCGTGCTAAGGTTAATAGGGTCATAGAGATTCAGACACAAATCTAGAACTAACCAACAACAATAACAGCCTTATTAAATTGCAATTCTGCAAATTCTAAAGGGCTCTATATAAGCACCTAGCATATTTTTTTTACTAAAGTTTTTAGTTAGTGAAGACCTTGCTTTTAGTTAGAAGTGCACTGACTAAAAACTTCTGTAAAAAAAAAATATGCTATGTGCTTATAGAGCGCTTTAGAATTTGCTGAATTGCAATTTAATAAGGCTGTAAATGTTCAACACTAACAATAAACATTAAACACTGTAGCTGACACAGTTAAATGAATGAAATTGAAGTTAGTTTTCTTTGTTAAATAACCCAATATTCACTTTGCTCTGGATAGTTCTTTAACATACCAGGGCTGGATTTACATTTGAGGTGATTCCTGAAGTATTTTATTATTATTGTGTTTATTAGCCCAGAAGTATGTAGTATGCACATGAAACGAAACGTGACAATGTGTGTGCAATGGAAACATTTTATTTCATGAGATTCAATTCTAAAAAAAATGTTTTATCTGTCTTATATTTATATAAGTCTTGCTTATTTGCTGTAGTTTTATATATAAATATATCTTTAACATGTACATCAAAGGGCCCCTGCACTATAAAAATAATATCTGTTAAAATGAAAGTATATGTATGAGTAAACTTGATTTCTAATGTTTAAGCTAAGTTAATGCTATTTGTTATATTTTAAAGCTCTTTTTTTTTATAGGTTTCTGCCCAGTGTGTGTTGGGGCTTAGCCCACCCTTTTCACATAATGAGGGGTGGGCAGATGTAGCAGATTCTGCTGTGGGCTCTGGTGTTTGACTGGTATCAACCTATCTACCAACATGTTTTTTTGCGTTGCTCAGTCGTTTCCGATTCTCTGTGACCTCATGGACTGTAACACACCAAGCACATTTATGTCCATAGTCATGCTGGTCCACTTGGTAAAGATGCTGGAATGGGTTGCCAGTCCCTTCTCCAGTGGGCCACAGCATACAGCTCCTGGTATTCCTAGGTGTGCTTCCAACCACGTACTGACCAGGACCAACCCTGCTAGGCATCAGGGTGATGTGACCTCTTGGTTACCTGACTGGAATAAAACTCAGGTTGCAGCGTGGAAAGCACCAAATCGTAACCACTGGACAACTAGGAATCCTGATTATAAATTACATAACTGTTATGGTGGATATTTTGTTACATACTTCAAAAAGATGTGCAGTTTTTCCTGAACTGCAGTGCTTCTTTAATTGGTGATCTGGGATAATGTTAAACAGCATTATGGAATATATGTGTTTAGCAAGGGTCTTTAGTTAGCTAGCCAACGCCAGCAGCTAATGTGGTTAGATGTGCAAGTCCAACACTCCCACATAGATCTACACTGAATGTCTTTACCTGTTTGCTCAATACATCTCTTACATGGTTTAAATCTTCCTGACACACCATTACAAATGCTGATGGAGGGGAGCATTCATTCACTGCCGGAAATGTGCAAATATATTACAATGCAAATAATAAAACAATGCATTTCACCCTATTAATTTAGTTGGATTATTTATAGATATGGTGCATATTCCAAGAAGACCATTCAGCTCTTTATGACAAATTCAATAAATCAATCACTTAATATATAAAAAAAAAATGCAGGCATTGAGAATACAGAAAAAGGATGATTTAATTCTCTTTATCATTCTCTTACATCAAACCTATTTATTTCCCTATTTACAAATGACAATAATGAATTCCATTGTTTCTAGGTACACAATACAATGTCCTTTTCAAGTTTCTATTTGTATGAAGGGCAAACGTTTAACCATACAAATATTCAGCATTTTCACTTGTTTTGCTGTGTCCATATGTGTGTGTATATATAAATGTATATATATATATATATATATATATATATATATATATATATATATATATATATATATACATATAGTAAAAATATTGTTCATTTGTGATTTGTGTTCACATTTGAAAGTCTCAAATAAGTTAAAAAACATATTTCCTGCTCAGAATTCCAAGAGATACAGTTATTCTACTGAATTCTGGGAACCTTGGCAGGGACATGCAAATGTGCCCACAAAGGATTCACTCTTGGAATCCAATACCATTTTAAATATGGTTTCTTTAAGCATATGATTGCTATATTACACAGTTTTACACAAAGCCCAGGATGTTTAATGCACAAGCCCACAAACAGACAGCTGTTTCAAGGTTACTACCTCTCATCTGTGTGGGGCTGGATCCTAGCTTGTGTAGTAGGTTTTGTGGGGAGGTAGTTTACCCCAACAATCATTTATTTTATGGTGGGCAAAAGAGCGATAGAAGCCCTCCACCGTACAGTAATATAGCAAATAAGTAGAACATTTATATTCACATTTGAATGTCTACAAAAATTAAAAAAACATATTTCCTGCTCAGAATTCCTACAGATACAGTTATTCCAATGCATTCTGGGAGCCTAGGCAGGGACATGCAAATGTACCCACAAAGGCTTCACTCTTGCAATCCAATACCAAGTTAAACATTGCTTCCTTTAAGCATATGCCTGATATATTACACAGCTTTAAGAAAAGCCCAGGATGGATTATGCACAAGTCAGGAAACCCACCCACAGATAAATGTGCCCACAAAGATGTAGAAATAAGATCTACATTGCTTATAGCTGAAGCAGATAATTAAAAAAACACCCTCATGACAAGAAATGGGCATCTTGGATCAATAGAGTTGTACGATAACAAAAAATGAGAGCTTTTGAAAAATTTAGAGGATATTAATATATAAGTTGCAAATCAAATTCAATTTTGTGTTCAGTTGGTTTGCTTAATAAAGAAAAATAAACAAAGGGAAGGATTTAGAAGTTAAGATTATATAACACGAACCTTGGATAATATATGTTTTTTTATAAGATATGTTTTTAATGTACAAGTTATTTGTTGGTATAATACTATGTTCTTTCAATACAAAATATATTTATAAAACAATCTCTCTCATGTCACTTAATGCTTGTCCTCATGCACTCCCTGTGAAAAATAACACATATATTTCAAGCTTGGCCTGCTGACATATGGCCTCCATTCCTGTAAGAAAAGTAGCTAGTGAATTTCACTTGTAATTTACTGCCGAGCTATCACATTATACACATAAATCTAAACTCAGAGAAATGCCATACAAGTGCTCAAAATGTCCCTAATATAACATTTATACGTGTTCTTTTATATCACCACTCTTCCTTCTTTCTTCTAAGTTATGTATATTTAGGTCATTAAGTCTTTGGTTGTAGGTTTTGTCTTTTATACCCTTCACAATTTCAGTTGCTCTCCTTTTAATTGTTTCTAGCATGTAGGGTACATATCCTTTTGGTTATACTGTCTCAAGAACTGGTTACAGTGTATTTAACCAGAGTAACACTGATTGCCCTTTTATAAGGCCAATCGGCAGATACTAGTTAGTACCCCCAACTGGTGGCTGGGGTAAGGATACACAATCTGCAAAATAAACAAAAAACTAAATAAGGAGTTTGAGTTTAAAAGAATCCAAATGGGGGATACTGAGCAGAGTACACCATCTATAGCCCACTGGGAGGTATACTCATTCATCCTCTCAGTGGACAAAGCCATGTGGTAGTCTGCCCGGGCACGGGAGCGTGCCAGTGCACAGAACATGGCCTTTCATGACAATGGAACCTCCTCAGCTAATCACTGCTTCCTGGACTTATAAATAGCCAGCTTGACTTATGCCAGGAGCATGTTGACAAGGAGATCCCAGGCCCTGGTGCCCCAGGACACTGAGTTCCCATACATAAAAATATGAATCTAAGAAATGAATCTAGAACTGCAGGAGTAGGCCCCTCAAGAGTGACAAGAGGGGCTGCAGTCTGGCGCAACTAAAATAATGTGAAACACTGACACTCCCTTGCCACAGAATGGACAAGTGGCTGGAGAGTTCATGAAATTAACCAGGTACTCATGCTCAAGTTCCCGGTGGGTTGTGTCAACCAAAGAGTAATATAGCCCCCTTCCCCCTGGCGTCTTGCCCTTGTCAGCTGGTAGGACCACCTCCAGATGGTATTGGGATGGGTCACGAGGGCAAGGAAGTGCACTGTATGGACCACAAGAGAGTACAGGTTATTCCTTGGCATGCCACGAAAGCATGCTTAGGGTATGTCCCCAACCTGGAGAGATTGAGAACAGGAGGAGTTTTGAGGGGAAACACTGGGCTTGTGTCGAATTCAAATAGCTGGAGTGGTGGTGTTGGAAGGTGCATGTGGTAATCCAGTCTGCAAAGCTCTGTGCAGGAAGGTGTGAGAGTCAGGAGACATGTCATCTCCTTGAGCAAATGCCCTGGAACCTTGGTTGTCACATATTGCAGACGGAGCACAAGCTCCTGGGACGAGCCCCAATCTGAATATTCATAGTCCAAGAGATCCATGACTCTAGTGCTAATTAGAGATCTATAGAGTCCTGTTACTACCTCTCTTTTTTGACTCATATTTCTCTTCTAATAAAACTAATATTACAATGGCCTTCCCCAACGCTTAGTTGCATTGTTTTCCTATAATAAAATAATTTGATGTGTGTATTTATGTACAGTTGTGCTCAAACATTTGCACACCCTGGGACAAATTGTGAAATGTTGCCATTTATTTTGAAAATATGACTGATCATGTTTTCTTATTGAAGAATAGTGATCATATCAAGCCATTTATTATCACATGGTTGTTTGGCTCCTTTTTAAATCATAATGATAACATAAAACACTCAAATAGCCCTGTTCAAAAGTTTACATACCCTTGAATGTTTGGCCTTGTCCTGTGACTGGCATTAAAACGGTCACAGGCAGAAAATGTGCTGCAGGGGAGGGATCATCATCAGCAGCTTATCCAGCTCATTGGATCATGGTAAGCAGTAAGGAGAGAGGGGTAAGGGGATAGGGAGGAGATTGGAGAGGGGGGAACTTCATCTTTCAGCATGACAACGACCCAAAGCATACATCCAAATCAACAAAGGAATGGCGTCACCAGAAGAAGATTAAAGTTTTGGAATGGCCCAGCCAGAGCCCAGACCTGAATCTGATTGAAAATCTGTGGGGTGATCTGAAGAGGGCTGTGCACAGGAGATGCCCTCGCAATCTGACAGATTTGGAGTGTTTTTGCAAAGAAGAGTGGGCAAATCTTGCCAAGTCAAAATGTGCCATGCTGATAGACTCATACCCAAAAAGACTGAGTGCTGTAATAAAATCAAAAGGTGCTTCAACAAAGTATTAGTTTAAGGGTGTGCATACTTATGCAACCATATTATTATTTTTTTTCTTTTCTTCCCTCCAACTAAAAGATTTCAGTTTGTTTTTCAATTGACTTGTACCGTTTATAGGTCACATTTAAGATGGAAAAAGTTCTGAAATTATTTATCTTTGTCTCCTTTTTTTACAGCACAGAAACCTGACATTTTAACAGGGGTGTGTAGACTTTTTATATCCACTATATATATATATATATATATATATATATATATATATATATATATATATATATATACACTTAAGCTTTTTCTATATTATATATATATATATATATATATATATATATATATATATATATATATATATATATATTATCCCTTCCCTGCAGAGTGGCGGAACAAGGCGGTATGATTATGTTAGTCTTTTTGAATGTACCGCTTTCTAAATACTGACATAATCATACCGCCAGGAGGGTTAAAGGACCTCTGTATGAAAGCTTGTGCTTAAAGTATACTGACCCTGTAAGCAGTTTGTAAAAGAATAAGAACTGAGTACAGTATTACACATTAAAATTAAAGTTACTACGTATTAAAATACTTTATTTTTATTCCTTGTAAATCAATTTGCAGCACTGACCAAATAATACACTCCTCCTTTGCTACTCTCTATGGAAAAAATCTATGGGGCTTGTGTAGTAGTGCACAATGTTCCTCCAGGCTCTCTGAGTGTGCCCAGAAGCAAACACCTCCATAATTAACATAGAATCCTCCTACAGGGACTCAGTGGCAAAGGAGGGGTGTGGTGCTTGATCAGAGCTGCAAATGATGTTGTTGGGATGAAAATCAAATGTTTTAAAAATTACATACTTTTACATTTTTGTTTTAATAATATGTTCAGGTCCCATTCTTTGTCTACAAGAAAGACAAATGTATCTAGTACAACATTATTTTTTTATTTTAATAGCCCCTTGTGTCTGGGCCTTCTATACTGACCAAAGAGCAATGTATTTGTATTGGACAGAGGGAGGAGGGAATTTGTGGCTCTATTAGTGAAGAAGTTTATATTTTAGTACTTTACCCCTTCACACAACAAAGTAAACAACCTTGTTTTCCCTGTCCTTAACCTGCAATCCTTTGCATCTATACAGGTAGGAATAAAACATGCCAACCTCTATATTCTAGAAGCATCTACTAAAATTATTTTTATGCTGTTGAGTTTCACAGCAGCTACTATTGTACATAGCTCATAAACATTTGAAATGTTCTGTAAACTACAGTGATCCTTTAAAAACAACTGATCTTACTGAATTGTGTAATCTCAATAGCACAGTGCAGGAGTTATAATGCCTTAACGGTTGTAATTTCTGTATGGCTTAAGTAAAGGGGTCTCTAAAGAATAGTTACATAAGTGTTGAAAAGAAAACAAAACCTTTATTAAACTTTTACTGTGCATTTAATCAGTTACTTACTATTTTGAATGATGCCCATGCTGTATAAGCTCTAGAATTCTCCACACATTAAATGAAGTATTATGGCTAGAGTGGATCCACCCTGGAGGAAGTGCCAAATTTAAATCCATTCCCTGAAAAACACATTAATAGCTGGAAGCAGTGTAACCTGAGCTGCAAGCCATGCACACACACACACACTTTGTAGCCACCTCCCACCATCATACTGCAGTTATGGTATGCCAACCCCCCCCCCCCCCCCCAGTGTTTTTCCACACAAGCCACAATACATAGAGGTGTGGAGCTAGTAATTGATTATAATTAATTACAGTAAATGCACAGTAAAAGTTAAGATCAAGGTTTATCCTACCTATTCTTTAGATGGCCCTTTATAAGACCACTAAACAGATATTTAAATGTATAAAATTTGCACACCAACAGATTAATTGCAATAGTTATTATGGTGGACCAACCAATGAGACAAGACTTTGAAAAGTATAATGATGTTTTATTCCGCTCTGACCAAGACATACGTGGAAATGTTGGTTCAGTTAAACTAATCATTATTTAACTAATGTAGACAGAGAATATTCTTCAAATGTGTTCATCCTTTTTAAATGCTATATTTCACATGAATTTACGATCCAATTATGGTCAGAATGGCCTTTTAACTGTTTCCTTTGAACCTTTCTCCTCGCCACAAGGCCCCGGTGTAATGAGGTTTTTCCACGGACAAAATGCAGTTTTAGTCTGAAATTAGTTATTATTATTTAGTGTAAAGCGTAAAATAAATTAGTAAATAGCTATTAAACACAGTGGCTTTTCTAATTGATAAACACCTTTTGGATGTCATTAAGTATTTGATTATTTATTTACCTGTGTTAAATGGATTCTCCGATGTTTTTTTTCACAGATCCAGTAAAAGCAATAGTGCTGTAAGATGTAAGTACCCCAGAAGGAAATGCACCCTGACAGTTTTCCTAGATCATTGGAAATTCATGTTGCCTGATCTCAGTAGATCATGGAGAAATGAGCGGGGATTGAGATGAGATGGGATTCATATGATATTCATACTATGATTGAAAATGTGTGGGGCAAGACCTGACTTGACTACCATGTGAGGAAATCATAGGGTGCCATTTTTACATTTTAAAGGTGATTAGTTGTGTTATAGTACATGGTTCTTCTTTTTAGATTCTTTACTGATTAACTATAATTTGAAATGTTCTCTTAAATTTCTTTTAGTATTTATTTGAGAATTATATAACTATAGACGTTTTGCTCTACTGTAACGCTTGATTTCAAAGACGTTAAAGGCTAAATTCAAGAGCTTTATCACTATTTTAGAAAGCCTTTGCCGGTGTGCGATGCCACTACGGGCTTCAAATTTAATGGGGCTGCAAGTCCTCTGTTACTCATATTCCAATACCTCTAAGAGCCAAAGAAGTGATGTCAGCAGTTCCGTTAGTTTGCAGTGCACTGTTGGCTTGTCTCTATGTGAGGTTATACCATCACCCTAACACGCTGAGCCAGTGTGCTAATAATATATACTTGGTAAATGTAGAAGGTTTTCCGATATATACAGTCAGGTCCATAAATATTGGGACATTGACACAATACTAATATTTTTGTCTCTATACACCACCACAATGGATTTGAAATGAAAAGAAAAAGATGTGCTTTACCTGCAGACTTTCAGCTTTAATTTGAGGGTATCTACATCCAAATCAGGTGAATGATGAAGGAATTACAACAGTTTGTATATGTGCCTCTCACTTTTTAAGGGACCAAAAGTAATGGGACAGATTTACAGTCATAAATCAAACTTTCACTTTTTAATACTTGGTTGCAAATTCTTTGCAGTCAATTACAGCCTGAAGTCTGGAACGCATAGACATCACCAGACGCTGGGCTTCATCCCTGGTGATGCTCTGCCAGACCTCTATTGCAACTGTCTTCAGTTCCTGCTTGTTCTTGGGGCATTTTCCCTTCAGTTTTGTCTTCAGCAAGTGAAATGCATGCTCAATCGGATTCAGGACAGGTGATTGACTTGGCCATTGCATAACATTCCACTTCTTTGCCTTAAAAAAAATCTTTGGTTGCTTTTGCAGTATGCTTCGGGTCATTGTCCATCTGCACTGTGAAGCACCGTCCAATGAGTTCTGAAGCATTTGGCTGAATATGAGCAGATAATATTGCCCGAAACACTTCAGAATTCATACTGCTGCTTTTGTCAGCAGTCACATCATCAATAAATACAAGAGAACCAGTTCCATTGGCAGCCATACATGCCCACGCCATGACACTACCACCACCATGCTTCACTGATGAGGTGGTATGCTTTGGATCATGAGCAGTTCCTTTTCTTCTCCATACTCTTCTCTTCCCATCACTCTGGTACAAGTTGATCTTAGTCTCATCTGTCCATAGGATGTTGTTCCTGAACTGTGAAGGTTTTTTTAGATGTTGTTTGGCAAACTCTAATCTGACCTTCCTGTTTTTGAGGCTCACCAATGGTTTACATCTTGTGGTGAACCCTCTGTATTTACTCTGGTGAAGTCTTCTCTTGATTGTTGACTTTGACACACATACAACTACCTCCTGGAGAGGGTTCTTGATCTGTCCAACTGTTGTGAAGGGTGTTTTCTTCACCAGGGAAAGAATTCTTGGGTCATCCACCACATTTGTTTTCCGTGGTCTTCCGGGTCTTTTGGTGTTGCTGAGCTCACCGGTGCGTTCTTTCTTTTTAAGGATGTTCCAAGCAGTTGATTTGGCCACACCTAATGTTTTTGCTATCTCTCTGATAGGTTTGTTTTGTTTTTTTAGCCTAATGATGGCTTGCTTCACTGATAGTGACAGCTCTTTGGATCTCATATTGAGAGTTAACAGCAACAAATGCAAATAGCACACTTGAAATGAACACTGGAGCTTGTATCTGCTCTTTGTAAATGGGATAATGAGGGAATAACACACACCTGGCCATGGAACAGCTGAGGAGCCAATTTTCCCATTACTTTTAAAAAGTGGGAGGCACATATACAAACTGTTGTAATTCCTACACCGTTCCGCTGATTTGGCTGTAAATACCCTCAAATTAAAGCTGAAAGTCTGCAGTTAAAGCACATCTTGTTCGTTTCATTTAAAATCCATTGTGGTGGTGTATAGGGCCAAAAAGATTAGAATTGTGTCAATGTCCCAATATTTATGGACCTGACTGTATGTACACCTAAATGGGTGCTTTTTATAACTGTTTTATGTGATATTATATTCAAAAATATTTTATACTTGTTTAAGTTTGAAGTAGTGTGGAAAGCATAAATGAATTTACCATTTATACTCGAGTATAAGCCGACCCGAGTATAAGCCGAGGCACCTATTTTACCACAAAATACTGGGAAATCTTAGTGACTTGAGTATAAGGCGAGGGTAGGAAATTTGTATCCCCCTGTGTCCCTATTGTGCCCTCTGTGTCCCCTTACTTGTGTCCCCCCTCTCTCCCCCTGTGTCTCTTCCCCCTCTCCCTCCCCTGAGTCTCTTCCCCTGTCTCCCTCCCCTGTGAGGAGGGGGGTTGAGGAGAGAGGATGAGGAGGGGTGTTGAGGATGAGTAGGGAGGATGAGGAGGGTGATAAGGGAGGGGGAGGGAAAGAGACATGAGGGAGGAGGGGAAAGAGACACAGGGGAGGGAGAGGGAGGGGAAGAGACACGGGGAGGGAGAGACACGGGGGAAAGAGACACAGGAGTGACTCGAGTATAAGCCGAGGGGGCTTTTCCAGCATTAAAAAAGGGCTGAAAAACTTGGCTTATACTCGAGTATATACGGTATTTTTCTTCTGTAACGTCATGTATACCAAGGGTCAATAAACATTTTTTGTATGTAATCAAAATATAGTAGACACTGGTTCCTTCCTTTTTTTACATACATATATTCAAGCTTTTGGCTCCTAGGAAAGAAACACACCTTCATTGTGGAGTAAATAGAGCTCTCTCTATCTCACATTAGCTATACATTTTTTCATGGTTTATCCTGCATGAGAAAAGTGACATCCTGCAAAGTGTTGCAGGCAGGGTAAGATGGCAAAGGTCAGCAATGGATTATCAGACAGAAAGGCACAGCAAGGTGATGATGGAAACTCTGGCACAGGTACATGGGAGGTACGACAATACTGGTGCATGTAGATGGCAGATACACAGTAACAGTGGTGCATGCAGATCTCAGATACACAGTAACAGTGGTGCATGTAGATGGCAGATACACAGTAACAGCGCTGCATGTAGATGGCAGATACACAGTAACAGTGGTGCATGCAGATCTCAGATACATGGCAATACTGGCATAGATAGAGGGCAGGTGCACTTGCCTTCTCACAGGTTCGTTAGAGGTTCATGATTACCACCTCACAAATATATTAAAACTGTTCAGGATTTTTCAGGGTTTGGCAGTGACTGTCTCATTTCTATTTCTCTTTCATGCTCACAGAAGCATGCAGTTATTACTATTTCAAAAAATGCAGACTCCTGCAGCAGTAAAACAACGCCAGCACTCTTCCATTTAGTGAGGAGCCAAGGGTGACCTCTTTAGGTAGGCTCCTGGATTTAGCATCTGTCATAAATGATGCAGTAGATCCTGTTTAGTGATGTCGCTGAGACAGAGAGCGCTGGAGAAACTTTCAAGGTCACCTAGAGTTTCTTATTACTTAAACATGAGCCTGTTAGAGATATTCAGGAAACAGGCAATTTCATCATTGTTCTGTGTCTATTCACTCCACGATTTCTTGGTTAGTATCAAACCAAATAAATGAAAATGCTTGACAGGGTAGTCAATTGGCCAAATCTGTTCCACCAGGCCCTCTTTCCTGGCTATTTTCTGACTCATTAAACTATATTATATTTGCTGAACCTTCCATATCCTTAATAAACTATTAGTAATGTAGTGTCCTTTCTCTGAGTCTCCTTCACTTTTTTTCCTGATCCATTTTGAATGGAAATGTATAAATTAATGAGTGTATATAATAAATGAAAAAGTAAGTGCCGACCTTGACTTCATTGTGAAAAAGACATTTAGACTGTGCTCAAAATTGGTAAAGATAATTGCCAGCATATGCTGTAGACAGTGTTATTTGAAGCAGTCTTTGGGTATGAAAGGGACTATTTAATGTTTTTTTTCTCTCTCCATGGTATCAGAAAAGCATCAAAAATATAGAATAATTATACTGAACAAAAAGATGCAAAAGCCAGTCTTCACTCACATAAAACATCCATATTAATGATTTTTTGGGCGGTCTATTTATTTTTCTTGCCAGGCTGTCTTGTTCACTTTGAAAAGAGTTGCAAATCACACAACATTACGGATTTATTGTGTATTTGTGAATTTTCAGGTGGGCGAGCTCTGCTGTCACAGCTGTGACTCAAAAGTCTTTAAAAAAGTGAAACATGGCAGTCTGTATCACAAATTGTAATATAAATATATGTATATTTATATTGTGGCTCAGACAATGTATAGAAAGATATTTGAATATTTCTAAAATAGTTTTCACTTTGTGAGTGCTATATTAGGTTACCTTTGAATAATAATGAAAACTATACCTGTACACTAATACAAATCTATATAAAAATGAAAAATGTGATTTTTGTAAAACAATCTGGCCAAAGTACATTTACCCACATGCCAACATCAAGACAACTTCACATGCGATAAGTCCTATACTATACATTATTGCCTCCTTGGGCTTTTCCACACCTTGTAATACAATTTGGGAATACATATATTTACAGTCTTATTAAATTGCGATTCGGCCAATTGAATAGATCTCTATTTAAGCACAGAGCATGTATTTTTACAGAAGTTTTTAGTTAGTGAAGACCTTGCTTTAGGATAGAAGTTCACTAACTAAAGACTTATGTAAAAAATTATGCTCTGTGCTTAAATAGAGCCTTATTCAATTGGACGAATCGCAATTTAATAAGGCTTTTAATTGGGAGTTTTACAGTTTAATTCACACCACATACTCAAAGTGAATGAAAAGTTGGGTATTTTAAGAATAAATTATCAATCCTTATCAAGGGTCTTTAATAAACTCTCACAGTATGGGTGATAAAATTTCACCTTTTATTTAACTTCATAAATGTTGTCCTCACTCCTTAACAGTTTCCCAGTTCATGTTGATGAAAATCATCATAGCTTATGCATTCTAAACATTTCAGCTTTTTTATTAGTAAATCATTTTAAAAAAAACATGTTGATTTTTTTTCAACATTATTGGGTCTTATGTGTAGTTCTTTGACATGAAATCCAATTAAATCTGTAGTCTATTTGGATTTTGCTACAGTGCCACATGGGAGACTATTGTGCAAACTAAAGCATACAGGAATTGCAGTAAATATCTGCTCATGGATTGAGAGCTGGCTAAAAGACAGGAAGCAAAGGGTTGTTGTAAATAGAACACACTCTGATTGGACTAATGTGGTAAGTGGGGTTCCTCAGGGTTCAGTATTAGGTCCTCTCCTTTTTAACATATTTATTAATGACTTAGAGGTGGGACTGGAAAGTAGTGTCTCCATTTTCGCTGGCGACACAAAGTTGTGCAAGGTAATTAAATCAGATAATTATGTTCTTTCGCTTCAAAGGGAATTACATATAATTGAGGAACGGGCATCTAAATGGCAGATAAGATTTAATACAAATAAATGTAAAGTTATGCATCTGGGAAGGAAAAATAGCCATGCAATTTATAATCTTAATGGAGCAAATATAGGGGTATCAGATATTGAAAGGGCTTTGGGAGTACTTGTGGACATCCACCCAGGTAACAGTGTCCAAAGCCAAGCAGCAGCTGCAAAGGCAAATAAAATATTAGCATGTATTAGGAAGGGTATAGAAGCAAGGGAAGCAAATATAATTCTGCCACTATACAAATCTCTAGTACGCCCTCATTTGGAATATGGAGTACACTTTTAGGCACCACTTCAGAAAAAGAACATTTTAGAGCTGGAAAAGGTACAGAGGAGGGCAACAAAACTAATTAGGGGAATGGAGGGGCTAAGTTATGAAGAAAGACTGACCAAATTAAACTTATCTTCTCTAGAAAAAAGGCGTCTAAGAGGCAATATGATTACATTATATAAATACATCCAGGGTCAGTATAAAGAATTTTCAAGGGAGCTTTTTGTACCAAGAGGTTTTCAACTGACAAGACGACATCCCTTGAGGTTAGAAGTAAAATGATTCCAACTTAAAGAAAGAAAAGGGTTCTTAATCTGTGGAATTCTCTACCAGAGGAGGTGGTGACAGCAGATTCGATAGATAACTTTAAAAGGGGACTGGATTTATTTCTAATTAAGAAGGGAATTCAGGGTTATCCTGAATAATAAGAGAGTGTATTGATCCAGTGAGAAATCCGATCGCCAGTATCTGGGGTCAGGAAGGAATTTTTTTTTTTCCTTTGAGACGATTGGCTAAGTTTTACTTGTTTTTTTTTTCTGTTTGCCTTCCTCTGGATTAATTACTAATTTAAAAAAATAAAATAAAAATAAATAGTTGATTAATAATTAATTTACAATTAGCAACTAATTAATTAATTACGAATCATCATATTGCAGATCAGAGGAGGATCTTAAAAGGTTGAACTTGATGGACTGAAAGTATTTTATCAACCTTAATTACTATGGGCCTCATTCTATTATCGGCCATAAAACGGCCGCAAAGCTGCAATTCCTTGCGGGGGTTCCGTTATCTTGCAATTCAATTATACGGCCCCGCAAGGATCTCCCCTTACGGCTGGCCGTATATCTTGCAACCGGCCGTAAGCTCAGAAATCTTTGAAAGCAAAAATAAATTCAAGACGGCACTGTACAGCTCTGTAAATGCTAGGGATCATATTGGGGGACATGAGGATTAATAGCAACCCCCTCTCAAGCTTGCACATCAGCCCAAATCCGAGTTTACATTAACTGTTTATTTTCGGGCCGCAGCGTGGGCGGGTCTGAGGTGCTCCAAGCCCTCGGGACTTTTTACATGGATATGTGACATAAATTAAAAAATAATTTATTTACGGATTTGAGTGTAGGGGAATGTTGTGCTATTTTTGCTAACACCTACAATCACTTTATAGTCTCCTCAGAGTGCAGGATGGCTTTATTTCGGCTTTATAATGTGCTTAATTGGTGCTAGCGGGACCTTTTTGCTGCAAGTAAGCTGCGGCTCGGTTTTAGCCTTGCAGAGAGGGTTCCCGGAGCAATTGAATAGCAACCAGGAGTTTCTTGCGGCCGAAACTCTTGCGGCCGTTTTAGATCGAAGGCTTTCCTCCGGTGCGAGCGGCCGCAAGGGATAGCAAGGCGCCGGCCGCAAGCCTGCCGGAATCCCCGGCCGGAGGGGAATAGAATAGCCGAATAGCTTGCGGCCGGTCCTTGCGGCCCCGCATCTCCTACGGCCGATAATAGAATGAGGCCCTATGTAACTATGTAACTATGTAACTTACAGGTTGTACACTACAAAACGTGTTAAATTACAAGGGGGTAGACTTATGCAGGGCACTGTACATAGATATAGCACTTACTCCCTGCACCAGTGAATACTAGACACCAATCTCAGGAAACTTAAGTAAGATCTAGGGGTCTTAGGGTCCCATTCAAATCTGAAATGTTGCTGCACAAAAAGGCTCTCTCGTAACTGTGGGAGCTTTTTTTGTGCAAGCTATGTATCAATTACAATCTCAACTGTGCATGCTGAGAATAGTATCCTCAAACCATGTACTGTCAGTTAGAAAAATTGGGTCTGCATAGTCTATGTAGGGTCCAGTGTACGTGATGTTTCAACAAATTGCCCAATCTGCATTTATTGCTGAATTTCAAGCTGCGCAATAGCCCTAGGAACTAACTGGAAAGAAAGATTTTTAATTGACAGGTACAGTTCATAAAAGTGCTTGTTTCTAGCCCAAAAGCTGGTTGTGTGGTAGCTTCCAAGCAAACATGCAAGTCTAGGTGTTGGTGGGTTTACTATATTGCATAGGAGAGAGAGGAGAGTTTGTCTGGTAGTAGGTAGGTAGGAGATATTGGTTTTATCTTTAGTACTGTACCCATAACTTACACGTTACACATAGCTTTATGATAACACATTATTCACTGGATTATATATTAATATAACCACACATAATTACATATTTAAAGTTAGGCAACAACTCATATACCCCTCATACCCCCACCCTATACCCTCACCTTATAAATAAACACATTGTACATACATTTTTCTTTATTATAGATAAATACACATTATACATTATATTTTTTATTGTTATGCATTTATTATTTTGTGTGAGTATAGAGGGCAGAGTGAGGAGGAGAGAGGAAGGCAAATGGAGAGGAGAGAGGGTGCCCTGGGAGAGGAGGTGGTAGAGGAGTGGAGAGAAGGAGGGTGTGGAGAGAAGGATTGCTGTAAAGAGAGGGAGAGGAGAGGAGAGAAGGAGAGTGAGGAAACAAGGAGAAGTGGGAGCAGCTGAAGGTCAGAGCGGGACAGAAGTGGGAGCAGCAGAGGAGAGGTGGAGGGAGGGATGCCCCGGTGCCAGCAACACAAAGATTAGGTACAGAAACTATAGGCCTGGGGAGTGGCAGACCTTGGGGGCAAACGAGGGAAATGAGCTACACCAGGCACAGTCATGTGAAGATGAGGGTGTATTTAAGCACAGTCCCCAAACTATACTATTGTTTATGGTGCTCCTTCTTGTCATCCTTGCCCATGCCAGTATCCTCCACAAGGGCAGGTATATAAGGCTGGGCCAGAGGACTAATATGTGGAAGGATGTAGACATGGAGGTCAGTGCCCTAGGGTTGTATGTGAGGGATGTAAGCTCTGCCAAGCACCGCTACTATGACTGCCGGTACAAGGTGAGTTGGAAGATGTCCAAGGATGCTGGAAGTGCAAAAGCGACTTGCGGTGGCCATCCAGTTACAATGCTTTCATGTTATCATAAGAAACCCAGTTATCATATGATAACACCTGTATACCTTTAACTTGTGATATCAATAGGGCAAAAATATCATATAGAGTTAGTAGTCCTGGCCTTTGGATTGTGGTCACAGCTAAGCATTCTTCTGAGATCCCACATTATTGCTAAATATCTATAACTGGTCATAGCAACCTATTTCTCAGGACAGATAACAGCATTGTTTGCATTGCTCGCAGACAAGGTTTATTGTAACAGTATAAAGCACTTTACTGTACATACAGATATTTCTTTTTTTCCTTCTCATTGTTTTGCAATATGATCATACACTGATCATATAAGGACTTACGTACACCCAGTAACTTACGTTAGGACAGTTAACTGTGGTTGGATTAGGCTTTGAGTAAAAATCAATGAAACAGATAACTGTAGCATGTTAACACAGCTCATTTTAACCTATTCAGCACTGCATTTATGTAGCGCTGAAATCTTGATGGATTTGAATAGAAAGGTTTGCAGGTGGCTTATGGACTTGCACCGTAAATGTCTGCATGGAAGATAGGAATGTGGCTCTTAGTCCCCTTTATATATGAAATTGAGATCACTAACAAATACATATATTGGAATTAGATGGGCCAACAAATCAAAAATACAAAATATGTACAGTAAAGGAATGACCACCATCTTTTGAAACACTCAATACAACATGATCAACCATAGATACATGTAGTTCAACATCCGTTCACATTGGTGTGCACAAATTTGAAACAAGTCAAATTATGACATTTTGGAGAAAGTTTTATTCAAAATTTTATTGCAATATTACATTTCTTTGTTTCTTAAAAACTTAAAAATCAGCATCTTGTTTAAATGAAGCTTACAGAACTGGGGTCAGCTTTTTGCCAGTGCCACCATTTACAGACTCATCCTGTAAATCCCAGGTTCTTTTATGGGATCACCAGATGTTGAAATTTAGAATATTACCCTTTGGGAGTTATTTTACCTAAACTAAACTTCTTTTCAACATTTTGGGCTATGATATGGGGCAGTTCAAGTGAAGATTCCAAATGAAGGCCCCCATTCTATTCACCTTTGTCGCAGATAACACAATGTTTAATATGTTGAAGCTGTTCACAAAGGTAAAGGTTCAAGAAAATGAATCTGTGGAGAGGCACAGGCAGCACCAGGAATCTCTTCTCCATAAACAGGTGTCAAATGTACACCTGTCCTGGCAAGTTCCATGCTATTGCTTTTGTGTGGCAACATGTATACGAATAATGATCCGGTGACAATAATTACAGTCTGAATATATCAATTAATCATTAATTAGACATACCAGATGGTTAACAACCTCTCAGTGGACTGGTGAAGCCCATCAGTGTCACAATGTATATGTATCAAAGTATTAACTCACAATAATCACTAATAATGTTGTTCATATTCATATCATATGCTAATGATGTCACAAGCGCGTCACGTCATTAGCATATGCCAGTTCAAAAGACAGCCATAAGGAGCTCTGAGGGCCCCCGATCAGCAGCAGGAGCTGATCGGAGGTTAAGAAGAATAGAGAAGAGAGCGGGGAAGGAGGGAGGGGTGAGGGGGAAATGGGCGGAAGAGCGGGAAAGAGGAGGAACATTTAATTGATTGGTGTTATTTTGTGAGGGTGCCATAATCCGGCCCATTCAGTGCTCCGGACAAGAGCATGATTTACTGATGCCTGGTTGTATTTGTAATATTGCGAGTTAAACATTTATTGTGTAGAGATTTTACGTAGCAATGCAGATAGAATAGCTCGAATAAAATTGGGCTATAATTATGGTACGCACTAGGGGGGAGGTTTCTTGAATGGAGTAAAACAACCAAAACTGAAAAACAGAAATAACAGATCAACATCCTTTGCCATCTCCCTAGCATGCCTTTTAAGACACTATAGCATTGCAACGAGATGTACAGATTTCTTGCTGCTTAACAGAAACACCTGCTTCTTGGCTCATTAGGTTAATTATACTAAGTAGTGAATTATGTTTAAAAAACTTGGTTTATAGTGGAAAATTTAATTTCAACATGTTTTAATTTGCTCAAAGACAATAAAAACAGTCAATGATTCATTTATAAGTTCATTGATATACATATTTTAATGTTTAAGCTTTAAAACCCTAAAGCTTTTAGAAAATTAAAAAGAGTTATATGCTTCATTAATGCTAAGAGGGTTAAGCAAGAAAAATACCTGTTTGTCATCCTAGGACAGCAATTCTTTTACCACTATGCTCTGGTGAAATTCCAATCTCACACATGTAATTAGAACAAAGAGCAATGCTTGTGTAACTTCTTTCTGATCACATTTGCCAGTTTATGCTTCTAACCAGTAGTGAAAGGTTTCTAGTATTGTTGTTTTCTCTCATCCACAGTTTTTTAACACCTGCAGTTCAGGTATCATCTCTCACATCTCTGATAACACTCTTCTCCAACTGTACATTTTTGTGCCTATAGGAATATGGGACCCAAGAGCACTTACAGAACAAAGGATATACAGTAGACTCTCAGTTATCCTGCACCCACAGGGAATGCCATATGCCAGATAACTGTAGTTTCCGGTTGTTTGAGGGTCACTATTAAAATAGACCTAACTCATACTATACCCCCTAGAAAACCTTAAACTATCTATTAAATGGCTAATGCTTATAAAATTGAGTCATTAAACGATAAAAAAAACACAAAGAGTTTTATGGAACTTAAGAACGAAAAAGGCCCATCTGATCTGACCCATTCTACCTATCTAAAATTTTTGATTAATTAAGCCTCAATTAATTAAGCCTCAATATCCCAAACATGCTTAAATTCCTAAACTGTTTTTGACTCTGCCACTTTCACTGTTCCACTTATCTACTACTCTTTCTGTAAAGTAGTACTTTTTCCCATTACCCCTAAATCTTCCACATACTAACTTCAAATCATGACCCCTTATTCTTGTGTTCCTTTTTCTGAAAGACACTTCCCTCTCGAACTTTATTAAATCCTTTGACATATTTGAAGGTTTCTATCATATAACCCCTCTCTATTTTGTCCTTTAAGATATATACATCCATGTCATGAAGTATTTGCTTATTAGTTTTGTATTTTAGAACATGTGTCATTTTAGTCACCCTTTTTTTATTTGTTTCTGAATTTTTTATTATCTTTTCAATATCCAGAACACAATACAAGATCTTAAGCGAGGTCTAACGAGGGATCTATAGAATGACATTAGTATCCCCCATTTTCTGCTGTTAATTCCCCTATCAATACATCCAAGGATTCTATTTCCATTTCAGGATGACTTTGTTGCATTGTTTGACTACTTTTAAATTCTCCAAAATGATAATTCCCAAATTGGTTTCCTCTTCATTTGCTAGCATGAAATTACCATTAAGTAAATATAATATTTTGGGTTTTTGGGCCAAAGTTCATCATTTTGCATGTATTATTGTTTAATTTTAGATCACACATTCATGACAATGGCTCTAGTTTTATTTAACTTTTACACATTTGAATTAAAGCCCACTAGTAATATTTTACAAGAGAACCCGTTAAAGGTGTAATCATTTCCTATCTCAATCCAAATCCATATATCTGCTGTGCTCCAGTTTAGAGTGTTAAAATAGATGCCTGATGCATAGGAATTCTTATGATTTTTTCTCCCTCAACAGTAAAAAGATTTTGTAAAGGCACCCATGATCTTAAGATAGGATCCCTAATTAGTATCACTTCATTTTGTTGTTAGGTGCACCCCATTAATAGCCATAAATAACCTCACTAATGTTGAATGGGTCATACCTTTAACTTACTTTTCTTGTCCTACCAAGGCTAGGAAATTGTCTGAGAAGTTGCCTGGGATCTTGAGCAGGGAAATGTCATATTTGTGAAACTAACTGAAATGGTCCTCATTATTCCCAGATGGACTGGAGCCGTAACATCATGAGGTTACATCAGCAAGATTCTAGTTACTGTTGTAGGACCAAAATTGCTTGCAGGAGCCAATGAAGTCATAGGAGATAGCAATGCTTAAGGAATTTATGTCATGATTACTTCCAGAAATAGTTCTTTTCTGTTATTTTTTTCTGTACTGCTTCAAGAGACAAGAACTCATGGAAGCTCATTCAACTCTGAAGCCACAGAGGAAATGGAATTCCATCTGTAACCAACCTTTTTCTGAAGATTTATGAAAGCTATTGTAATTGTACATCAACACCTCATCACAGTGGTGAGTAAGTAACAACTTGAGAGCTGTATCTAACTGCTGCTCTGTCACCCTGAATTAAAGGGGGAGAGAAAAAGTCCTGGGAGCTCATCTGTGATTGACTAAGAAGCCAACTTGATTCTCACTAAAAAAGAGAATTAATAGGGAGGAGGAAATATTTGTACTTTCCTTCAATGTGGGACAGTTTAGCTGGAACGTAAAGGCATTTTTCTTTTAGAATATTGATTCCTCTCTTTTTTAGATTCCTTTGCTAATACCATGATAAAGTTTGTGGCAAACTATTTTCTCTTCTTTTATTTGCAGCCATATTTCTGACACTTTTCAGTGGTACACCATGTACAGGAGACTTTAAAAGCTCTTCTTATAAAATAATATATATATATATATATATATATATATATATATATATAATATATTTTGCCAGTATACAAGTAACACACCAAAACAAAAACATACAATAAATAGGCCTAGCTCTATCAGAGCACTACCTTTACTGTCAACAAAGTTCCCTCACTACCAGGCCTGCTCTCAGCTAATCCTGGGAGCAGGTAAACAAAATACACAGTCCAATATTTTGTATTTAGTTTACTGGCCTTTATCCTTTGAAGTCCATGAGCCTCATTCCATTGAGCTATCGTTAGTTACTGTAGCCCGTAAGTGAGGTTGTAAGTTAATTTGCTATTCAATTGGCGTTTTTTTGCGGGCTCTGACCGGGTTACGGGTTACGGCCTTGAAAACTTTGCAATGGTTAAACCCGGAACTTGCAACCTCCCGAAGCCTTTGATCTTTCACAGCTGCAAGACTTACGATCGCTAAAATGGCAAATCGCTATTCAATTGCAAAAATCGCTCAAGATCGCACCCGCAGACAAGCCCTCAAATGGGAAATGTCAGCCCAAAGCTTATGGCTTCCAAATAGGACCTGCAAAGGGTGTACAAACTAGTTAGGAACACTGCAAATGACAATAAAAAGACACAGATGTGCTTTAAAATACTGGGAAAGCAATGGAAGGCATTACAATTACTTGCACAATAACTCCCAATGATCAAATATTGCAAAAAATTAAATGTTCTTTTTCTCATAGGTTGCTATCAACTAATGGTCATGCATATGCCAATATGAAAAGCCATGCTGCAACATGCTGAAAGCTATTAAAGACACACTACATCATTAAATTGCAATACGAATGGAAATGGAAATGGCTGACATATGAACCCTTTCTCACTCACAGAGGCTCTAATGTGTACCCTAAAAATACAAAGATCATCTTATATACATCATCTTATATAGGGGAACAAAAAGTAGTGTACGCCAAAACATTAGGGTTTACAAATAGGACTAGCAAAAACTTTACAAAAGCAGGCAAGTTCATTAGATTAACATGATCCAGATTCCCATAGCCAGAACCTAAATCAGCTGTAATGCCAGATAAGTCTTAAATACACAAGTGAGCTACTCCTAACCTGACATCCACCTGCATATTACAGGTGCTGTAATCAACAAGCTACATAACCCCAGCCCCAACAAGCCATCAGCAAGTCTGAACCATCATGGATTGCCGCCATGTGATTGCTATGTATATGCATGTGATTAGACGGCATAGGAGTAGGAGTGAATGTTTGTACCAATTGTTGCAGAGTGGAGACCCTGATGTAAGGCATGCGATTGAGGAGTGGCTGAGCAGTGACAGAGAGGCGCGGCTGGGAGTGAATGTGGGTGAGCATGCTAATGTGATCCATAGTGGTCCAAAACCAAGCAGGCATGTGAATTACTACAGGATATGCTTAGGATCATGGTGGGGGGGCAGGTAGGGTACAGAGCTCTAGTGGCACAGGAGCAGGGGGATATAGGGGTACCTGCAGACAGGGAGGATGGCCTTGAAGTGGGTGAACAGCTTCAAGGGGGTCCAGAATCACACAAAAAAGCAGATGATGTACTGGGGGAGGCTTATGAACAACCGGGTGACCTGAAAGTGCTGGCACTGGCACAACAACAGCCACAGGGAGGTGAGCAGGCCCAGGATCCTGTAAGTAGGGTCCAGGCACCCAAAGAATACAGGGAGAGAGTCACAATAGAGGGGTTAACGGATGGGTAAGTGTATGAACGTTTTAGGCTAACCCGTGCCACTCTTTAGGAGCTCTATGCGGTCCTGAGGGAGGACCTTGAGCCTTCCTCACAGACCAATGGACCCATCCCAGGATGTTAGCAGCAAAAACACTTCCTTGCATCTGGTAGTTTCCAGAACACTGCTAGCATAGTAGGAGGAATGTCTCAGGCAATCGTTAAAGGTGTCTGAGCACATTCCTCTGTGCTATTGTGCTAGGTGCTATTGATTGCACACATGTAGCATTGATACCTCCTAAAGATAAGGAAGCTCTGTTAAGAAATCGCAAACACTATCATTCTATCAATGTACAGGTTGTTTGTGATGCAAACATGCACATACAAAGTATGCTTGCAGTCTTCCCTGGAAGTGCTCACGATGCCCAAATCTGTGTCAATCCTCCACCTATCACTAATTCCAGTCTGGTAAATATCAATCTTGGTGGCTACTGGGTGAGTACCCATAAGTAATCATAGCCAAGCATATCTTACCAAGAGAGAATACCCTAAAATATAAATAATGTTCCACTGTATTGCTCTGATGTTCACATGTGACTAAGGGAGTAACACTGCCTGAGCCATTGCATCATTGCATGTTTCTGTGCATAACCCTGTGTGATGAGGTCATAGGAGTATCAAATTCCCACCCCCATATCCATAAACTAACATCACATGAACCAATGTATATGTTCATATGCTTTAACAATACATCACAACTTCACATTAATATCTACATCTCCCATTTTGTGTACTTTAGGTGATGCAGGATATGGGTGTTTGCCGTGGTTGTTGACCCCTGTGAACAATCCATACACACAGGCGGAGCTATTAAAGCTATTAAAGACACACTACATCATTAAATTGCAATACGAATGGAAATGGAAATGGCTGACATATGAACCCTTTCTCACTCACAGAGGCTCTAATGTGTACCCTAAAAATACAAAGATCATCTTATATACATCATCTTATATAGGGGAACAAAAAGTAGTGTACGCCAAAACATTAGGGTTTACAAATAGGACTAGCAAAAACTTTACAAAAGCAGGCAAGTTCATTAGATTAACATGATCCAGATTCCCATAGCCAGAACCTAAATCAGCTGTAATGCCAGATAAGTCTTAAATACACAAGTGAGCTACTCCTAACCTGACATCCACCTGCATATTAACAGGTGCTGTAATCAACAAGCTACATAACCCCAGCCCCAACAAGCCATCAGCAAGTCTGAACCATCATGGATTGCCGCCATGTGATTGCTATGTATATGCATGTGATTAGACGGCATAGGAGTAGGAGTGAATGTTTGTACCAATTGTTGCAGAGTGGAGACCCTGATGTAAGGCATGCGATTGAGGAGTGGCTGAGCAGTGACAGAGAGGCGCGGCTGGGAGTGAATGTGGGTGAGCATGCTAATATGATCCATAGTGGTCCAAAACCAAGCAGGCATGTGAATTACTACAGGATATGCTTAGGATCATGGTGGGGGGGCAGGTAGGGTACAGAGCTCTAGTGGCACAGGAGCAGGGGGATATAGGGGTACCTGCAGACAGGGAGGATGGCCTTGAAGTGGGTGAACAGCTTCAAGGGGGTCCAGAATCACACAAAAAAGCAGATGATGTACTGGGGGAGGCTTATGAACAACCGGGTGACCTGAAAGTGCTGGCACTGGCACAACAACAGCCACAGGGAGGTGAGCAGGCCCAGGATCCTGTAAGTAGGGTCCAGGCACCCAAAGAATACAGGGAGAGAGTCACAATAGAGGGGTTAACGGATGGGTAAGTGTATGAACGTTTTAGGCTAACCCGTGCCACTCTTTAGGAGCTCTATGCGGTCCTGAGGGAGGACCTTGAGCCTTCCTCACAGACCAATGGACCCATCCCAGGATGTTAGCAGCAAAAACACTTCCTTGCATCTGGTAGTTTCCAGAACACTGCTAGCATAGTAGGAGGAATGTCTCAGGCAATCGTTAAAGGTGTCTGAGCACATTCCTCTGTGCTATTGTGCTAGGTGCTATTGATTGCACACATGTAGCATTGATACCTCCTAAAGATAAGGAAGCTCTGTTAAGAAATCGCAAACACTATCATTCTATCAATGTACAGGTTGTTTGTGATGCAAACATGCACATACAAAGTATGCTTGCAGTCTTCCCTGGAAGTGCTCACGATGCCCAAATCTGTGTCAATCCTCCACCTATCACTAATTCCAGTCTGGTAAATATCAATCCTGGTGGCTACTGGGTGAGTACCCATAAGTAATCATAGCCAAGCATATCTTACCAAGAGAGAATACCCTAAAATATAAATAATGTTCCACTGTATTGCTCTGATGTTCACATGTGACTAAGGGAGTAACACTGCCTGAGCCATTGCATCATTGCATGTTTCTGTGCATAACCCTGTGTGATGAGGTCATAGGAGTATCAAATTCCCACCCCCATATCCATAAACTAACATCACATGAACCAATGTATATGTTCATATGCTTTAACAATACATCACAACTTCACATTAATATCTACATCTCCCATTTTGTGTACTTTAGGTGATGCAGGATATGGGTGTTTGCCGTGGTTGTTGACCCCTGTGAACAATCCATACACACAGGCGGAGGAGAGGTACAATGCGGCCCATGCCACATGCCGGAATGTAATAGAGCGCACCTTTGGTGTGCTTAAGATGCGCTTCAGATGTTCACATTCCACTGGAGGGGTGCTACAGTATAACCCCAATAAGGTTTGTCATATCATCATGGCCTGCTGTTGTCTGCACACTATAGCAGTACAGGCCTACTGTCTGGGGGACATTGAAGAGGCTCAGCTCCTTCAGGTTCTGGGGTAACAACAACGTGCCAGCATCATTTATCAGCACTTCTGTATGGTCCCCACAGAACATTGTCTATGACACATACTCTATGCTGAACTGTACTTGCTGTACTTACATATTACATAGCAAATACGGCTTAGATCATTGTATATCTCTTACACAAGTAATTAATTAAAAAACTTAACGGTTAATGTACAAGACATAGGTTGAATCGTATACACATGCAAAAGTGGAATATGCAAATAATTAATTAAAATACCCAACGGTTAATGTGCAAGACATAGGTTGAATCAAATACATATGCAAAAGTGGAATATGCTTGTATTTAGATTTAATCATCACATGTATAGCTTAACTGACTAATTGGAAATCAATATTAACAAAGAAGATCATTTCCCTGTGTTTTATTTTATTTTTCCAAAGCTGATTTGATTTACATCCCAAATATTGGGAATTTAATATGGAAGGATTGATTAATGAATCTTACGACCTCCATCCTATAGGTGGCTCAATTTCTCTTCTTGTTCATCTCTATCAACTATGCATTAATGTGACATCACTTCTTCTCTGTTTATTATGCTAGTGAAGTATGAAGGATTGATGAATGGACCTTACATACTCCATCCTATAGGTGGCTCTACCTTCTCTTCTTGGTTATTATTATTAACTTTGGATCAACGTGAGATCACTTCCTCTGTCTGTTTATTATGTGAGTGAAGTGTGAAGGATGGATGAATGGACCTTACACCCTCCATCCTATAGGTGGCTCTACCTTCTCTTTTTTTTTCTTTTTTTTGTTTAGTTGTAACAACTTTGGATTTACGTGACCTCACTTCCTCTCTGTGCTAATTTGTTTGTGAAGTGACTCTACCCCCTCCTCTGCTAGCCAATTCCAGCAAATGTACCAATTAGACCAATTAGAAGCAACTGAAGTCATCACTGATGGGTTATTTAAACCCGAGACTGTATTAGACCACCAGCCTTTGACAAAGCAGCTGAAGCTGTGAAACGAGCCATTAGGCTTTAATGTAGGGTCTTTGTTGTAGGCTTGGTTATTTATGGCATTTATGGGACTTTAAGAACCTCATTCTCTCATAGGCAGTTCTATTATCTCCAACTAATGAGATTAGATAATTTTGTCACCTTGCAAGTTAATTGATATGCAAGCCTATGCTGTCCCACAAAAATGGGTCTATACTGTTATAAGAGTTTTTGTTTTAATCTACCCCTTGATAGGTAACCTGGGAAATACATGGAATATAGTGCATTACAGCACACTAAGCTTTTTTGGAGGATATCACTGTTGTTTGTTGTGGTCAACGATTTTCTCTTTTTTGCAATTTAGGTCTTTTTTTGTGGTTTAGCTGTGGGATTATAAGTCAGAAATGAGGCATTAACAGAGGTTTGCCCTCAGGTAGGAGGATCAGTGACGATCAAAGGGTTTTCTCTCTCCATCTATTACTGTTAGGTATATACTACTACAACTGACCTTTATTATCATGCAGTATTATGGGCTCTTCTCTATTGTTTAATAATTGATATTTTTCTCTACATTGAGAGGCCCTATTATTACCAATTGCAATAAATTGCAAAGTTTGTACTGTACAACATATCACTGAACTCCAAATATTGATCCCTATAGTATTGACCTTTATTATCATGCAGTATTAAGTGCTCTTCTCTATTGTTTAATCATTTATATTTTTCTCTACATTGAGAGGCCCTATTATTAAGTTTGTACTGTACCACATATCACTGAACTCCAAATATTGATCCCTTTAGAATTGTGTACCAGGTAACCTAGGGTTTCATGGTTTTTATTACAGCGCTTTTTTGAGCCAATAATGTTTATATGTCCTATAGATTGGGCTGAAATCCAATTGGGTGTTAAGCACCATATTTTCACTTGAATAATATATAACATGAATACATATCTCCATGTGTTAGGGAACATGAATATCATACATAGCTATGGCTTGAATGAAACCCAGGAACATTACCTCCACTATCAGCTGCACTGGGGATACAGCTATGACCTCAACCCTACATTAACACAGGATAATACTAATTGTTTGTTTTGATAATTCATCTGGGGGTTCACAATCATGGTACATTACAAACACACAATAACACAGATAACAGTATGAAAATATTATTAGATACACAGAGCGCATGTTTATCAGCACACGACTGTGAATTATTTACATGCGTGTCTTGTGGGCGGATCCCGGAAGGGCAAGAGGTTGTGCTTGGGAACAAGGGGATACCTAAAGGGGGTAATGTCATAGTCTAAAATAAGCATGACGCATAGCACCTAACAGGGTCACATGTGGTCACTACACCACTGCAACCATAATCTGGTGAGAAAAAAAATCATCAGAAATCACTCCTATTTGGATAAACCAGTCATGTGCATAGCACTTACAACTTGTCTATATCTGCTCAATTAAACAGATGAACATAATCATGGATAATATCATACAGATCTATTCCACACACAGTGTGTTGTCAGATATTAAGGAATAATCAGAAATTGATGAGCAGAATGTGTGACACAGAAAAAGGAGATTGAGGATCATGCCTGCATAGTCGTGAGATTGGGCTATTAAGACCTAGACAGACCAGAACAAGTTAACAATCAGAACACTATTTGGATTGACAGCAACACCTCATCTAAACAGCAATGCACATTGAACATCAATTGCAGAAATATTCAACATAACCATACGTGTACCAGCCAATAGTATGTAAATTTTAATACAAAATAATATTAATTGTGGAGTGTGGATAAGGAGGACTTTTTCCAGTGGTTCTCAATCCTCTCCTCAGGAGCCATCAGACAGATCATGATTTATGTATAACCAAAAAATGAGGCAACTAGTATTCAACTGGTGGCCTCGAATTGCATCATATGTGTATTCCCACAGTGTTTCACCTAAATCTTTATCTGTGTGGTGGGTCCTGGGGAGAGGTTTGACAACCACTGACCAGGGGGACGTTCACACTTACTTCCTCTTTCTGAGCAGTGGCCCCACACCTTCTGTGACCATGCACTTCCTCCCTCTACCACTGCCAGGAGGTGTTGGATTGAGGGGTGCATACAACTGGGTGGCTGTGTAGCAGCTGATGTTGGCGGTAAGGGGTGTGATGAGAAGGCCACAGGCTCTGGTTGCAGTGGGGGTGGAGCATGTGGAACTGAAAGCTGGAGTATATTCATGTGGACTTTCACCAACTGCACCAGCCACGCCTAGTGATGTGTCTGGGCTTGTCTGTCTCTATGAGCCATGTGTTCATACCTCTCCATCCGAAGATTGTGACTCCTCACCTCACCATATATTGATTTGATGCTTTCGACCTGCTCAATACCAATATCATTCTGTCTTTCAAACTGAGCTGTCAGTAGTTGCACTGATCGAATGTCACGATCATCAGACATGCAGATCTGCTGAACAATGTCCCTCAAGGTGCCTTGTGCAGGGATGTGAGTTCCGTCTCTGGACGCAGTTTGACTTTAGATGTGCTGTGGTGAGGCCAGAGGTGTTGCCCGTTGTGATGGTGTACCCTTTAGGGATGGTGTTCCCCGTAGGGATGCTGTTGCCAATAGGGATACTGTTGCCAATGGAGATGGTGCTGGCAGTGGACATTGTGTTGCCAATGGAGATGGTGTTGGCAATGGAGATGAAGCTGGCAATGGAGATGGTGTTGCCCATAGGGATGGTTTTGGCCCGGTCTGTTGGGGCAACAAGTGCTGTGACATCAAATGCTGGGGCAACAACTGCTGTGACATCAACTGCTGAAAAAACAACTGCTGGAACAACCACTGCTAGGACAACCACTGCTGTGGCATCATCTGTTGGGACAAAATCTGTTGTGGTCCGGCCAGGAGTGGGAGAGAATTGGGGTGCGGCCAATGCATCAATTGCATGTCACCAGGTGGCAGTAGTGGACCTGTTGAGAGTGGTCCCCAGGACCTCAACATCCCTGCAGGTGGTTGCTAGCTCAATTAAATTTCAGTCATTTGAAAGGGAAGGTAACATGCCTGTGATGCGTGTGAAGTCTTGCTGCTGATGGCCCAGCCTCCTGTGATGGGCCTGGGCCCTCAGTTTTCTCCCCCACCACCTGCGTTGGTGATAGTGGTTCCTGTGGTGGAGCCACCACCTGTGTCTCTGCGGGAGGGGTACACCTCCTGGGTACTGAAATGAGAGGACAATAGTATTTGAGTATTGATTCTCTGAACAATTTTTTGCTGTGTGTTTCCATATCCCTGACATCATGGTCACTTGTTATTGCCTGTGGTGATTGTTTCCCAACGATAAACATTGAGCTGTATCATGATCATGATACGGTGTGCCATCTGCAGTTCATTAGGACACATGCTCATCTGAATCTGCTGTGCAGTGTGTGAGACTGACCAATCTGTGAGCAATTCTTAGCAATGGGTGTTAACATGCTTCTGAGACATGGTCCAGGTTAGGCTAGTGCATGACACGCACATGCAGTCCCTCAAAATCTGTAACTGCATATGCTGCAGTGTGCACACCCATTCATGTACTCTCTTTTGGATGTAAAATCAATTGATATTTAAACTGTTTTGTTTTATATGGACTTTGAACAAACAGCGCACCATACTAACACAAACTGCATTGACAACGGCTATTCAGAATCCATTTTAAATACAGGTATTGGATAGACATTTCATTGATAACAATTATGATAATAATATGATAACAATATAATATATAATACTATTTACATGTTTCTTGCTGCCCCATATATCTATAGTCATAACCAGAGATCTTACAGTGCTATTGTCAATTATCTATGTGTGTGTGGTTCATGTGTGCGCATATGAGGGTGTGATGGTGTATATGATACTCACATTGCAGAATTTCCTAAAAGCCAGTGTCCAACTGTCCTGGAAGGCCTACTACTTCTGCTGGCTCCAACAATACCTTGATAACACTCTCCCATTCACAGTAGGTGTTGTTGAGTGGTGGACCACCACCAGTTCCATGGGCTGCTCTGGCCTCCGCTGCCATCATCTTTGTGACCTTCATATCAGTGTTTAACTTACTTGACATCCCAGTTTGCAACCCCTAGTGACGCAACAGCTGCATTAACCTAATTTCAGGTACGTGTCTTATCAGCAAGCCTCACATCGCTCCCACCATGGATGATGCTACTGAAGGCTTGAACTTCCCTGAGGAGTGTTTCTGTCTCCTGTAGGCTATAATTGTGGGCCCTCTGTTTTGCCACAACCTCTTGCCCTCCCAACTGTGTCTGGTTTTCCTGGCCTCCCTGTTCTATCCCTCGGGCATGCCCCTCATCCCCCCTACCTCCCCCTGGGATCAGGCCCCTGACCCTCTGCTCCTACAGCTCTTGTGCCTACATCTGGGGGGCACATCCCTCTTCCCCTCCTGCTCTCCTACACCTGTACCTCTCCTCCCTGACCTGCTTACTCCTCTCCCTCTCTACACACCTCTGTCTCTCCTACTCTTCTGACTCTCCTCCTCCTCCGGTGTTTCTCTCTCTCTGGCTCTCTGGCGCGCTCTATCAATCTCTAGCACTCTGTGTCTCTCTCTCTAACACTCTCTTAACACTCTCTATCTCTCTCTAGCACTCTCTATCTTTTTCCCAGTCACTCTCTCTCTCTCTCACTCTCTCTCTCTCTCTCTCTCTCTCTCTCTATATATATATATATATATATATATATATATATACCGTATTTAACGGCATATAACACGCACCAGCGTATAACACGCACATCATTTTAAGAAGAGAATTTCAGGGGAAAAGAAAAAAATTCAAATAAAGAGCTTTCAAGCAAAATCCTCAACCTCAACCTCCCTCCTCATCTTCAACCCCCTCCTCAGCCTCCCTCCTCATCCTTCCGGTATATGCTAATGACGTGTCGAGCTGGCGCTCATGTGACGTCACCGGGTCAAGGAGTGGAACGGAGGCCGGAGCAGAAGCAGGTAAGTAAGGGGGAGGTATTTAGGGGGGTTTAGGTTGAGGAGGAGGGGGGTTTAGGTTGAGGAGGGGGGTTAGAATGCGGAGGGGGTTTAGAGTGAGGAGGGAGGTTGAGGATGAGGAGGGGGGAGGGAATATCGGCGTATAACACGCACCTATCATTTGTCCCCTATTTTCAGGGAGAAAAAGTTCATGTTATACGCTGATAAATACGGTATATATATATATATACTAGCGACTTGCCCGTCAAAAATGACGGCAATAAAAACTGAAGCCTGGCAATGCTGTTTGCCACACAATGTAAGCCTCTCCCCCTCTACTTTACTGGCCTTGTGATGAGCGCCTTTGGCGCTCATCACAGGCCTTGCAATGAGCCCCTTTGGAGCTCATTGCGAGTCTCTCCCTCTGTCTACTTCCTCCCTCGTGTCTTATTTCCCTCCTCCTCTCCCTCCCTTGTGTCTCCTTCCACCTCGTCTACCTCCTTTGTATCTCCTGCCCCCCTGTGTTTTTACCTCCCTTTCCCTCCCGTGTCTCTAAACCCCTCCCCTGTGTCTCTTTCCCCCTTCTCCCTCCTATGCATCTCTCCCCCCCCCCTGTGTCTCCCCCAACCCTCCCCTGTGTCTCCCCCAACCCTCCCCTGTGTCTGTTCCCCCCTGGCCTGTGTCTCTTTCCCCCTCAGCCCTGTGTCTGTTACGGCCTTCCTCGTGTCTCCATTTCCCTCCCTTGTGTATCTTCCCCCCTGCACTCTCTCCCCTGTGTCTCTTCCCCCTCCTCTCACTCCCCTGTGTCTCTTCCCCCTCCTCTTTCTGTGCCTCTTCCTCCCTGTCTCTTCCCCCTCACCCTCTGTGTCTCTCCCCACTCTGTGTCTTCCACCCTCTCCCTCTGTGCCTCTTCCCCCGCCTCTCTCTGTGTGTCTCGCCACTGTGTCTCTTCACCCCTTCCTCTGTTCCCCCCCCTCTGTGCCTCTTCCCCCCCTTCCCTCTGTGTCTCTTCCTCCCTCACCCTCTGTATCTCTCCCCCCTGTGTCTCTTCCCCCCTCTCCCTCTGTGCCTCTTCCCCCCTCTCCCTCTGTGCCTGTTCCCCCCTGGCCTGTGACTCTTTCCCCCTTCCCCCTGTGTCTGTTCCCCTCTCCCCCCCCATTTCCCTCCCATGTGTACCTTCCCCATGTTCTCCCTCCCGTGTGTCTTTTCCCCCTCCTCTACCTCCCCTGTGTCTCTTTCCCACCTATCCCTCTGTGTCTCTCCCCCCTCCCTCTGTGTCTCTTCCCCACTCTCCCTCTGTGCCTCTTCCCCACTCTCCCTCTGTGCCGTGCCTCTCCCCCCCCTCTCCCTTTTCCCCACTCTCCCTCTGTGACTCTCCCCCCCTCTTCCCCACTCTCCCCCCCTCTTCCCCACTCTCCCTCTGTGACTCTCCACCCCCCTCTTCCCCACTCTCCCTCTGTGACTCTCCCCCCCCTCTTCCCCACTCTCCCTCCCCTCTTCCCCACTCTCTCTCTGTGCCTCTACCCCCCCCCCCCCCCCCCTCTTCCCCACTCTTTTACCTGCTCTCGGGCCGCGCTGCGCGCAAGCGCGGCTTGTGCCGCGCTCTGCGCATGCGCGGCTCGGGCGCAGAGCGCGGCACTTTATAATTGTCTAACTGCGATTCGTCTGAAGCGTGACGACGAATCGCAGTTTAACAATTATAATATGTGATATATATATATATATATATATATATATATATATATATATATGTCAAAAACCCACCAATGCCTAGACCTGTGTGTTGCTATATATATATCAAAAACCCACCAATGCCTAGACCTATGTGTTGCTACAGCACAGTTAAAGACTTACGGCTTTCGCAGTCTTTTAAACCGGTTCACGCGGTGTAGATTGGCGTTCTCTGATTCCTATTGGTTAATTGACCTGTGATGGCACCGCAAATTATGGCCTTGCTTGATTTTGGCGCAATTCATTGGATCGGAGATTCGCAAGCGTTAAATGTGAAGGCAAGGTTTACAGGCTTGAGGCTTCGGCCAGTAACTTTCGCCCTTGCTTAGTTGAATAGCTCCAGAATTGGAGACGAATGAGAGCACGCAGCACTCCCACAGACATACGGCATAGTTCCCACGAGACATAAGGCCTAGATCCTGCGAGATACGTCCTTGCAATTGAATCGGGCTCCATGTTTCCAGCCTGTAGTCTATTCAGCCTCCACACTGCTATCTCCTTTGCAGTTCCAGTGGCTCTAATCGTCAGTATACTTTCTTCTTCTGTATCTTAGGAAACTTAGTTTGAAACTCCTCTGCTCGCAAATTCTCTCTCTCTCTGGTGTTCTTTTTGCAGTTCCACCCAGGCAATTGTTTACAAATTCCTCATCTCTTTCTATGCCTTAAATTCCAGGAGTTTTTAAAAAGAAAATGGCTTTCAAATGTAACAACCAGCTTGTTCTCAGACTTCTGTCCTCTTGTCCATAGCACAGTCTCTCTCTTAGCTTTTAGCAACAGTGCATTCAGTGACCTCTCTCTAACCAACCAGGCTTAAAACAAGCGTGCAAGCCTCCTCACAACTTGCAGCAATCCATTAACAGTTGTGCAAGGCTCTCTACATTATGTAGCTTTAACAGGCACCTAAACACAGCCTTTACTCCAGGCTGTAACATTAGGCTCCTCACTGAGCCTGTGCACTCACTTCTCACTCAGTAGTACCAACAGCTCCAAAATGGCAGCCTCTCACAGAAACTGCAACTCACTGCAGCAGTGCCTAATTGGGGACAAGACCCATCTCTCTGTGTGTCTTTTAAAAGCTGTGCTCGCCCGAGCTAATCAGAGCTCCACTAGGAGTTATCTCTTGGGGGAATTTGTCACAAGTTTTTTCAGTTAAAATTGTACCATGATGTGGTAAACAAGTCAAACCACGGGAAAGCATTGTCCTACCTAAAACGATAAACAGTATATTGAATTTTTATATAGTAGTTTTGGCATCAAGTTATTTTTATCCTTATTCAGAGTTTAAATATAATCTTATTTTATATGATTTCCCATTATACCCCATGCTTCAATTGATTTTATCTTATTTTATTTGTTCCCATTTTCCATTCAATTTCTGTTAAGTATATTCACTTTCTAGCCCCTTATTTATCTCAGTGTGTTTTGTTCTATAAATATTCCTACACTCAATTAAACATTGCATTTAGCTACTTAATCCATCTCCTTCTGAGCTATTCACAACATTCACACTTAGTTACCAAAATCCATACAAATAGATACATTATAAACTAAACATGGGAATTCCAGCTGGATTCTATTGAAGACCACAACGGATGCTGGGAATTATATGTCCGTACTGTTCCTCGTGTATTGAATGATCTCTTCTGTGTCAGATGTCCTGCCAGAGCACTTCCTAAAGGACTAGTTTCTTTCAATCAAGATGGTAATGAGATGCCAGATGGTGTTTGGTTTGCTTAACGCAGCACATATTTTTTCCAAGCTGTATGTCGTGCGTTAACCCAGCAGGAAAGATTTCCTGATTAAACCAAACGCTGTCAAGAACTTGAGTTAAAAGAGGACATGAAAAGGTGCCACAGTACTTCAAAGAAACAGCATTTATTCTGCCTGCTGATGGGACATAATTTCTGTTCTGCCCCACTGTATGTGTATAATAGAGGTGTACAAACGCCTAGGTTATTATGTATTTCTACACTATACAACTGAAAGGCACAAAACAAAAGATTGAAAATAAAACTGCCAAATGTCACGCTGCAATTCTATCATAAAAGGAACAGCATTAAAATGTGAACAGTTTATACATTTAAGTCATACTCAGGTATATGATCTACTTGATTATATACTTTCAATAAATATCTGAGTATAGATTTTAATGTTGACAATTTTGAAAATGTGCAGTAATATATTGAACATTTATATCATTATATATTGATTCAATAAATACATTTGTATTTATGCATTGTTGAAATCTTATTTTTTCTGCATATTTCCCAGACATACATGCATATATCTCTTTACATGCCATATACTTCCTCAACAATTTATGGTCAGAAGAATCATTGATTTTGTTTATTTTAGCAAGGATTTCACCCCTGAATTCTATAAAAATATAACTGTTTGGCATATTCCCACATCACTTTGCTGTAGTTCTCTGTCTTGTTAATCAGCATTACATGAGTTAAGCAAAAAAAACTTTTGCGCAACAAAACATTAGCAGGTTTTTCCCCCCATTTTTAAGTTGAATGTCTACCCCTCTTTTTTTGAGACTGAGTCAAACTGATGTTATATGAAGATTAACCTGCACACGAAATGTGTAGCACTTCTTACTACAGCCTGAACAATAAAGGCAGCCATTCCTAATTTGTTAGTTTTGAAACATATGGTGAACTAGTTCTCTGATGGTATAATAAACATAATCAGCAAGTTTAACTAAAATGGTATAACCACTCCTTTTACATAAACTGTTAGTACATTTATCAAGATGTGATTGTGGCAGAGCTACATCCTCCTCTGGGGGTGAGGGGCGGGGGATCCTGGATTGACTTGTCCCTCTGTAGCCTGGGGTTCCCAGCTAATCCCCTGATAACACATGGCCCATTTCTGATCCTCGTTGATGGGCTGCTCATAGAATTTCAGCACCTTCTCTAGGAACAGCACAATATATATATTGGGAAAGGAGTTTGCGAAGTGGGGGTTATGAATGGGTTCCCGGCTGAGGATTTGTTGGGCAACGATTTAGGGCTTATGAAAAGCCGGTATGTCACCGATGTCACCAGATCGCAAACCACCAAGTTGCCAGAGACAACCGAAGGAGATCCTGTCTGACAGGGGCCCCCAGTTTATGGGCAGTTAGCCCATGCTGGGCCCAGCAGTCGGGGGATGGGGGTGGTAGGACAGGAATTAAGTTTAAGTGCAGCTTACTAAGGGCAGCTGGTATACACTGTATACCCTTGCCCCCTACCAGACACTATTTTCTGCTAACCCATGGTGTACCCCTTTAGCCATACATGAGGTCCTAACAGAAGGTTGTCCCCCATTAAAGCAATACACCTATTGGGTATCAGAGGCAGTAAGATCTATTATAGCTGATGAACTGAGGGAGATGCAAAGGTTAGGGGTGATTAAGCCTTCTAGTAGTCCGTGGGCTTTCCCAGTAGTATTGATGCCTACAAAATATGGAACCACTTGTTTCTCAGTGGACTATCATAAGCTAAATGACAAAACCAAAACTGATGCTTATCCTATTCCACACATGAAAAAGGTCTGGATTTCTTTAAGGGGTACTGGCAAATCCCTTTTGCTGAGACAGCCCGAGAAAAGTCAGCCTTCATCACCCCCTTTGGGCTTTACCAGTTTAAGGTAATGCCATATGGTATGAATAATGCCCCCTCTATGTTCCAAAGGTTGGTAGATTGATTATTACAGGGGCACAAAGGGTATGCTCAGGCCTACTTTGATGACATTGCCATATTTAGCAACACATGGGAAGAGCACCTCCAGCACATCAGGAGCATACTAGACACTATAGGGGTGCCTGGTTGATTACTCACCCAGATAAATATCAGTGGTCTAAGGTTGAGGAACGGTACTTAGGGAATTGGGTAGGTAGCTATCAGATAAGGCCAGAACTAGCCAAATAGCTGCATTCCCCCCCCCCCCCCCCCCAACTATGTAGCAGGTAATGGCTTTCCTGGAGACCACATAATATTACTGAAAGTTTATTCCCTAAACCTTTGACCAACCTGACCAGGAAAAGGGTGCCCCGATTGGACCCCTGCCTGTGAGACAGCTTTTAGGGCCATGAAAGAGGTTCTCACCTGCTCCCCTGTTTATGGCCACCCTGGGCTACAAAAAACCTTTTATTGTCCAGATGGATGCCTCCACTTTTGGGTTAGGAGCCGTCCTCAGCCAGAAGGATAAGCATTGTCTAGAGTGGCTGGGGGTAATGGCAGACTGTTAAGATGGAGCCTAGAATGCAGATGGCCTCTCGAGACAAGAGGACAAGTAATCAGTGTAGTCAGAGAGTCATCCAAAAAAGCATCACTGTCTTGGCTACACTTGAGAATGGAGGGTATAGCTTTGATGCTCAGGGAAACCCCTATGGACCTGTTGGACAGCCATATTGTTTTATCTGCCATCCAGTTCCTGGGCTAATTTTGTTCAGTAAATCCATGTTAGATTACTGTGGTATTACACAGAAAGAAACCCCCACTCCTGACTTACAGATATATGTCTCCTAAACATGATGAATGGGGTTTCATCCCCTGTCGTGACAAGAGAAAACCAAAAAGTGATACTACCATGTTAATTACCTCTTCTCAGACAATGTGATCCCCACTGAGTTCTCAAAGCACAAACATCCTGCCATGTAAAACAAAGGGAGTATCTGGGTGGAGGTCACTAGAAAGAGACATCATATGATTGACTCATGAGCAACAGAAAGCATAACAATTGGCTAAAAGGAACTGTCAGTATGGGTGGTGACTTTATGATGGAGGGGAGACTAAATGGTATAAAAATGTTGGATGGGGAAAAATAAAGGTTACTCATTTGTGGTCATGGATAATTAAGTGTGTGCTCATTAATGAGGTAAAAGGGTTAGCTCTGATCAATAGAGTTAATAGTTCTACATCTGCCTAAAGGAAGATTAACTCTGTCTGATAATTCTCGTGGTCCTGTGATCATTCTAAGGGTCCAAAACTGGTCTAGTTCATCTCTGCATGGATAACAGCAAGAACCGTCCAAATGGGTCAGAAACAGCTTGGGGCGAGCCCGATTGAAGAAGCGATCGTAACAGGTGTGGTATACTAAACTTAGATTTGTAAATAAAAGACACTCCTTTAATACTGGGAATAAAATTGTGTCTTTTCTTTACAAATGTAACCTTTAGATTGTAAGTCTGCGAGTTTCAATCCTGCGCGGTGCTTTAGGGAAAGCACTATGGATTCCAAGCTCAAAAGACAGGGCCCTCCATTCTTTGCAGTGTGTGAATCTTGAACTTGTTATTGCCTGTAACTTAACTTATGTATAGCGCTGTGGAATATCTTGGCGTGTTACAAATAAACGATAATAATAATAATAATAATAATAAAAAGTGTAATATTCCCTTCAGGCAAGTCTTATGACCATTACAATAGACCTTGGGTTTGATAGCCACATTGACTAGTATCCATCCAGAGCCAGTTACCAACTAAAAATAGTCCATATGCCTAGGGGGTCATAACAATGTACTGCCTTCCAGACTGAGCACCTCCCATCCCTTTAATAATCACATAGGAGGTTGACAGAGGAAACTTAACTGGAGGTTTAAAAAGCTAATAATGTCATGAAAGTTAATTTAATCTTGAATATGTCTTAAAATCAATGATTAGGAATTGTATAATTAATCACTGTCTGATTTCAATATGCATGATGACCATCTGTTTTTACTTGGGGGCCTTATATTTTCCATAATTATTTCAGACATGGCCTCTGTTCTAGAACTCTTACATTTGCATATCTTTTTCTCTGCAATCTTTCTTACAACTGAAATTTATTTTATCCTTCACAATTCAAATATGCAATATATACTGTATGTATGTAAATATATGCAATTTATTCAATTGTCACCCTGAAGTTAACAGTTTAAGCCAAAAAGGGCAAAGTGCTTTAATGGACTTCACCTCAGCAGCCTCCTTCCACCTCCTCTCAATCCCTCTCTTGAAATTACTATATGGACATTTGCATATTAGGGATTTGCTCTGCTGGAAACCTAAATGAGAGTTTAAATACCTTTTCTGCATGGTTAGGAATAATATTGGAGAGAGGTTTAATAGATACAGTGAGATGCTTCTCATTGATTTTTCATGCTGAAGTTTAATGACGAGACCTATGTGATTTATAACACACACCTTGAGTGCAAAGGATAAATACTGAAAACACAAATGCCAGGAAACTCATACACCATTTTTTCTCCAGCACTTTAAAAGAAGAAAAGAACATTCAACTATATACTGTGTAAATTTAAATATCTGGATTTTATTTAAATTATGTAACTGCATATGTCATGAACCACCCTGTACCATTTAGGGGTATGTGGATTATTCCCCATGGACTGCGTCTCTAAACTAAGGGGGTTCACTGTAATAGTGGTACTGGAAATGTTCAGTATTATTGAGATGTTTTTTTTCTGTATTATAATAATGGTTGCAATTTAATTGTGGCTAATAGTTAAGATCCATGTTAATACATGCCTTATCATTTTTAAATGCATTTATTTGTATTCATTTGTGTATTTGTTCATATGTCATTTTGTTGGTATTCAAGGTATTGACACAGGATGTACCTGCATCTAGTGCTGACCAAGTGTATGATGAGGATAGGTATGCAGTGTAAGGTACATTGACATGATAGGAGCCTGCATCACAGACAAATGTGAGCATATAGATTAGAAAAACAGTGTTATGTATTTGAACTAAAGTAGATGCTTCCTCATAGAATAACTGACATAGAATAACTGCTTAAGTGGGTAACTCAAAAATCACAATATTAGCAGGAGAGGAGAGGGTGCAGAATAAAAGGTATGCATTAATTATAAAGTTCTATTGTTTTTGGTAATACATACACAATACATCTTCTGTTCCTACCTACATTTTATAATATAGGTATGCTGTGTGATATTGTCTATGGAAGTGTAAACAAGTTACTGTTTACAAAGGATCTCAGAAAAGCCTGGCTGTAAAACTAACACAATGCTTCAGCTACTGTTAGAAAATGGGAAATTGAGCACTGAAGACTTCTGTCATGACTGACTTTGGGGAGTAGGACTCCCCTAAACCCCACCAGCTAGGGCCTATATACCAAACTGTCACAGGCCCTTAACTCTATTTTGTTCTATAACGGACTATTTTGTTATGACAATAATAACATATGTAATATAATGCTAGGACTCAGGCTCCTAATTCAGTACCCCGGATCCCAAAAGAGCACGGTTTGTGAGTATTGTTTATATAATATTTAGTGTTCAGGTTGTGGTTAGGACATGACACTGTTATATTAAGCCCCTTTAAAAGTACCAACATTTCTAGTAATGCTATAATGTTTACAATAGTGATATGATTTACTAGTGACTCATTTAAATTACCCTCCTGTCAAAGGGGGAAACTTTGGGTTAAACATCGAGAAGAAAAACTTATTGTGTGCTGAATTAGAGTTAGAAAGGATAGGTCAGATGTAGGACAGTTACCAGACCTTGTAGCTTTACCAGACCTTAGAGGAGGAAATGGACTGTGCACCAGGTATGGATTGTGAACCTAGCATGGATCTCCCATGAGTAAGTACTGTCCAGGAGCCAGCCATAGATCAAGTAGCAAAGATAGAGAACATCTTTGGGACTGTACCAGACCAAGGGGACCAGCCTTACTAACATGACTGGGACACAATAAGGCAGTGGGGATGGTAGAGAAAGTCTGTCAAATTGATGGCCCAAGAGAAGTCTGGAAGGGAGTAGTTATGCCCACACTAGAATTTCCAAAATTGGGTAAACTAGAAGGGTTGAGGAAACCTCTGGACTCAAACACTGGCCACAGGTAGGAGCAGACCTGGGGAAGGGGGACCTAATGCCCAATTTTTGTCCCATAGGCCCATTTACTGTCCCATATGCCCAGATTTCTAATGCCAGCAGGAGATCCAGCTGGCAGAGTCCCTACTAGAATTATTATATGTTGTTGCCACAAAATAGCATTTTTATGCTCCTAGTCCCATAAGAAGAAGTGAACCATTGCACTGGCCTGTGGGTTTGTGCTGGCAGGGGATCCACAGGAGTCATCCACAGCATTCATTTCTCCCCTGGATTTGGACAGGGGAATAATGATAAAAACAATCTGCCCAGCACACCCAGGACCAGTCCACATGGAGAGGAGGCCTGGGGGAACTGTTTCCAACATTTGCCACAATGGAGTTGAGCGGCCCTCCTTTATCAGCAGGGCATATTGGGCTACTGATCGAGATTAGAGCTTGTACAGTTATTTAACCATTCAGGGTGCCTGCTAGCCTGGATGTATCACGTTCCTTGGATTACAAATAATGGTCCACCACTACTGGGGCTGCAGCTAAGTGGGGGCTATACTGAGACTTTGTGCTTCCACTGGGATTGTATCTCTAAGCAGCAGCATGCTGGAGAACATCTGATAGAGATGCTCACCGGAATTCTGCATTTGAAAAGGGGGATCAGCTGTCATGACTAACTTTGGTGGGCCAGGGTGGGACTCCCCTGAACCTCACAAGCAAGGGCTTGTATGGCCCAAGATCAAACTGTCACTGCCCCTTAACTCATGGACTATTTTGTTCTATCATGGACTATTTTATTATGACTGTAATAACCTGTGTAATGTTAGTCCTCAGACTCTGAATTACCTTTCCTGGAATGTGGTCCTGTCAAAGGGGGAGAACTATGGGTTACACATTGAGAAGAAAAATTCCTAGTGTGTTAAAATAGAGTTAGAGCAGGACAGGACAGATGTATTACAGATACTAGACCCTGTAGTTTATTGCTCCCCTCGCAGTTGTCAAGAGTAGATGAACAGATAAGGAACACAGATAAAGAATGCTGATAGGAAATGCGGAATCACAACCTGGGAAATTTCAAGACAACCCCCCTCAGGACATCTGGAAAGCATGTGAGGAGATGAAACAAGCCTTGGTTGCCAAAGATGGTGGGACTAAACCGGTGGGGTGTTTTTTTTTATTTTTTATTAAATATCTGTTTAATAAGAATAAAGAGTCTCTGTCTGATACGATAATTGAAAGGTGTGTGCTCCTGTGATTTCCTGAGTTTTCCTAGAAGGTGTTCTGATCTGAATTTGGCATGCTGGGCCCTGAGATAACACAAAGTCACAACTTGGAGGCTGTTAATGTAAGAGAGTTATCGGTGTATGTAGTCCCCTCATCTCTGGGTCATAACTTCCTGTGCTGAGGTGCAAATAAATAACTTCTAACCAGCCAGATGCCATGCAAAAGAGTTATTATTTTAACATTGTCTTCTAATTAAGGGATCTTAACAGCAGTTTCAAATTATTGATTGTGTTGCATTGTGATAGTTTCTAATGATAATTTAAAAAGGTTTGCCAGTCAAGACCAAGGACCAAGCACATGATTCCACCCAATGACTTTGGATACAACTGTTAAATACTCACAGCATTTAAGGGGTTAAGGCTTGGCACATGACATTTTAACATGCCAGAAGTATCAAGAAGAAGGAGACATATTTATTGATGCATGCCTACTGGTCTGGCCAGACAAGGCAAAACACAGGAGTATAGTAGCTGTTAGCAGGGATCTATGCAGGTAGCCAAAGGACAGGTGCACAGGTGTAAGCAGGTAGCACAACAGCAGGGTATTTTGACCTCAAGAAAGGTGTCAGAGAGTAGACGAATGTAAACAGACAGTCCTTCCATTGTTGGATAGCCACCTCTCAAGACCGGTATTACCAGAGTATATAAGCTGACCGCTCTGAAGAATACAAGAGGAGCTCACAGGAACGCTGGGATATTCAGGTTTTTTAGACTAGTGTGGAACAAAGCAGAATCGCTCAAGTACTTCAGAATTCAGATACAGAACATAACAGGTGTTCAGTAAAACACCAGGAACTCACAGGAACTTCTGGATACTTAAAGATACCAGGAATGGACAAGAGATGTCAGGCACACTGGGATGCTGTCAGCAGGAGAGCTATGCAGGTAGCCTGACTATGGACAGGTATCACAAGCTCAGCAGCTGGATAGCCAGGACAGGTGTCATAGTAGAGGAGTGGCTGGCCACAGAAATGAAGTAAAAGGAGCCAAACACAGTATTTAAGCAGCAGGATAACTTTTACACAAGACAGGTGTCATAAGCAGGCAGGAACCCAGGAGCAGGATAGCAAGACCTCAGAATAGATGTCACAAGCAGGCAGACAGGAGCTCCGCAGCAGGATTCTGTGCAGCTATCCAATTATGAATCAGGATAGAATAGCAAAAAAAAGGATTGCCAAAAAGGAACCAGGATAGGTAGACACCATAATAAAAAGGCAGGTACAATGGAACGAGACAGGAACCAGTAGAGCCAAGCAAATATTAGGGAACCAGATAAAAACCAGGATAACCCATCCGGGTATCCAGGAACTGCAGAAAACATAGAAGCACAAATGAATGCTGAGATACTCAGAAGCAAGACTCTCAATTACTTTAGAAGCATACCAGCTCTCAGGAACTTCAGGAACAGATAAAGATAATTGAAGTTAACCAGAAACAGGATCGAGATTAAGGTGGTTAGAGTTTACCAAGAACAGACAGGGGGGGTTTCAAGATCATAGCAAAAGTGAAGCATTAACCAGAGCATTTAGATTAATCAGACAACAGCTCAGGGAAATGTGTGAGTAGATTGTTGACATAGACCAGGTACAAACCAGACTACATCAACAAGCCACGCAGGGAACTAGAGGCTGTTCTGGCTGTGTAGTGTCTAGCCAATCAGTGACCATGTCTCAGCAGGAGGTTGCTAACACTTTTTGCCTTATTGACTAGTATGGGACACTGCACATCCATACCTCAGAGCAAGTGTCATCATGAGCTGCAGAGGGCTGAGTCAAGCAGGTACTGTTTGCATGTTTTAGGTAGTGCAAACAGAGCTTAAAAGTACTTCTTAATAAAGTAAACAAAGCAAATAAAGGTAAATACATACATAAGTATACTATATATCTATTACAATTCAAGAAACCTTCTTATGTCCCTTTAACTCTGAGGAAACACCCTTTTAAGCTTCCCAGCATAGCAATGCCCAGGAGTGTATTAATTGAAATACAATTGAATCTGATTCAGCATTTTATAGATAAGAATCCCCATAAAGAGACCCTGAATTCTATAAATGTGTTCTAAAGGATGCCAAGTGAATGTGCAGGTTATACCTGCATGGTCAGACCAAGATATTGTAAGTATAGTAGAGGATGAGAATTTACCAAAGGAAATTATAGCTTTTGTATACATAGATATGGTATTTTTAGAAATATATAATTTAACTAGGAAAAATTTCAATCTGTTTCAATATAAGAAACACACATTCTTACTAATATTAATAATCATAATAATGATAATAATAATGGCTAAAATGATGGCATCCACCATAGTCTGAAGCCCCCGTGAGCAGGACCTGCAGGTCCTTAACGCAGGGGGGCCTTCACAGTGCCAGGATAAGCTGCCGGCTGCTGATTGGGTGGCGCCCGCGCGGGTGGGCAGAGCAGGTTGTGCCCTGCTCATGCAGGCGCCATTTATGCTCACAGTGCAGCCGGACAGCGTGGAGACTCCCTCCCTAAAGTGATATATATTGTTCTTGGGGTAGGTGGTGGTGGATTTTTTTTTTTTATGTGTTTTGTTATCGGTTGGTGTAAATTGTTATAGAATAGATATTCATGATATGAGCAAGAATTTATATATAAAAAAATAATAAATAATAATAAGAATGTGCTAAAGAAGGAAATTATATTCTGTCACAGCGGTTGGCGGCTGGGGAGGAGTTGCCCGGCCGAGTCGTGGAAAAGGGGTCGTCCCTACCCTAGGATGGCGTGCCAATTGAGGAGTTTGCCACCTAAGCGCATACTTAGGGTAGCTAGGGTTTTCCCGCCATAGACCGAGCTCCCCTTTCCTCCTAGGTATTTACGGTATTGATATGTTTATCAATTAAGGGGCCATGGCCAGTTGTACCTACACACAGGTGTTGCATGTGTTATTTTCAGATATATGGGTACTTATTTTGGGGGAAGGCACTTATAGACCGTGCTGGGTCATGTAAATGCCTCCATTTAGTATGCAGCTTTTTAAGTGGTTCTATTTTCCTAGGAGTTAAAGTTAAAATGGGTTGTGTAAGAGGAAAAGGATTGGTGTTAGAATAAGAGAGCAGATAAAGAGTGTGAGTGAAGAAAAGAAGGTGGCAGAGAGAAGGGGAAACTAGTCTTGATCTTAATGTTTTGCTAAGTAAATCTAGGTGGGAGGTTGGGATGCTTGAGTCACGTTGCTAGAGGTATAGATGGATTATATTAATATTAACCCCCAAATCCCTTTCCCAAGTATAGTATCATTTTTTGGAGAGGAAAGGTATCTGTCTCTTTTTTAAAGGCACACCTAATGGTCAACATAAACTGTCACTGTAGAGTCATACGTTGACCATGTAGTGTGCCTTTCAAAGACAGAAACATAACCCTCTCTGTCTTTTTCTGGAAGTTGTGATTACCAAAGGTAGAAGTCTGTTGATCAAGATAGCCATATTACTATGTTTGGTAGGACCTGAACTAAGATGAACAGTATGATAATATCTATTTAGCAATTTAAGCTTTCCACCTCTTTTAAAATGAGTTTCGTATCCACTTTTATTCTGTAAAACATGTCTAGGTAGTATAATCTCTTTTTGGGGTATTCAAACACTTAGGCCCTCATTCAATTGCTATTTTGGCCAATTGAATAGGGGTCTAAATAAGCACATAACATATTTTTTTAAATAAGTTTTTACTTAGTAAGCATCTAACTAAAAGCAAGGTTTTCACTAACTAAAAACTTATTTAAAAAATATATGTTATTTGCTTATTTGAGCACTATTCAATTGGCCAAATCGCAATTTTAGAATTTTGCCTTAAGATAGTTAGTGTAGCTTTCCTGTCAGATGTCATTTTTTCCACTTATCCCAGGGAACGTCACGTTATTAATACAGAATATAAGCACTTCAGTGCCAATCCTCTGCAGAGTGCCTAGATACTGGCTGTAAAATAAAATATTTTCAGAATGTATTAAGTATTATTTGGTAACAGCATTTTTGTTTCTATATATTTATCTATTTATCTGCTTCTACAAGTGGTAGATGACTTTGAATGCAGAAAAACATTTAAAGTGCATCAGCTGAAATATGTCAGTCGATGTGCCTGATGCTTCAAAATGGAAAGCTAATTATTATTCAAACTCCTTTACTGTTAGAAGCGCATCAAGTCAATTTCTGCCATAGTAAAGGATAATTGAATATATTAATTAAAGGCTGTACTTATATTTTTTGTTTTACTATCTAAAAATATTTTCATCTTTATTTAGTCTAGTTCTTAAAAAGAGCACAATCTAAATGTGAGACTGCAGTGGGAGGGCCTTCAGTATATTTAATTAATATCAAACCTGAAGAAATGATTTAGTATAGAACAGAAGCAGCTACAGGTACCTGTTTATTGTCAACTTCTTCCCTCCTTCCATAGCACCATCCCCACTGCCGAAGCATACAATCAGATGCTGCCATGGTGCATTCCTATCAAACATAATTGCATAAAAGACTAATATACATTTATTTTTGTATTTTTTATTTCTCAGATCATTTTGCTCATTGTCAAGTTTACTTCTTCAAAAGAGCATGCTCTAACTATTCAGACTTTATACAGTACCTATTTATAATATATAATATACTTTAGTTCATTAGAAAGATACATAATAATTTGTTGACCTCATCGGTAAGCTGAGGGTCAAAGCAAAATTAAATTATATATTCACGCATTATTAAAATAAAATTTGCATAATGAAATTTATAATCTAGAAATACATTTGTTGGACCTCAATAAAAGTTAATATGGGGTAGGCAAAAAATCCAGTTATATTTTCTGTTTATTAGGAATGCATGTCATATTGCACATGCAAGCAATGATTTGCCTCTCCCAGTGGGTCACCCAAGCAATACAATAATTACTTTTTAGCAATGGAATAACCAAGCATGCATACAGGCTTGGAGAGAAACTAAGACACACAGGCTTTGGAATTTTGCTTTCAATCAATCTCGTTTTAATTACATCCTATAAATTGGAGTTCACAGTCAATTTAATAGCAGAAGGAAATTGACAAAACAAGGTTATGAAAGGACTGTCTTGAAGGGCATTTAAATATGACACTTTTAATATTAGGGACTAAATGAAATTGGTGAAGGAGTCAATGACTAGCGGGTCCGTCCTTTGTATTATATTTGCATGCACTTCTTGCTTATGACAGCTATGTGTTTAATTCTTTCTTTACAAAATAATACAGGTAGCAGTGTTCATTACGTACTACTGACAGCAGTGTTCATTACATAAAATTATGCTGTGGTGAAAAAGCAGAAACATAGAACTATAGATGCAAAATCAATAGGCCTAAGTAATCTTCTATTACAAATAAAATATACACAATATTTTCATAATATGTTCTTTTATGAACTAAGTATAATAAGTGCAGCTAAAGATGTCCCTAAAATTCCCTGGATATAAAAAATCTAGTCAGCTTAGCATATGTGAGTATCTGTGTATAAGAATGTGTTGAAGGATGTGATCCTTTTTATTTAAAATCCTTTTCTCTCTTGGATGTTTTTAAAAATTTCCTCTGAGTATTTTGGTTTTAGGTTTTGGATGGAGTGATCATTCTGGCTGAAATGGTGTCCAACTGGGGTACAATAATTGTCTTCATTGTCTTTTTTTTATTAAATGTCTGTGTCATCATTACAAAAGTGTTGACATAACTTATTTGAACTAATAATGACACGTCCACACATAACAACAAGACCTATAACAACAAAGGTTCATATACAAGTACATCCTCCAATGTGGTTTATATAATACAATATGTACTTTATGCGAAACAGGCTGTTATATTGGAGAAACCAGCCAAAACCTGCACTTAAGGATGAATTTACACACACATTCAACTAGGAAGCACAATATACTGTATGTATTTACCTCATGATGTCAGGCGTTGTCTCCACTCTCTCTGCATCGCTGTTTACTTTCAAACTGTTTCAGACTTGATAAAGAGAAGTCAAACCTCTTTGGATGCTTGTCAATATAAATAAGGCGTTTGTCCCATACAAAAGGTATCACAGTATACTGCAATACTCATTATTAATCCTCTATCTAAGGTGATATGGGTGTGGTATTTCAGTCTCATCTAAATATCTTAACAAGGCTCATTTTTCCCCCTTCCCCACTCATCCCTCCATTGGTAACCAAAACACAACTCACCTCATCTAGGAAGTGAGATAAAAACACAAAATGAATATACTCACCTATACTCATAAACAGTCTTCAAAAGTTCAGATTTCCCCCAAAATGTTTTCTGTTTGTGACTTACACAACTGGTACTATCTTTATGACTTGCACAGCTGCTAATATCATTAGTTTGGTTCTTTAATAAGATTTGTTTTCTTTATGTGTAGGTTAAATATAATTTGTAATTGCTTTCCAAGCACCAGTAAAATAAAAATTCACAGACCAGATATAGAGACTGATTCATTTGAGCAATCGTAAGTCACTGGAACTTAGTGAGGTAAGTGAGGCCGTAAGTTAATTTGCTATTCAATTGGCATCTTTTTGCGGGCTCTGAATGGTTACAGCCTTGAAAACCTTGTGGTTGTTAAACTAAGAACTTACAGCCTCCCCATGCCTTTGATGTTTCCCGTCCGCAAGAGTTATGATCTCTAAAATGGCAAATTGCTATTCAATTGCTCCAATTCCCCAAGCCGGTAAATGTTTTCACACCTGTAAACGGCAAATGTAGGAGAAAATCCTACGAGTACTAGATGTAAATGCAAATAAAAAATCAACACTGCACTGTAAATGACGGGGAAAGCGATGAAAGACATTAGAATTAATTGCATAACAGTATCAAGCTCACAAATCGGCAATAAAAAAATCATATTTTTTTAATGTGTCATTTTGGATTTACAGTATATCAATCTCAGGAATCAATGAGTTAATACATATCAGGCTACCCATATGGACTAGAACAGTATTGGCATTCATATTTATTATTTTGTATTTTGAGGGTTTGCGAGTACCATCACATACCGGCCACCGAACCTAAGGGATTGACATGTAACCTTCATGTTTTACTCCGGTTATGATGGCAATCTCATTTTCTATTGGCTGTTTTGCGATGGGTGGTTATGGCCTTGCTTAACTGATCATGTTCCTGCCCTGAATTGTTACACACGGTGGCATGGTTTACAGATTCAGCTTTGGGTCCTTAACTTGCAGACCTGTTCAATTGAATATCACCGGAATCAGAGACGAATGGGAGCCCGCAGCACTCCCGCAGACATACAGCCTGTTTCACGCGAGATTGCAATACAATGGGGTCATAGTTCTAAGAATAAATATTTGATGTTTCAAAAGCTCTGTCCTCTACATTGTACTTCCTATTAAACCAACCACTTTCCTGGATAAATATTTAAATCTGTAATTTTAAATGTAAATATTATATGTATTATAGTCTTCAAAATCATTGTAAGTTTATTGCTCCTTAAATAGGCTCTCTCATACCATTTATACACATTATATCCTTTTCTCACTCTAACTCTGCATAGCCTTGGTTAGAAAATCTAGAGGCAAATTAGATGGGGGGGGGGGGGGGTAAAGATCAAATGGTATGTGATAAGAGGCAACTGTTACTGTGGGTAGGATGCAGAAAGAAGAGTTGCCATTAATTAAGTGGCTATATATGCACAATGAAATTGCCATTACTTATTTGATATATTAACCTATATTGTATAGCTTATAACATTTTTGTATGGCTTCTAGATTTTAATCCACTCGTGTATGTGTGCATGTATTTATGCATGGGTGTATTCCTAAAGGACTCCTTGTCAGTGCATGTTACTTTGAGGAAAATGTATATACTGTATTAAAGTGTGATGAGCTGTCTTATAACAGATGTCATAAAGCTGAGTTTTACCTTCCAGGTTACAAACCACTCCAGAACTCACAGGTGTTTACATCACAGATGTGTTGTGAAAGATGATGTCCCAAAGCACTGTCACTATATAAGTAGCAGTGCTGCCATTCGTAGCAGTTATGAATCTCGTGTGGCTTGTCCATATAATACATACGGGCTATAGGGAGCCTTAAAGAATGAAAATATTATATTCTACATGGCGGCCAATTGTGCATGGAGACTGAGAACGAGGTGGATTGGAGAGAGTAAGGTATGGTTTATTAATTAACAGCCTTATTAAATTGCAATTCAGCCAATTGAATAGGGCTCTATTTAAGCACACAGCATATTTTTTTACAGAAGATTTTAGTTAGTGAACTTCTATCCAATGCAAGGTCTTCACTAACTAAATACTTCTGTAAAAAATATATGCTCTGTGCTTAAATAGAGCCCTATTCAATTGGCCGAATCACAATTTAATAAGGCTGTAAGTAGGGTATGAAATGGGATGAGATAGCAGGTTTACTATCTGCGGGAACAGGTGGTTTGTAGAAACAAAGGAAGGTTTACTGATTTGGGTATGAAGTAGATGTGAAAAACAAGGTAGGTTTACTAATTGGGTATTGGATTTATTTACTGGGATACTTATAGTTTCTCTACTATAAGATTGGAAGCAAAATAACATCCACAATTTTATCAATGTTAAGGTTGCAATGCAAAATAAAAAAAAGGAAAAATGGAAAGTTAAGGTTCCCCGCAACCTTAAAATCCCTCCCTCCCTTTTGCAAATGTTTTTCTGCTGATATCATTCATGACATTAGGTGACATCATTCCTGACATCACATGTGATATAAATAATGGCATCATCCCAGATATTACAGATCACACAAGACCCTTATCTATATGGTACACTAGTCTTATAAATAAATTTAAATTTATGAGATGCAAAATAATGTAAACATTCATGTTTGAAACTAGTGAAAATAAATTGTATAAAGAAATATAAGAGTATTTTGACTTAGGCAAGGTGTGGTATTGTTTTAGCCATATTACAAAATAAATCAGTTTGATTGAGTTGTACCTGCATTTGCAGCAATGTTAAGGCTTCCTACTGATTATCTTAATTAGGATATGACAAGGCACTGCATGGGTTGCAGAGTTTTATATAGATACAGTTAACTCTTTCTAGAATGATTGACTGCAACTAACAAACCCAGAGATGCATTGCAGGTCATGTGGGTATCCATTTAATCCCCAGTAATTGTGCCCCTGTTCCCTAATGGGGCTTATTTTGCTTACCCTACCAATTTATCTGTGAAATAGAGACAAACAGAAATTATTACAAAGTATTGTTTATGTGCTGTATGGCTCACTGTGTGAGCATGTATTCTGTAAGCTTTTAGGGTAAGGGTTAGGGTAATGGTTAGGGTTAGAGTAAGGGTTAGGGTAAGGGTTATTGTTAGGGTAAGGGTTAGGGTAACAGTTTAAGGTTAGAAATTGTGTAATATGTTGACAGCGCCCCTCGCTGCGCTGCTACCAACAATGCTGCCGGCACCCCAACAGGAAAGATCCATCGTTTTTTTTAAGTCAAAAGAAAAAAAAAACATTCTATACACTTTTGGTACTACAAGTGTTAACCAGGTAATTTCCAGAACCACTACTTCCTTTCAGTGAAACCAATTAATCATACATTTTCCCACCAGAGATAAATGTGAGTTTCATTTCCAGACATAGTTTGCAATTTAATTCCAGATTGTTACTAAATACAAATACTATTGGAGACAGTAGAATCTTTTGCAAAATGTTAATTAATCCCTCTGTCATCTTGACCTTTAAAGGTCAGTAGCCTTGTCCCCCTTGTGTGCTAAAGCTAGTTTTATGAAACTGTTGTCAATGGCAGGTCAATTTCCTGAACAAGAGGTTGTCCATTCTGTGCGGCTGGCTGATTAGAAACTAAGAGCAGACCTTGAACTCTGATAGACTCTCAGCCAGTGAGAAGTCCTCGGGAGTAATGAAGGATCCAAAGCAAATTAATTCATATAATCAGATGCACAAAGTGGAAATAAACAGTACAATGCACGGGGGAACTATAACAGGAGATGATAGCCATACAAGAGATTTTCCAAAATCGATTGTTTCAGAACATGAGACTAGTGGATATGGAGGGGCTGCATTATGGTATCAATATCTAATGTAGAGCCATTCAAAATATGTTTTTTTTTATGGTAGCTACTGCAAGATACAAAACAAAATGGGAACAATTACATAAAAAGATCCATTGTGTATCTTTTTTTTCATGCAGAGATCTCTTTATAGGTTTTAAACGTTTTAGGGGAAAATACAGCAGGTAATAAAAAAAATGAAAGCAGGAAAGAACAATATGAGTGAGAATTATTTATACAAAAAATAAACAATGCAGGTTGGCTGCACCTTATAGAAATATGTAGAAAATATAGAATATTATAGAAAACGTGTTATCTTAGATTTTGTAATATTATGATATAATACCTGCTGTCAAGAATAGCTTCCTAGACAATATCACATTCTATCAAGTTATCTCACCTTAAGATACCAATTTATACTGGTGTACAAACCTGCCTCTACATATATTGCCAATATAACAAATAGTGCCCTTTCATCCCTCCTGCGATTCACGTGGCACTATCGTTCAATGTACAACTTGCTACCTCTATCACAGCCCTTGTGTGCCAAGCTTTGTTTTGCTAGCAGGAATCTGTTCCATTAAATCAGCATTAATGCTGTTCTATACCCTTCCATTTCTCCTTTGAAAACCTAGAAACCTCTCTCTTCTTCCAGTAACATTATTTCTTTCATGCTTCTCCAAATCAATATAAAGATTTCATTAACGGACAAGCTCAGAAAGCCAGAGTTTTTATTTCATTTCTTAAATACTGTAAAGAGCCATGAAATCATTGTGTTGAGTGGTATTATGTGGAAAGATTCGGGTGGGATGGTATATTGTGAGAGTTCCCACGTATGAATTACTAGAGATGTAAGGAGTTCTTGCTAAAAGGTATCTTCTAATCTAATCAATGCTTTTCTTTCTCTATCCATTGATGTGCTGAAATAAGGTGTAATTGGAGCAATAATAAGTACATTACAGTTAAGGTGATGAAATAATATGGTTAGGGTCAGGATGGGATTCTTATCCTTTATAAAGCAGTAATTATATTAAATCATTTATGGCAATATTTGTTATTAAAGGACGAATTGAAGGTAGAGGAATTATAGTGATTATATGTCTTGTTATATATTGTATTTGTGTATTGCAGATGAATCATCAGAGTATTGCAGTATACAGTGTTAAAGGGTTGGGCCTGGTCAGTACTTGGATGGTAGACACCTATCAGGAGGTGTAGGCTGTGGCCCACTGGAAAAGGAACTGGCAACCCACTCCAGTATCTCTGCCATGAATACCAAGTGAGACAGCATGGTGTGTTGTGGTTTATGAGGTCACTTAGAGCCAGAAATGACTGAACAACGCAAACACACATAGATGCACACAGAGGATATGGTAACAGGGAGATATGGAGCCCTTTATAAGGAAATGTTGGCAGTTATAGAAAGTGGTTACATACATTTTTGAGGAAATAAGGTCCTCATTCAATTGCGATTTGACCAATTGAATAGGGCTCTTTATAAGCACATAGCATATTTTTGTTACAGAAGTTTTTAGTTAGTGAACTTCTATCCAAAAGCAAGGTCTTCACTAACTAAAAACTTCTGTAACAAAAATATGCTATGTGCTTATATAGAGCCCTATTCAATTGGCCGAATCGTAATTGAATGAGGCCCTAAGTAAGGTTAGAAGAGTTCCAGTGAAAGCAGTTGAAAGGGAAATTTAATAAGAAATTTTATGAAAAGTTTAAAGAAGCCAATTTTTGTTTTATGTGCAGTCATATGATGAGTTTTATAAAGTAGTTATAGGAACAGTTATAAAAAGTGGTTAGGAACAGTTAGAGGTGGAGTTATAGTTGGCAATTATAATACGTTATACACATAGGGCCTCATTCAAATGCAATTTGGCCAATTGAATAGGGCTCTATATAAGCACAGAGCATATTTTTTTACAGAAGTTTTTAGTTAGTGAAAACCTTGATTTTGGCTAGAAATTCACTAACTTAAAACTTCTGTAAATAATATTTGATGTGCTTATATAGAGCCCTATTCAATTGGCCAAATCGCATTTGAATGAGGCCCATAGGTAGTGGCCATGGGAATAGTTAGTTGTTATAGAAGGGGTAAAAGAGTGATTGTAAGTCACACCCGCTTTAAACCGAGCTCCTGGGTAACTTCCATCCACCTGCCCTACAAATACATTTAAAACTCTCCTCAACAATAATCATGCCTAAGCATTCAGTGTGTACCCTGACATAAAATACCATGTATAAAATTAATATATCATAGAATGTGTGTTAAATGCAATGTTCATGTGCAATAATTTAAACCTCATACATATGTAGGCAATCAGTGTGTGATCATTAAACAAAGGTTTCTAGGTATATAATATACCTGAGTATCTATTTACTTTTATGTACTTTTTATTTACAAGTGCTTATAAGCTCTGTTTTTACTGCTTAAAATAAAACTAATAGTCCCTGTTTGGGTCTGCCCATTCCAGTGTATGTGGTCACAGATTTTGTATGGCTGGATGTGCAGTGTAGTACTCTAGCCTAATAGGGACCACTTTGCAGCAGCATGTTGCAGAACTGATTGCCTAGTATGTGATACCTCACACAGAGTACTACAGAGTCTGTGTCTGCATGAGCTGCATTTAATAGACCAAACAGGTAATATTTGTTTGATTGTATGCAGTATAAGCACTTCTACATATATTAAAGTAAATAAAAGTAAATAGATACAAAAGTATATTATATAACTATAAAAATCCAAAAAAGTCCCATATCCTTTTAACATAATGGCCAATACATTAGTGTTAAAGTCATTACAATTGGTGCCTCCAACACTCCAGGTTTGCTTTAGCATTCTGCTAATGTATTCAGGTTCACTCAAGTGGAGCCCAGGTGCAGGACTACAATACAAATCATATAGTTATGTATCTGGCCTCAATCAGAGAGAACCAGAATACACAAGGAGAAACATACTGCAGTCCTGGACTGTTGTTGGAAATCACAGAACAGTCCTCGCCACCATGCGTCAAGTGGATGTGCACACAATAATCATCCATTACAAAATAAGAGGCAGACACATTTTATCAGTTTCAAAAGTTTACGCAACAATTTATCAATTTAACCAACCAAATTAACAAGGCCATGTACAAACATAATCAGTGTGGTGCAAACTGATCCCAGGGGACCACAAGGGTGACAAAAAAATAACATAACTCATCTAAATGCTATGATTAGAAATATGCACAGCACTTACATATCTGTCATATCTGGTCAGTACACCAAAATAACAATTATTTTTAAATATATATATATATTATATAAACAAAATAACTAAGAGAAGGGAGTCTCATTCTCCTACACCCAGCAAGTACTATTGAAAAATAGTAGGACACAACTCTAGAAAGCTCTGTTTGTGGGGGAGAAAAAAAATATATATTTATCCCCAAGCCAAGCTACCAATGCTGTAGTATCTGTAAAACCATAAAGTAATAGAATACTGTGCATATAGTTTACTACTGATCTGTTCTTACAATGATGCATTGGGATGGTAATCTAAAGAAGAACACTTGCTATATTGCTTTATACAAATATCTATCTGCATGTAGCAAGGGGCTATGGGGGCTATGGGTGGTGCGTATGTGTTCGTGTGGGTTGGTATGGGGTATTAGGTAGATTTGATAAGTTTGAGGTAAGGCCTATGAAATATGTGATACAGTTTATTAATATAAATGGGGGTGAGTATGGCATATAGGGTAGACATGATAGGTTCAAGGAAAGGTCTATGACATATTTAATGCACTTTATATATATATGGGGTTATGTAAACTATCTGATAAATTTACTGTTGAATTTAAGTGTAACATATAATGTAAAAACAAAGCACCAACCTCCTACATGCCCTAAACCAAAGTTCTTACTCTGGTTTAAAAAACACTATGCTTTGCTCCTGGGACCTGCGGGCTAGCTTAGTCAACATAAGCTTTTATAGACTCAATTTGTCAACGCTTTGTGACGTTCTAGCACTTTAGAGGAGCTGCTAAATGAAATGGTGTGGGTTCTTTGTTCTGACTCACTGCTAATAAAATATATAAGGACTGTTGAGAGTACTTGGGGTTTATTTACCTTATGTGACAAAACCCCTGGCTACGTATCAGTAAGAAAGTTTGCATGTAAGCAACCCTAAAGGAGCTATGTAATAAATCAGAAAATTATCTCGGAAGATCTCCCATAGTCATGTAATCAAGCTAAGAATGCTGAACTAAACTGTGATTGTTACATTCATGTCCTGTGCTCTTCAGTAGCTCACATCATCTAATATACAGAGATCTTGTAATAATAACATTTTTAAAACCTTTACAAATATATTTGAATATTAGAGTACTTGTATTTAGGTGGAACTTCACCTTGTAAAAGACACTCATGAGGAGCAGTTTGGGGAGAAGATTAGGTATCAATTCTGGTAACAAGTTAGTAAATTATGCAGTTATGTGGCTGTTCATTCTGGAGTTATATTGAATGGTTACAAATATTAAATCAGCCATTGTGCAATGTGTGTTTACATTTTTGTCTTTTTTTAAAAATCCTTTCCATCTGATCCCATCGCATTAGTATAAGAATTACAAATGTTTTAAAAGCACATACTGTACACTGACATGACACTTCCACCTGACAAGTTAAAAGTATGTGTGAATGCCCTTCACCAATATTCAGACTGTAACTATAGGGAGCAGAGAGCATCATCAGCAGGTGATACATTACAGGCAATAAAAGAATGTCTTCCAACTGGTAGCTGTAGATTTTCTGTCAAAATGAATGAGGTAGTGGAATCACAGCTTCGGAGATAGCTTATAATGAAGCAATTAGGATTAATAGAAACATTAGCACAGGAACAGAGTACACATATTAGCTGAATTCCCTGTGCTACCGTACATTGTTCTCAGCTTGCACCGAACAGAGATTTTAGGATTTGACATATTATAGTTACAGGTAGATACATAAGTACCTGCATGGTACCAGGGAAATGTGCAGAATATTCATCATTTTGTCAGCATATAATGGTGTTTAACATCATGCAAGAATTAAAAATCAATTTACAGTTTGGTTATAAAAGGCCCCAACGGTGAGGGAAAATATGTCTTTTTAAAAGTTGGATTGGAAAAAATATTTAACCATCGTAGTAAATGTGTTGATAGATTTTGGGCTGGATGTGCAATTGTGAGTATGTGCTTTAGTGCCAACCAGTAGAGATAACCAGATAGAAGCCTCTAATTTATATATTTAATATTTAGATATTTATTCTAAATTGTTTCAATTTCCTGACCTATGATGAATCCTGCAGAAAATCTGCATCACATTGGACTAATGATAAGTCAATATATATTCAACTCAGAGTTAAGATAAAAGTAAAAGAGCGATGTAGAGTAATAAGACTTATGAAGAATTAATATTTAAGCTGAGCGAAAATCCTCGGATTCTGCATTTCTGATTCATTTTGATGTAAGGACAACCAGTCAATCTAGAACTCATCAGATCACCATTATTTGTGCCTTGACTTGATGTGGACTCTGGGATTCGTGTAGCTGCTAGGAGGAAGGATCGGCGGGTATGTTAATCACAATGCCACCCACAAAGAGAAAATGACCCTAAACTTAGAGGTCAAGATCAGTTTCATTGTGTCTTGGTTGCATTCACCCTGACTGCAGTGTCATTTACATGGTACACAGTTGAGGGTACTCCCTTGATCACAGAGGCTGATCAAAATATGGGTGGTGGTAGATTAGATCCCATGTAAAATGATAATTTTGTCAACTGGGTTTTGGTGATCATGTGTAGGCTTCACTGTTTCCAGCAATTTGTTTGTGGCCTTAAACACCTCCCAATGGTGTAAGCATTTGATTAATTTGTTCCATTTTGCTGAGCTGACCACTACATGTTTGGTTCACCATGGTATATCATTTGTATTAATTTCCTATTACTTTTTTCTTTCAATTTGATGTCACGCATGGAAGGAAGGTAGATGTGTGAGCCTAAATACATTTTTAGTGTGAGCTTTGAACATATTTCTTCACCGGATAACCTTTACTAAGCACTCACTGTGTATATTCACTAAGCTATCACATGGTCTCTGAAGGTATGTGAAGGCTACAATTGCAATATTACCAATAGGAAATAGACACTGAACTCCGTCTTAGCAGTACAAGAAACTAATCTTTAATTGTTTTCTTTATGGTGTGGTAGTTATTGTTTATGGAAATTAAATATTAGTCGAGTTGACAAAGCATACTCAAATCAACTGACTAAACTTTTGTTTAAGAGAATTATAGAACATAATAGAACAGAACATTTGTTGGACAACATGTTTGGATCATCGGTGATTTGTTTAGAGCAAGGCATGAACGTCATTGTTACAGCTTTTTATTTAATAAAATCTAAAAATGTTCTTATATTTTCACACCACCTTCTTTTGCATCCATTTCGAAATATGATATTAATCATGACACCCATACATATTTAATTAAATGTTATAATGACAATCTGCCTATGGTGTGCATGCCACCCCTGATCCAGTTGTGTACTTTGCCCCAAAATTATTTCATTCCTGGGAGAGGCATTGCTTGCTATGGCTTAGACTTCAGGGGTTCCTGAAGAACATTTGTAGAGCATGCATAACACAGGGTCTGCTGTGCCGATTCTATACATATGTCTGTTAGGAGATCCAGGGTTGGTGCAGTTATGGTATCACGTGATCTAGGTGCTTTTCTGGTTCTTGATCATGTTGCTTTTTACGTGATCTCTCCTATTTTGTTTCTTGCTTTTTTCCCCTTTCTTCACTCCTGTCTGCAGCCTTTCCTGACCTCTGAGCAGTCCCGCCAGCTTCCTGCTTCAGATCTATCTTTCACTACACGCCTTGTGCCAACTTGACCTGGATCTACGTGCAAAGGATTGCCTTCTGGCTCGGACCTGTGAATTTTTTTCTTGTGGTACAAGAACCAGTGTTACGAGTAAGAGTGGAGACGTATCCTGGTGTCTATCCCCCATAATCTGGGTATAGTTTGATCATTTCTGAGTCATTTCTCGAACTGTCCTATAACACTTGCCATCACTGCTACCTATACAGTATTGTACATCCTACTGGCATCTAAAAATTGAAAGGATAAGCCAATGAATCAATCAGTGTTTGTTTATCAGTATGTCTGTGCAATGAAGCTATAACATCAGATTTCCTGCTGACTTGTTAATAATTCATAGGTTGTATACATTAATCTTACACAATGTTCAGCCCATATTGAGATTATGATGGATTTAATTAAACAATCAAACTAAAAGCTTGCAGTACAATTACTATTATGGTTTTAAATGCCAAATTTCCTGCCAGGACATTACGGACATTATTAAAGGGAAACAGAACTTATGGAAACTGCTATACATCATCATGTAAACAGACAAAATCAAGTGGACAACCTGTAAAAACCTTTTTATTTGATGCTCTTTTCACTGTATTATCGCTGTTTTTAAAGGGCCACTGCGGTCAATTCTTTTTTGTATTGTTTTTTAATAACTAAATGTGAAAGCAAATAAAAATAACAATAAAAAAATAAACACAAACATTGCGACTTTTAAATGCTATTTATTGTTAGAGTATTGCTCTAGTTGCTTTCTACCTTGATTCTTCCTGTCTCAAGTGGGTGTGACCTTGTAAACTAATGTAACTCCTGTTTAGTCTAATCACTTGCAGATGTAACTGCCACATTCTGTGTATTCAAAGTCCCCTCACATGTTCAGGACGTTCATGTAAGCCATAATGGGATATTTCTTAGCATGATGCACATTTTTAAATCTATCTATTCAAAACAGTACATTTTATGACCACAGTGGCCCTTCAAATTTAGATATATCGTCTTAGCCTCAGATTGTCTTATTATTTTGCTGCACTTGTGTATTTACTGAGTTTATAGGGAGAAAAATCAAAAACTCTCAGATCCTGAAGAGAACATAAATGACAAGCTCCCTCTAAATGATTGTATATTCTGTTCAGTCCAAATAGAAAGGTGTATGAGAATTTGCAAGTTTTTTTTTAAATTATGTTAGGTTCTTTCATAGACTACAGAAAGAAAAAACGCATGAAGCAGTGAGAATCGAGAAAGCTGGAGGAACGAATGGGATCAAAAAAAATAATAAAAAGAGGGGCATATGCAATTTTAGATAGTAAAAAAAATAAAATTGGTTTCAGTGACCTCAGTAGGGTAGCACTGACAAATGCTATCAGCCTTATTAAATTGTGATTCGGTAAATTTAAGTGGGCTCTATTAAAGCACACAGTATATTTTATTTAAAGAAGTTTTTAGTTAGTGATCTTCTATCCAAAAGCAAGGTCTTCACTAACTAAAAACTTCTGAAAAAAAATATGCTGTGTGCTTAAATAGAGCCCTTTTAAATTTACAGAATCACAATTTAATAAGGCTGTTTGTCTCTTTAAATCCTAGATTAACGAGAATAGGCATATATGTTTGCAAATAGATACAGTGTGCCAATGGTAAACCAGTTTAAAAACATTTACAAAAATGTACTCTACCATTCTGTGTAAGTACAATAGGACACCAATTTTTTGTCCAATGTGGTCTCACTGCATAGAACTTCAAGACACAGCTCATTCTCCTGAGACCCATTATGAGAACATTCTGAACACTTTCCTAGTGTCCAAGTGATCTGTCAAGGTTGTATTGATACTGATTAATGTAAGTTGTCTAAATGAGTTTAACCTTTTTTTTAATCAATAACACACTTTATAAGCTTGCATAAACACTCTCGATTAATGTAAATCGCTTAAGAGGAATGAAGAATTGCTTTAATGGGTCACTGCAGTCTGTTTCTATATGGTCTTTAAACGACTATATGTGATAATAGGCAAAAGGGTTCCATGACTACCGCAAAATAAAAAAAGATTTACTGACTCGAATCTAGGGTTTTTTGCATTTAGCTCTCTAGTTGTAATGTGTACTCGCAGCCTGACTATAGTATACCCGTGGGAGACTCGATGCTGAAACTCAGCAACTTATATAGCAATGATAAAGAACATTACCCATTACCTAACGTGAACCCGCTACACTAGCCCTCACATCCTCCCATATCCCACTATATATATTTATCCATCTATCTTTCGATCTATCTATTTATCTATCTATAACCGTTACCACAGTAGGGAAGGGAATATATGCTAAGAAAAAAAAGTCCAGGTGTGCCCCAGGACCCCACTAAATACCCACCTATCACCCATTTTACCTGTATGTGCCCAGGTACCCTGGATCCCCAAAACAGGGGATCATTAGGCTTCCCCTCCCCTCACCATGTGTGCTTTGGAGAGAGGCCATAAACCCTACACAGGTCCCTAGGAACCCCATGGCACCTAAGATCATTCATCTTTATTCCATGGGGTCTCTATGAACACCATGGCATCTAAGATCATTCACCCTTATGCCATGGGGGACCCTATGGACACCATGGTACCCAACATTAAAGTCTTTATCATGGGTCCCTATGGACACCATGACACCCAACATTAAAGTATTTATCATAGGTTCCTATGGACACCATGGCACCCAACCTTAAAGTATTTATCATAGGTCCCTATGGACACCATGGCACCCAACATTAAAGTCTATACCTTGCAGTCATTTTCTAATATTTGTTTTTTCATTGTGCGGTGGTCCTTTAAAATCTGCATTCATTTATGGCAGCAAGGAAGGATATAGCTGTAAATATAGCAAGAACTATTACTTATCACGGAACATCGCTCAATAGGTGGTGCTGAAGAAGGTTAAGTTTACATGTAAGTGTGTGTTTCACTGTGAGTACTTGCAGAGCTTTATGAGAACACATAGGATGTTCAGTAACTCTTATGGGATCCATGTAAAAGCACTTTAGGTAAAATCTCCTTGAGCACCAGGGAATAGCTTACACATAGAGTCACTAGGACATTTTGTTCACAAGATTTCCAATGGAAGCTATATAATGTGGCCCAATGTTTTTAGTCAAATTCAAAGTTGTTAGATAGAGAGATGATAGGTAGATCAACGGATGATAGATAGATAGATAGATAGATAGATAGATATTATTATTATAAGTATAGCACAATGGTCATATTTATAACTCTATTCAGCCCAACCTCCTCTATAACAAGCATAGGAACATGAAAGTGCTACCCAAATTACATTCATAACTGTCTATTCCCATCATACTGATTTTCCATATCGCTGTAAATACAAGGAAATAAAACCCTTAATTTACCAATGGAGTGGGAGGTGTAGAAATTCAAGTTATTACATTTCTTAAGAAGATAACTCATTTCAAGGCTGTTAAAGAAGCATACCGTGTTGAGGTATAGGGGTGAAATTCAATTTGTTCAGCTACAAAACCAATTTTCATGCTGTAAGTTTTGCCTTTATTGCAAGATGATATGTGAGCTTCAGATCTGCCATAAAGCTGAATGCACCTTATCTGACCATTCATCCATCTAAAACACCTTACAAATGCCATCAGACTGTTGAATGCTCCCAAGGTCACACCAAGGACATAATGGTGCTTGTGCTGTAAGGTGGCTGTGAATGCTCCTATTTTCATGTTATATTATAATTGGCCTGGAAGATTTACTAGGCTGGCCTTTCCAAGATATAGGATAAATCCAGAAAGGATATGAAGGACAGTTTTTAAATGAATTTCACCCAGGAAACATAACTCAAAGTAAAAGCAAAATGAGTGCCTGCAACTATGGGAACATATGGGCATCAGTGACGTATGTTTATTTATTGTTCATTTGAATGTCATAGAATCCAGAAATATCATTGTTCGCTTTATATGTATATTTTTTAAATAAAAATACTTTATACAAAAATATAGATGAAATAATGTGGTGAAATACTGGGTTAAACAAAGAAGCCTGGAAAGAAATTAATGATTGGTTGTTAAGTTGGCATATTGTCATATTGAACTAAAATGTAAAATCATGAATTTAATAAATCCAATGAAATATTAATCATGTGTAATATACTTGTTACCAAAATACACAAGAATTAAATAGTGGTATTACATAAATGCTAACAAGGTGGAAACAGGTTAAACATGTTATAATGTTATAATGGGTGTAATAATATATTAATTGTATGTTCAATCCATTATTTTGGGTGAAATTTCCTAAAGGATTGTAGGTGTGGGTGATAGCCCACAGTAATCTGTGATCAAGCATAGCAAGTCATCGTTACATTTTACTAACGCCTTTTTCCTCTTTAAAAGTGATCTTAATATGGTTTATCATGTGTTATCAAGTACAGGGTGTTTAATAGGTGTGTTAAGGTGTGTTATGGGTGCCATACTGTGAAAACCCAAGTTCTCAAATTTACTAATCACATATATAGTTGTGAGCGTACGGGCCGTTGCTCACGCTTGCGGGCTCGCGCAGCGAGCCGCGGGCCTCGCGCAGCGAGCCAAGGCCCTCGCAAAGCGAGGGCACTGGGCGAGGGCCTCAGTTGCTGGCATGGAGCGCCTTCGCGAGGGCCTCAGTTGCTGGCATGGAGCGCCGAAGCCCTCGCAAAATTCGCGTCGCAACGCAAATAACACGACACACACATTACGACACTCGCAAACAACATACGACACACGTTCACACACATTACGGCCTCGCAACACTCGAACGCAACTCGCGAACATTACAAAATTAAAACCACAATTCATACACACAGCACATACATAAAAACCTTACTTACAGCAACAGGAAGCATCCAGGACTTCAAAAATGCAACTCACACCTTCATTTCACTCAAAATAAAAGAGTTTGCACAATAAAAACTTTGATAAGCGAGAGAAAAAATGGCCGCCGAACAAAACGAAAACGAGGCTACACACGCAAACACCATACGAGACACGTTACCACACATTACGACCTCGCAAACATCGGACGCAACACAAACATTTCAAACACAATAAATACACACAACACACACATAAAAAAATACCTACAGCAAGAGGAACCATCCAGCACCTCAAAAAACCAAGTTACACCTTCATTTCAATAAAAATAAAACACTTTACACACTAATGAAATCGCTAAGCGAGAGAAAAAATGGCCGACGAAAAAAAACAAAACGAGGCTACAGCACGCTCAACACGTAAAACACCACAACACACTCGCAAAACACCACACAGAAATCGAAAACCACTACGAAACACCGACGGATAATCCGCAAAGACGCATAACACAGATAACCCTCCATTTGACGCCAATGTGGAAGTACACCACTACGCTAACGGTTTCGTCTCGTGCACGCACACTATTACACTGCACACATTCATCACGCTTACACAGCAGCTCCACACAACTAATGCTGCAGCAACATGAAAACAGATTGTCAGCTCTTCAACACAATGCTTCAAAATAGGTAAAGTATATTCATTTATTAATATATTATATATTTTAGTATTACACACCAAACAGCATTAGCTCACTTACGATTTGATTGCCGTCATTTTTTGACGGGCAATTCGCTAGTCATAAATATTGCTCATAACTACCCACAATGATGGTTTTGTGATGTGAAAATGAGCCGATAGGTTATGGATGCATTATACAAAATAGCACATTAATATACATTACTGCTCCATATTGTGGATCTAATTATATTACCTGGGATTTGTAAATCTCGTGTAGACATGAGTCATGGTAAGGTGTAATGTGCTGAGATTTAACATGCGTCCACATAGTAAATCTCCTCTTTCCCAGATTAATAATTATCTTCATATTGGGGACATAAGCATGAGAGAAAGCTTCCTGTGGATTTCAGAACCTGTTACATTACCATAATTTAAAGGACAATTTAAGTCCCATATTATTAGCATATTCTTTGAAGATCTAATCTTGATTGTAAGGCAAATGTATTTTAAAAAGATAAATAGATAAAAAACAGCCTTTAATATTTGTTATATGCAATTATTTACAATGAGCGGCCTTTATTTTTTCGGCTTGTTGATTTCCAGTTGTTTTGCATTTAATTCAAGCCATTCTTATTTCCACATTACTATGGCAGCCCTTTCAATTGAACTGAATGGAGATCCTACGTGCAACCATTGAGTTCTAGATGACAAGTTAGGTTAAAAAAAATAATGTCGGCCATCCATTACGCCAAATTTAACATAACAGTTATTGATTAAAGACCATATTTATATTTTTACTTCCTAAAATAAATTTCCTCAAGCGCATACTACAAACCTTTAAAGGCACTTAGATCACTGGTTAATTTGCATTAAAAGAGTTAATTATTAGGTCTCTAGTATTTCCTCAATCTGTTAATGCAACTCAGTACCTCTTAGCAGCCCCATCCATCCTCAGGTCTTGCCATCTAGAGTTGTGTTTCTAAAATATATGAATAGGTTTGTAAGACAGTCTATTGATTGGGTTAGTACTATTGCAAACCGTGGAGTCTAGAATGACAGAGATATGTTTAAAAAAGATTAAGTATCTCTTTAGGCAGAACATGTGGATAGGCATATGCAGAATAAGGAAAACACTGGTATGATCAATGTGAAGTTTGCTTGCCATTAGTGGGATGAGAGGGCATATTTTGCCCTTTTGGATCGCTAGCTTGTCGTGGTAAAAGGGCTTGTATACCTCAATGAAAATATATGAAAGATTACACTTACAGAAGATCAAGTGAGCTGATAAGGAAAAGAGAAATATAAATGTAGCTGCCACTTGTTTAGAACTAGAAATGTCCTCTGGGCATGCCTATGAACAAGGGATTTATTTTATTTTAGAGAGTGTTTCAGTGAAAGGTTAAATCTGGAAGTGGAATGTTGACAAGTTGTCATACAGAATATACAATAAAGGAGTTGGAAAAAAGGAAATATGGACTTGTGTACAATTCAATCAAGTAGCCTTGAAACTAAACAGAATAGAGAAACAAGCATATATGGTTACAAAAAGAGAGAACTAAAGTAACATTTCTTTAGATTAGGTATAGTTTATGTTTGATGACGTCAATACACAAAATGTAACACATACATGCCAATCAACTTCACTAAATGCATAGTCGTTTTTTTTATTACACATCCTATTGATATTGGCATGGTTTAAAAATGTCTACTAGTAAACCAGGCATTGGCATAGCAAGGGGGGGGGGGGGGGATGCGTAAAGGGAGAGGGAGAAGGGGGATCAGAGAATCAGAGAAGTGAGAGGGAGTGAGAGAAGGGGAGACAGAGAAGGGGGAGAGAAATAAGTGAGAAGGAAAGGGAGATAAGGGGTAGAGAAGGGAGAGAGAAAGGGAGAGAAGGTGTAGAGAAGGTAGAGAGAGAGAAAGGGGAGAGAAAGAATTGAGAAGAAAAGGTGATGATCAGAACACAATAGTCTAAGTTGGTGAAGTGAAATGAGAATAATATATACATAAAAACATTTTTTGAAATAGAAAACAGAAAATTGGAATGTGCATATGTATTTGTTATGAAGCCCCAAAAAAGCTCTGGTGCAACCAATTACCTTAAGAAGTTACCTAATTGGTGAAACGATGTCCACCTGCGTGCAATCTAAGTGTCACATGATCTGTCATTACATATACACACCTTTTTTGAAAGGCTCCAGAGGCTGCAACACCTAAGCAAGAGGCGCCACTAACCAATCAATGCCGTGAAGACCAAGTAACTCTCCAAAACAAGTAAGGGACAATGTTGAGAAGTACAAGTCAGGGTTAGATTATAACAAAATATCCAAATCTTTGATAATCCCCAGGAGCACCATCAAATCTATCATAACCAAATGGAAAGAACATGGCACAACGGCAAACCTGCCAAGAGACGGCCGCCCACCAAAACTCACGGACCGGGCAAGGAGGGCATTAATCAGAGAGGCAGCACAGAGACCTGAGGTAACCCTGGAGGAGCAGCAGAGTTCCACAGCAGAGACTGGAGTATCTGTACATAGGATGACAACAAGCTGTACGCTCCATAGAGTTGGGCTTTATGGCAGAGTGGCCAGAAGAAAGCCATTGCTTTCAGCGAAAAACAAAATGGCATATTTTGAGTTTGCGAAAAGGCATGTGGGAGACTCCCAAAATGTTTGGAGGAAGGTGCTCTGGTCTGATGAGACTAAAATTTAACTTTTCGGCCATCAAATAAAACATTATGTTTGGCGCAAACCCAACACATCAACCAAAGAACACCATGCCCACAGTGAAACATGGTTGTGGCAGCATCATGCTGTGGGGATGTTTTTCAGCAGCCGGGACTGGGAAACTGGTTAGAGTTGAGGGAAAGATGGATGGTGCTAAATACAGGGATATTCTTGAGCAAAACCTGTACCACTCTGTGCGTGATTTGAGGCTAGGACGGAGGTTCACCTTCCTGCAGGACAATGACCCCAAACACACAGCAAAAGCAACACTTGAGTAGTTTAAGGGGAAACATATAAACGTGTTGGAATGGCCTAGTCAAAGCTCAGACCTCAATCCAATAGAAAATCTGCGGTCAGACTTAAAGATTGCTGTTCACAAGTGCAAACCATCCAAATTTGAAGGAGCTGGAGCAGTTTTGCAAGGAGGAATGGGAAACAATCCCAGTGGTAAGATGTGGCAAGCTCATAGAGACTTATCCAAAGCGACTTGGAGCTATGATTGCCGCAAAAGGTGGCTCTACAAAGTATTAACTTTAGGGGAGTGAATAGTTATGCACATTGACTTTTTCTGTTATTTTGTCCTATTTGTTGTTTGCTTCACAATAATAAGAAAAAAACATCTTGAAAGTTCATATGCAAATCCTCAAACAATCCATGTTAATTCCAGGTAGTGAGGCAACAAAACACTTCCAAATTGTCTTTTTGCACTGGGCCCATATATATACAGTATGTATATATGATGATGGCACCAGTGGGGGACCCGGGAGTGCCTAATACAGAAAAAAAATTGTGACTCCTTATATCGTAACCTTGACATTTAGCACTAGCCTAAATAAGGTTCTTGCTATTCTATCTTATAGAGCTACTGGCTCAAATTCGGTCTTAGCTTGGCAGAAGGGACCAATTACCCGTCACACATTCTAGAAGGGCAGAATACTCAAATGAATTAAGGTTGGTAGCTCAGCACAATGTTTTCTTGGTTTCAGTGGCATAGCTATATAATAATAACAATAATAATAATAATTGTAGTAATATATATATAGTAAATAAATAGTAGTATTGTGTTCACATTTGAATATCTAAAACAAGTTAAAAAGCTCAGAATTCCGAGAAATACAGTTATTACACTGCACTCTGGGAAGCTGAGCAGGGACATGCAAATGTGCCCACAAATGCTTCGTTCTTCAATCCATGACCATGTTAAACATGGCTTCCTTTAAGCTTATGCTCGCTGCATTACACAGCTTTTTTTGTAAAGCCAATGTTGGATTATACACAAGCTGGGAATCCTACCCACGTACAGCCGTTTCAACGTTACTGCATATCATCAGTGTGGGGCAGGATCTCAGCTTGTGTTGTGGACCTTATGAGTAGGTAGTTCACCACAACAATCATTTAATATATGGTGGGCAAAAGATCGTTAGAAGCCCTCGACCGTACATATATATATATACGCACCTAGGGGGGCGGCAAACTCGGTGTAGCCCCGGGCAGCAAAGGCTCAGTGAGCCTTATGGATGTCTGAATCGCAACAATTTTTCCCCACTGATTTTAATGTAAGAAACAGAATTAACTGGGTCTCCATGAGTCCTTGTTTATACATCCTCTTACTCAGTTATAAAATAAAGGTTCATCTGTTGTTTTAGAGTTAGTTTTCCATAATATAATTTTTTTTCCAGGTGGAATTTTTTTTTGTAATGTATAAAATATGTTCTTTTAAAGTTTTGATAACATGTTTGAACTAAAGTGGCACTTTAACCTTAAGATCCTAAAGTTGCCACACCTGGAAAGTCATATATTGTGCAGGAAATATGCTGGGAACACTTAATCTTTTTAATAGATATAACAAGAACATAAACTATTATTCCATAAACATCTTTGACTAGTAAATAAAGGAATATCAACGCTATGGGCTAGTTCACCATGCTGAATGTCAGCACCATTTCTGCATGGGCTTCTGTACTACAGTACGTACCTACATCTTGAAACTGTCATTTAGGATTCTCTTAGAGAGCTTATCTACCGGTCATCGGAGAGCAAAGGAAATATGTGACACATTGAGAAATGTGGGTGAATGAGTTGAGAAAGATAATGAGGAGAGTTTGACTTCTTAAACATGTCACTGACAAAATAGAAAACTAATTAGTGAATAAGTGTCCTTTCAATAATGGTTCAAATCTCTTAGGTGACCAGTCAGGCTCTCAAAGGAACACATTCCTAGAGGTCTAGCCATACCAATCATGCATGGAAACTTGCACCATAACACCAAATTATTTTTCAAAATAGAGGAGTATTGTCTATATAAAGTAAATGCCAAAAAATAATGCACATGGAGGAACATTACATAACTTAAACAAACTCTAATGCACACACAAAACAGAATTTTAATGGCACCCTTGTAAATCCATAAGCTATACCCATGCAGTAAATTAACACCTAAATGAATGAAGGCCTGTAGGCCATCCCAGGCTCCCTGGGTTTGAAGGAGGGCCACTTGACCTGGTAGGACCGGGGGTATGGAGAGGAGGTGGCTAGCTGCGGGGTGGAGCCATGCATATATGGGCTTTCACGTGTGAAGGTACCCACCCTCACATCCCAAAATTATTGTGGTAAATATACGGCAAAAAAAAAAATAAAGCCTAAGGAGGAATATTTAAGTTGAAAATATTCTTGTCTTGTTGCTTATGTCTTGTTGTTATGTGAATGTTTTAATGTATATTGATGTTATCATAATATGTTTATGTTGTTGTCACAGCGGCGGGTGGTAAGGGGAGTCAACGGGCCAGTGGTAAAAGGGGGGGGGGGGGGATCCTACCCTATGGTGGTACAGATCTTCCATCATGGTAGGCCCTGGACGAGTGTCCAGGGCACAGGGCGTATCGTTGCTAGCCAGGCTCCTCCCCTCATGTGGTGATGTTTATTTACTTACGGTCACTGGTATTAAGTAATTTGTGTTTCCCAATAAACGCTGTGGCTGGTTTCCTCCCAAGAAGTGGTCTGTGTCTAATTATTATACTTAATGTGTTAGTGTAAAAATCCTGGTACTCAAATACCCAACTGGGCCTTGCCTAGATCATGTTAGTGAAACATTAACAATTCTTCATAGATGAAGTTTAGAGTCTTCAAGTTTTCTGAAATTTCAAAATCTTTGAAAACCATACAGGTGGTCTACTGAAAGATATCACTCACTGCATTTTTTTAATTGCTCTTTTAAGGTTTGATAATGTCTCTTATGCTGCTGATGGATGCATGAATGGAGGTTAGTGGAGGAAATTAATCTTGGTACATTCTGGGGTTGGCAGCAGAAGCCAAGTCAAGGGACAGTCCAGTGGTTGAAGCAGGCATCAATAGAATCAGCATAACCCAAGGATGATGCCTATATGCAGCCCATGGGCAAAACAGAGAATTGCTGCTCAGATATTTGAGCATTTAATAGGCACCAGTTCTTGAGTGGACTGCCTCACAAGAGGCACTGCGTTTGCACATGTCAGTTGGTGCATTGAAACTTGGCGTCAAATTAGGACCTAAGAGTAGAGCAAAAAGGATACTGAATACTTGCAGGTACAAATTTATGTGCAGCATCCAGCAAAGGATGCAGTGTGGGGGCAAACAAAAAATTGCTTAAGGAGCTAGAGGTAAGGCCTACAGAGACTAGGCCTAGGGTGGCTAACATGACACATATAATGTTTTGTATCTTTGCTAATAAAAGTGTTGGATTTGTTTCTTGTCTTTATCACTAAATGTATTACTTCTTTATTCTATACTACATCTTTCCACCATAAATATTACAGAGGCCTGACTCAGCATAAATATGTTTTTAGCAGCAGACCTTTATCTAATGTTGTAAGACTTAAACACAATGAATTATACATTAATTTGTGGTCAAGAATCACTTTTAATTCTTAATAGCATGTCATGCAAACAATGAATATTTAAACCAGTCTGGGGGAAATAGATTGTCCACGTTTAGAATGAAATGGACATAGTTGAAAATATTTAAAAGGTGGCATTGAAGTACTACATCCAAAAGTCAAAGTCTTATAACTAATGCATAATGTCCCTTTTGTTTAATTACTGTACTTATATATCTGTACATCTTCTGTAATGGGTTCATATGGAGACAAGGATGCTCGACTCTGTTAGCAAGGAAAGAGCTATTAGCGTTATAATTACAGGATATCTGGACTGGCTTTAGAATAGCTCAAATTGTTTCTTGCTCAGAGCACTATAGGATAAAGTCAAGGTCACCTGAGCATCCAGAATCCCTCTTTGTCCTACTGCCCACTGTAATTCAATTGACTTTTATATACAATGTACTGGGTTATTTTCGGACAGAGTGGGGAACCTTTTATTACTACGGAGGGGTGCTGATCCACCAGTATATCAAAAATGTACTTCTCTACAGGAGCAGACTTGAAGTTGTAATTGCAAGCTGATTTCTTCTGGGCATGCATGGGTATAGGTAACACATTCCAAAAGATCCAATGATATAACAAAATCCCTTCACTCCACAGATAAATAAAACAAACACTACCACTCAGGCTCCAAGCTGAGTCATTTATTTAACCCAAGTGCTCAAGTCAAACAAGATGGAAACATTCTATGTGCAGACAGAATATCCAAAAAACTAATTTTCTCTAAAAATGATTTATTGTCAATTGTTTACACATCGTTAGTAATTTTCCAAAGTGTGTTTCTGCTAAAATACAGTGTTTTTAGATGAACTTTTTGTGCTTCAAGCTTTTTCTGTGTTTGTATGTATACAATGAGCTGTATCTCCAGCAGAATTATTCTGGCTCCTACACCCCTGGCTCCTACGCCCATGCCTGAGAACCTTCTAATTAAACCACCTATAACCTTGTAAACATATAGTTTTATTGAGTCAGGTACTTTATATGGTTTCTTTTGAAGTGTCAAGTGTGTATTTAGCATGATGACGGCTTTTCTCCTAAGTATGTGCTCGTGTAAAGCTATGTAAACACTCGTATTTCAAGAGTCATTGATGACCACCTTGATATCAATTTGTACACATAAGACAAAACATGTCAAGGATAGTATGAAAATATGCAAAGAGACACATTCAGCACCTGTGAAATTCCCCTCTCTAGATGTAGGGACTTTAGAATGCAAATAAAAAATTTTGAAAACATTATTAAAATAAACATCTGATTTTTTTAAACCCCCTAGCTTTAAGGACAAGTTAAGCTCTCTAATTTGCTGAAAATATTAGAATTTTAAAGCTCAAATGTTAAAATATGTTTATTAATATATTTATTTATGAATCATGTATAATTTTTTTGTTATTCAGCAAATTCTAAATTGTTGATTTTAAATTTGCCGCTTAAGGGGTTAATGTTTTCAGTGACTGTAATAAATACCTATTCTCACCAGAGTGACTAATGACAAACTAAAATCACTTATCCCACCCATAGTGGTTTCAGTTTTGACCTCCAAGGTTAATGACCACCATGGAGTAATCTCTGTGTGGCAATCCTATGGGATGATGCCAACTCATTATAATTAAACTAGCTGAAAACTCCATCTGTTCATAGTTATTATGAAATCTTAGCTTACTGGCAGCCAGAGAAAAACATCCATAGATAAACTGAAATGAAGCCTAAACCACTGCCCAATGGCCAACAGAGAGCCTGACATGACGGGTGCTAAAGGGATAAAAACCCACGTAGACATGACAAGCATTGAATAACCCTGAGTCCTTCACTGTTTGAATCCCAGGGATTTTTAATGATAAATTATGATGCCAAAATCCTGTTTTATATTTCTTTCTATCAGATATTTGTAGAGGCTGCAGCTCTTAAACAATCAGTGGGATAAAAGTCTCAGGGTTTTGCTTTTTTTTACATGGCTATGTAAACAATTTGTTAACTTTTTCCATTCATGATATGTGTGTGTTTTAGTTCTTCATTTAATATACATAACTTACAGTGCAGATATTATATCAGAGATTAAATCAGACTTTATCTTTATAGTATATACAAAGTATACACAGGTGTAGGTCAATTGGTTTCTCTATACAGGTATGAATGTATTTAATGGTGTAATTGAATGATTAATCAAAAAAAGTGCAATAAATGTGCCCCTTATTCCTTATAAATATACGTGCATTAGTGTGTTAATTGTACTGTACAGGTACTATTGTTATTATTGTTTATTTTAGGGGGTTGGTAACTTTAGTAACAGGATGGGGAAAGGGCCATGTGATTGTTATTGTTTTGGGTTTTAAAATGTGACTGAAGCAAGAATAAAGCCTCAGTCTGTCTCTGAACTAAGAAATGATGTGGCTCATCTGATGTGTCCTGCTTCTCCATGAATGATGTTATGATCTGAATTGAATTGCTGGGTGCTGAGGTGAATAAAGTCAAAACCTGCAGACTGCTCCTGTAAGACAAGGCAGGAGAATTAGGGGTGCATGAACCGACTCATCTCTGGGTCATGATAAGAGGGCAATATAACAGATAAGCAGGGTGTAGCAGTGAGAAAGCTTTAGGATGCTCTCTATGCAAAAATGAGCCAGCTTCAACTATATTTAGAGCTTGTGACCATTTTGGTAGATAAAAGTTTGTGTGAAATAATATATTAAATACCTAAAATGTTGTCACAATCCTGCAGTAGGAAAGGTAAAGAATACTCAGAGGCTCATGTACCTTGTGTATGAGCATGTACCTTGGGTATGTTTGGCTTGAGTGCTCCATACTTGTGTCCAACTGAAACTGGACACTGACCTACAAAATTCTCAAATTAGTAATTTAGTATTATGGTCACCACCATTTGTTTCAGGCTTCACTATCCTGAGATGTGTCTATTTACTCTAAACATTGCTGATTGAAGTTTTATTTTAGTAAATAAACAGCACTATTAAAAGAGTTTCCAACAAGAACCTGTGGAGTATTTTTGTGTTCTAAATAAACTGTATTTGGTTTGATTTGAGAGTTTACTAATCTAAAGTAATGAGACTTAACTACTGTAAGAAACAGTACTCAAATCGTCTTTATTCTAAACCAATCAGATATATAGTTGTCATAATTGAGAGTTTGTTGGTAACGCTATGTTAAAAATTACGGGCTTGTGCATGCGCAATTAGCTCCAAAGGCACTTATTACGGGCCCATATCATAGAGGGTGGGAGAGCCACTCATCGCTAGGCCCCCAAGTTAGAGGGGGGAGAGCCTCGCATTGTGTGGCAAACAGCATTGCCAGGCTTTAAATTTTATTGCTGTAATTGTTTGACGGACAAGTCGCTAGTTAAAATATAGTTTGCTCTCTCTTACTGTTCATTTTTTATTCACAATCATCAATACACAAAATCAATTTAATTGAAGGAGTTCACTTATAGAACTTCAAATGTATGTGTAGAGGTTTAACACTTGCTTTTTATTAATCTAAAACCTTTGTATGTCAGTGATGTGAGCTGCTGAAGAACAGTGAACGTGAAAGTAACTGTCACAGCATAAAATTCAGCTGTAGCCTGGTTGGATCTTTAGCTGGCTCATGAATATTTTGGCCAAATCAGCTTACAATGCCCATTGTTGGTGATAAAATTCCATTTTAAAATAGTAGCTTCCACACTTCACAAATATAGTCGGTGACAAACTAGGCAAGTTCCACAACTTTTACATAGATAGTTAATCTTTTCTAAGAGTGATCTTTAGTTTTAAAGAAACTTAATTCTCAGTAGTTGTTGCATCCCCTTCTAGATCAATACTTTGTTGTGGTGAAGGGGCTTGTGTACCTCAATGAAGCTGTGAGTTATACCATGCAGGGCCTCCCAAGATGGACAGGTCATAGCAGGAAGGTCAGACAAATTCTGGCCCACTGGAGAAGGAACTGGCAACCCACTCTAGTATATTTGCAATGAAAACCTTATGGATGAGAATAGCAGGCACAGGATCTGCCTGGTGTGATGCAGTCCATAGGGTCACAAAGAGCAGGACATGACTGATTGGTCTGAACAACAACAAAGTATTGCATATGTTCAGCTCTTCAGTAACATAAATATTTTTCTTGCAGATTATACTGGTTTGCGGATAGAAAGCTGATTAGAAATAGTATCCACTGTATATACAGGATGAGAAGAAAAAACATTCTGAGCACATCTTCATGGCTCAAAAAGTGAAGTTTATTTTCCACACAATTTCAGTCTTTTAGCTGCTGCTAAGGTTCCTGTAGTCCCTGAAAGCAACATATATATGTATATATGGATCCCATGTATGATGCACACAGGTGATACATTTCAAGCTTCATTTGCATATCACTAACCAGAATCCTTAGTGGCAGTGGGATCACTGTTCACTGATTAATTGTGTTGGACAACAGGCCTCCTGGTCTGCTTGAGATATGTATTTATACTTAAAATGTATATTTCTTTCCTTACCCTGACTAGAAATGATTAACCCTTACCAATAATAATATCTTTAAAAAAAGTTCCTATGTATTCTTTTACAGTGTGTTGTTTTTAGGGGTATTTTTTTATATACTCCATTTATACACCACATCCAAAGTTATTCCTGTACAGATAAAACAGGGCGCAAAGAAGAGGCCACAGCTTGATTAATAATAAATAACAGACTGTCTGCTCGGACATTCACTGAAGTCTCCAGGAAGCCATCTGTTATAGTTCAGACATTCAGTGATACATAACTATCTCTTAGAGTCACTTGAGTAAATATCAGTTCACATGGAGCCAAGAGCCAGCAGGGAGAGCAGAAGCATGTCCCACAATGCATGTGCTGGCTTATGTCTCTATTAAGTTTATATTATTATCTTGTCATATAAACAGGACATGGCTTATGTGTTTAAATATTTCAAAAATGATCACGCATTGGGCACAATAAGAAGGGAAACCCTATAAACAAAATGTTCTTCATGCATTTAAAGGTATATACAAGTTTCCTGGGTTTCAAATGTTTAGTAAGAAACAGACAGTGACTTATCAGAAAAATATGTGTTATATAATTTATGGGCAGGAAAGTAAAATCCAGCTTTGAACACTCACAGGAAAGTTACATAACAAAGTATGCAGAGGAAATGCAGCTAGGTATGAAGTTTGACCTTTTAAAGGAAGTACTTGCTGCTGGATGGAATCACATTGTTGGGTGGGGTCTGAGTTTACAACTGAATCAGAGCACAAGGATATAGAGAGAAAGAGACTAGATATCCCAGGCTTTGTTGCAACACAGGAACCATAGAGTATGATACAAATGTATCTGCTTTCTCCTGAATTTATGCTAATCTTAGCAGGGATTTTCAGGTGTGTCAACTAACAAAAGCCTCAGCTTACAAACTTAAAAGATTTAGCAAACATCAGGGTGAGTTTGTAAATGTTTATTTTGGTATTTTTTCATTAAAAAAATGTTTGCATACACTACATATTCTCCTCTATCAGATGTATTCATAATCCAGGAAACTTAGATATGTCTTTAAAAAATAATTTTCTAAATATTACACAAAGTGTCTTTTGGTATAAAGTGGTTTATAGTGTATGATACTATTGCTTACTTAGGATACTTGGAATCCATTGGACAATCACCAGTTTGTGTTTTATTGCCATCCTTTTAAATGTAAAATTAACTAAGCACACACAGGTAACTGAGAAACAAGATAATATTTTATTTTCTTAAGTCAATATCATTTCTTTTTCAAGCAAAGAAAAAATGTGCAGGGGATAAAATTATATTATTTTAAATTGTTACTACACAACATTTGGGATTGCTGTAGCTCTTATTTTTCTCACATAGCATAAGCAGCCGTAGTGGTTGGTAGTGGCTTATGACCATTTTAGAGAGTGGTGAAATTCTTGGACAATACATAATAATGACATAATGGAGGAAAATCACATACTGTATATAGTTGTCAGCATTGCGGGCTTACCAAAAGTCGTTGGTAATGCAATGCTAAAACTGCGGGCGCTCATCCCTACGTCCCGCGAGACAGGCAGTACGGGCCGCAACTGCGAGATGAGCTGTTTGCCGCCCATAAGGCCTCAACGGCAAACCTCGCAATGCGAGATGTTGCGGCCCGTAACCACAACTCCCGCGGCACTACCTGGTTCCTGCCAAAGGAGGACTCATCGCGAGGCACACCAGCCTCGCATCACCCCCAAAGTACCTGGTTCCTGCCAGTAGACAGGGGCTGCATTGAGCGCTGAAGGCGCTCATTGCAGGGCTCGCAATGAGCACCAGAGGCGATCAACGCAAGGCCCCCAAGGCTCGTATCACCCCCAGTGTCTCTTCCCTCCTTCCCCTCATCCTCCCTCCTAATCCCTTCCCCCCTCTCGCATGTGATGTCACGTCATTAGCATATGCTGGGTCCCGACACAGCCAGAAGACGAGATGGAGAGCAGAAGGACCAGCTGATGAAGGTAAGTGAGGGAAGAGGGGGTAAATAGAGAGGGGGAAAGGGATGAGGAGGGAGGAGGATGATGAGGAAAAGGAGACACTGGGGGTGATGCGCCTCTCCAATTACCCCCCTTCTCCCCTCACTTACCTTCACTTACCTTCATCAGCTGCTCCTTCTGGTGGAGATGAGCGCCGTAGCCCTCATCCATATGACCCATACATGTCTCTTCTGGTGGAGATGAGCGCCATATACTATACATTTCACTGGTGGCGTCACTTCTGAATCAAGGCTAAAGAAGACCGAAGCGCGCAAATCACCGCCAAGCACGCACGAGTTAGCCAGGAACAACCTCGGGATCTCGGGGCAAAAAAATGACCTAGCAAAGATACTAATTTAATGGCCAAATCGTGGAAATCGAAAAACATGAAAAAAAAGAAAAAAATTCAAATAAACATAAAAACACACTCACACACACCACAGGGGGAATGCCAGGGCGCCTGGGAGTGAGGTTGCATGCAAATTTAAGCCGAAAATTGCCGAGTTTCAGCACTCCAAAATCGGCTAAGCGAGAAAAAAAATTATGGCCGAAAAAAATTAAAAAGAGGCTAGAGGAGAATAAGGGGCAAAAATCACCACCAGGCATGTACGAGTTACACAGGAACGTAGCAGATACAAAATATACCATTACAACGGATGGAAAATGCTCGCGAGTCAAGTAACACATAGAAAAAAATCGCCATTTTACAACACTAACTTGCAAATAATAACATTACAATTCTAAAATGGCGCTTTACAATCCTAAACAAACGGTTTGGCCTCGCGCACGCAGCCGATTTACACTGCACACTTGACACATTGCTGACACTTTCTCCTCAGGTGATCAACACTCCAACTGTACATTTTCAGATGCATGGAAATCCAAATAGATTGTTAGCTCTTCAGGATATTGATTGCTGCATATTAAGTATAAATAGGTAAAGTATATTCGTTTATTAATTCATATTAATGTATTAATTCCCTGTACTAAATACATTTTATATTTTACACTGTACTTATATATCTGGCTTCGCGAGGGGATCGTTGCAAAGCAGGAAACTTGAAGTACACGAGGGGAGAGGCTCGCAATGAGCACCGAAGGTCCACAGTGAAGCAAAAGCCATACATTGTGTGGCAAACAGCATTGCCATGGCTTCAAATTTTATTGCCGTCATTTTCGACGGTCAAGTCGCTAGTATACATATAAAAGCTGAAATTATAAAGAAAGTTTTTCTGTAACCGGTTGACTAATTAGTAATGTGTGACAAGTTATGAGATCTTGAGTTTCTTGTAATGTCATGTGATACCAAGTTAGCAAATGTTTACAAACTGATAAAGCACTGAGTATATTTGCATCACTATATCAGCACAGGTGATTGATGCAAAGAACATGAGCTTGATGGAACTCAGAGGGACAGTGGCTGACAGGTATGCCTGGCTTGCTGCGGTCCAGCATCATGGAGAGTCAGACACATCTGATTGACTAAACATCAAAAAACATTACCACATACTTTATTAATTTTGCTAACAGTATACTTACTACATGAGGAGTTGGTCAGTACTTGGATGGGAGACCATCTAGGAATACCAGGAGCTGTATGCTGTGGCCCATTGGAGAAGGAACTGGCAACACACTTCAGTATCTCTGCTCCAGGGCACACGCTCCATTATTTATGTACATATATATATATATATATATATATATATATATATATATATATATATGCACACACATATATAAGCATCACCTCTTCACAACACCCACCACTCTCAGCATCCATCCCCACAAAGCACCCACCTCACATAGCACCCATATCTATCTCCTTTGTGCTTCCCTCACAGAACCCATCCCCCTGTCACTTTGCAGCCCTTGCTCTCTTACTTTCTTCCCTGATACACATCCCCAGCAAGCTGATTGCTCCACACTGCCACCTGTTAGAGTTTCAATAGAAATGCTCTTTTGTTTTAAACAGATACACACAAATTACTGGCTGGGCGTGTGGTCAAGGAGACACAGGTGGGTCCCAGTGGGGCATTGGCGTGGAGGGAGGTCCCAAGGGGGACCCCTAGACTCCTGAAAAAAATTAAATGCAAATATTTTTTTGACTTAAATTACTTAAATTACTTAGCACTGCACTCCCTCCCCCCACCCCAGAGGAGGGCCCTGGGGCACTGCATTGCCTGCACTACTGGTAGATCCGCCCCTATGTACGTAGCGCTATATAAGGGTTAAGTTCAGGGCAAAAAACGATAGCAATATTAACACATTGCAAAGGATGGATAGTTCTGACTTTGAGGTTAGAATCCAGTGATTCTTATTGCCTTAAGCATTACAGAAAAGAAACCAACGTTTTTTAACAGAGATAAAACATTTTTAGGCAGGGTGGGTAACCTGGAGCATGCTCACTTTGGAGATGCAGAGGTTATGAGATTGTAACTATCGCCCCCATTATTATACAAAGCATGTTCCAGGTTACATACTCAGCTTAATTAATGTTTGTTTTCTTGTCAGTAGTGCTTGGGAGAATGAAAGAGATAGGGGTGGGGGTACAGCAGCAGCTATTCATGGCTAAACCTTTGCTGGCATTTGCACAATTAACAATTAATCTGCATATTGTAGATCAGAGGAGATCTTAAAAGGTTGAACTTGATGGACTAAAAGTATTTTTTCAACCTCCTCAACTTTGTAACTATGTAACTATGTATGTTTCATATTAATCAATGGGGAACTAAAAAATAGATGTAATATGAAAATAACTTTAACAGTGGCATCTCATTTCAGATCACTTGTTGTGGTGAAAGGGCTTGTGTACCTTAATGAAGCGGTGAGCTATACCATGCAGGCATGGCCGGATTACTTATTAGGCCAACTAAGCAGCCGCCCAGGGGCGCTTCCCTGTGAGGGCCGACACTTTTTTTTTTAATTGTTCCTGGCTTAAAAGAAATTAAATACTGCAGTTCATAGACTGGCTACTAGGAGGTAACCACCTAGAACAAGAGAGTTACAACAGGAAAGGGAACTTACATGTACAGAAAAGGAAAACATGGGTCTGTGCCTAGGGGCTCCAAAAAGGTAGATCCAGTTTGGCATGCAAGGTCACCCAAGATGGGCAGGTCATAGTAGAGAGGTCAGACAAAAAATAGATGTAGTATGAAAAGAGCTTTAACAGTTGATATTATGGCATCCCCCTTATGGACTGCTACCTTGTAATGGTGAAGGGGCTTGTGCACCTCAATGAAGCTGTGAGCTATACCATGCAGGTTCATCCAAGATGGGCAGGTCATAGCAGAGAGGTCAGACATAAAATAGATGTAGTATGAAAAGAGCTTTAACAGTTGATATCAAGTGTGTACTGAGGTCCATAGGGTCACGGAGAGTCAGACATGACTGAATGACCAACACAAAACAGACCAGGAATTTTTCAGGCACTCTTACAGCTAATACAATATGGGATTCACTTATCACAGGGTGTGAAGGGCTGCAATAGCTTTCCCCCCTCAGAAATGGACCACATCTAAGCACCTTGCAGCCCGCTGCGACGCTTAGTGAATCTCCCCTGTCTGCCTTGGTCAACCCGCACTGCCCCTGGCGTATCTATCTTACATCCTCTGCACCATGTCCCTATGTAAATGTGTGCAGATGAACCGCTAATATATAATTTCAACTGCAAGGAAGATATAATGTGGGCTCTGATTTTATTGTATCTTCAATATATTGGGTGTAGAGATTTAAAGAGATTTAACTGTGTGTGTGTGAATGACTTTAATCAATAGCACTGAATCTACACTTACAGTACCTAAATCTAATTAAAAAGGTAGCACTGTGTCAAAGTGTAATTAGTAATTTACACCTCAGTGAAAGGTGCAGCAGAGACGCATTATCTTGATATAAGCTCCTTTCATTTGCATTCTAAATGTGCTCTGATCTCATATAGGATTCCATTATGTTTACTCTGACAGCACTTGCAGGCGCAGCTTCTCTCATGCCCCAACCTGCCCCTGATTGACTGGGAATAAATCTTTACGCTTACCAAATGTTAATTGGAAATGTGGCTCCTGTAAAAGTCTCTGGAGTGAAACTGAATGAGCAAGGCAAAATAACAGAATGGTTGGGAAGGCTTTGTTTGTTCAGAATAACGGAGAATATACTATGTGTACATACATTATTTTAAATATGCAAACTATTTTTAGGATTTAATAAAAGAACAACCAAATTTACTATCTTTTATAAGCAATTATGTTGCTGGGGAATGTAGCATTTTTGGGTTCTGCTGATCAGTGTCCTGAGGTGTAAAGACTTTGACTATAGAGGGACTTTATATCTCCACAATAGGAATGTAGTATCTAAAAGTTCCAGTGTATTCCATAGGACTAAAGAACAGCTCATAATAGTTGAAAATGTTGTATATAGCAAAATAAAATAAAATAAGAAGTAAATAATGATTATTAATGTTGAGAATCCCCTTCTGGATTGTTACCTTGTCGTGGCGAAGGGGCTTGTGTACTTCAATGAAGCTGTAACAAGCATCAGAGCCCTACATAAGAGTACAATTCATGGAACCCAGGAGAGGAGCTACTGCAGGTGCAATGTACTGGGACTCACTACAGGGTAGGGCACCTCTGCTGCTGATCTAACTTGGGGTAAAGGGGCATGTCATAGCAGAGAGGTCAGACAAATTGCGGTCCACTGAAGAAGGAACTGGCATCCCACTCCAGTATATTTGCTAAGAAAACCTTATGGATACTCACGACCATAGACATGATGATAAATGACATGTTGCTGTGAGTCGGGTCACGGAGAGTCAGACGTGACTAAACAATGTTGAGAATATGAGTGTTTGCTGAAATCGATCAACAGTCACTTCGGTTCTCTGGAGCTGCAGAGGGCTGTGATGTCTCAAACACGAACATCAGAGCCACAAATAAGAGCATAACTCATAGAACTCAGGAGAGGAGCTACTGCAGGTGCAATGAACTGGGGTCCACTACAGGGTAGGGCCACTCTGCTGCATATCTAGCCTGGGGTAAAGGAGAACCTTGAAATTATTAAAAGTAGAATTTTGTTTTATTTATTGCCATTTTTATTGACCCACATCGTCAGAGAGAGAAGTTGTGAAAGGGCTGATTGTGACTGGACTAAATGGTCAGAGGCAAGGTTCTGGGTATTTTCTCTATAAAAGTTTTTCTGGTCATGGCTTGCATGCATTATATTATATGCTTGTTGCATAAAAAAAACATAAGGGGTCATTTAAGATCTCTACCTTACTTACGGGTTACCTGGTGGTCCAGTGGGTAGGATTTGGTGCTACCTGGAGTTGACTCCAGTCAGGGAACTAAGAGTTCACTCCATCCTGAAACCAAGCATGGTTGGGCTTGGGCAGTATTGAATGGGAGAGCACCTAGGAATACCAGGAGCTGTATGCTCTGGCCCACTGTAGAAGGTACTGGCAACCTAGTCCAGTATCTCTGCCACGAAAAACAAATGGATCAGCATGGTGTGTTATGGTCCATGAGGTCATGGAAAGTCAGACACGACTGAATGACACACACACATACCTTACCTATAACTGGGATACTGACAGTTTATTCTGACAGCACAGAATAAACAAAATTTTAAATGGTGTATTCTTTATCTTTATATTTTTTACACCTTTACCCGTGTATCAAGCTTCCTCTACTCCATCCTTACCCTAACCCCATCAACATAATCACTTGCATTTTATTGTACAACATTTGTATTACCTATAATTTATGATTTTTTTGTATATAGGAAATATAACAAATAAAATGCATCCAGTACAAGGAAGATCAAACTAAATGTCCATATCTAAATGTGTTTTTAAAACTGATGTATTTTTTTTAGCATGTCCATATGATTTATATTCACTCTCATCAATTTGATATGCCTAATATCTCTAGTTCCCTTAAGATTAACTCCTAATTAATATGAGGTCAAAGTCAATGATATGGTTGTCAGTTTGTGGTAGGATCATTATGTATGGCTGAACACATGGATGTCTGAGATAAAATGCAACCTGTGAGCATAGTAGTAACATTTCAGATACATATTTATTGTATATCAAATACAACAAAATCAAGCTTAATAATAACATATGTTTAAGACTCTTGGGATGTTGCTCCCATGTTTATTTTGTATCCAACTACAGAACAAATATATACATATATCATAAATACTGATCTATATATGACTACATGATATCTGCTCATACAGAGGGAGTAGCTAGGTTTGTTTAATACATTACTCCCTATGGTCTGAGCATGCCCAGTATTTTGTTTTTCACATGACTTAAACTGAACACAATAGGTTCAGAGCCCAATGGTTAATCAGCTAATATTGTCCATGATCTATTAGCAAAATGTATGACTCTTTATTAGTGGGTGGATTAGAAAGGCTGGCAGAGGTATGAATTGCAAACCTTAATATATGTTTACTATAGGAAAATGCACATTTTTAATAGTAGTCAATTGATAAAGTACTTGATTTTGGTGATGTGTGAGCTTGAGAATGTCGTGCCTTTAATCCTAAAGTCACCCATTGAGTTCCCCATCATTTACAGTGCTTTACAGTGCTGTCTTGAATGTATTTTTGCAATTACAGTGCTCCGAGTTTGCGGTCTTGAGACATGAGTTACGACCTTGTGGCCACGATCATGTTCATGCCCGCGAATGCTTACTGCTGATAGCATTGTGTGCAATCAGCGAGAAGGAGGGCTAACTTGCGCACTCTGCCAATTGAATAGCAGCATAAACTTAGGTCAACGCAAGTACGTAACATGATCGCAGCAAATCAGCGATTTGCGATCGAGTAACGTCCCGCAATTGAAAGAGGCCCTTAGTCAGCTGCATAATAATTACTTGGAGCCCGATTCAATTGAGCAATCATAAGATACCAGAGCCCATAAGTGAGGCCATAAGTTAATTTGCTATTCAATTGGCGTCTTTTTGTGGGCTCCAAACGGCTTATGTGTTACGGCCTTGAAAACCTTGCAATTGTTAAACCCGGAACTTACAGCCTTCCAAAGCCTTTGATTTTTTCCGTCCACAAGAGTTACGATCGCAACATTTGCAAACCGCTATTCAGTTGCTACAATTCCCCAAGCTCGCAAATGTTTTCACACCCGTAAACGGCAAATGTAGAAGAAACTCTTATGAGTACTAGAGAGGGCCTGCAAGGGTCTGTAGAACTGAAAATGCAAAAAAACAATTAATAAATGACGGGGAAAACGATGACAGACATTAGAATTAATTGCACAACAGTCTCAAGCTCGCAAATCGGCAATGAAAAATTATATTTTTTTATGCGTCATTTCATGTTTATATCGATCTCGGGAATCAATGAGTTAATACAAATCAGGCCACCCATATAGACTAGAACAGTATTGGCATTCATTTTTAATATTTTGTATTTTGCGGGTTTGGAGGTCCCATCGCATATCAGTCCTCTGAACCTAACTGATTAACATATAATCTCCATGTTTTTCTGCCGTAATGATGACGGTCTCATTTGCTATTAACTGTTTTTAAATGGGTGGTTATGGCCTTGCTTAATCGGTCATATTCCCGCCCTGAACTGCTACGCACAAGTGCATGGTTTACGGCTTTGCGTTCGTCCCGTAACTTGCGGGCTTGTTTAATTGAATAGCACCGGAATCGGAGACGAACAGGAGCCTGCAGCACGCCCGCAGACATACGGCCATGATCCCACAAGATGCGGGCTTACGATTGAATTGGGCTCATGGATTTTTACTGCAAACCTAGTTTGAAAAACTGATAATTTTAGATTTAAGCCAACAGTTGATTTTATAATAATATATTGCTGTAGTATCTTCTGTTCAGGGTAGAATTGCCTGGTATTTCGGGGTTGGGTCACTCTAGTGAGTGGGACCAGACTGATATACTTCAGGACATTTCTCCCTGTGAAGGACACAAGTGAGCTAAACGAGGTGCTCTCAGAGTGGGTTATCATGTCCATAGAACTAACCTATTAATGTTAGTTCATTCTCTGATGAGCACTTCTGCATAAGGTTTTTTTTTGTTCATGTAAATTACCCTTAGGGATTAATCTCCCTAAGAGCTATAGGGGACTCCAGACGTGGACCTCTTGCTCACTGTCTCTTATGGAGTTCAGCTACCCCTCACTGACGAGGCCCAATGAAAGACGAAACGTACGTCTGGGGTTTGCTGGTTCTCCTGTTCAGGGTAGAATTGCCTGGTATTTCAGGGCTGGGTCACTCTAGTGAGTCAGACCAGACTGATATACTGACTGATGATATACTGTGAAGGGCACAAGTGAGCTAAAAGTGGCTGCTCTCAGAGTGGGTGTGAGGAGTTGACTCTGCTGGGTTTTGAACCCTGGTCCCCAGGCTGCTATACCTCTTCCCTACCACTGCGCCAGCCTGCCTGTGGTGAATTCCATTGAGACCTTATAAGCTTGACTCTGCTAGCAATTGTATCAGTACCTAAGTCTCTTCAGCTGTGTCTGGTCCTTGGCCTATATAAGGCACTTCCTGTCTATTGATCCTTGCCAGATTATTGTGTGGTTTCTGATCACTTCAATAAACCTTGTTCATGACATAGGGAATAAAGAACTATTGGCTATAAAAGCTGCCTTCACCGAATGGAGACATCTCTTGGAGGGAGCTACCCATCCAATTACTGTCCTCACAGATCACAAAAATCTGGAATGTATTCGATCAGCTAAGAGACTGTCAGCCAGACAAGCACGCTGGTCCCTATTCTTCTCAAGGTTTAATTTTTTGGTTACATACCGCCCTGGCTCCAAGAATGGTAAGGCGGATGCTTTGTCTAGAATAGCTTATCCCCTCCATACTACCGTAACCAAGACCACCATCTTGCCGGAGGATATATTTATAGGAGTTACATTTCCTTCTGATCTGATGTCTCGCATTAAAAAGGGCTACGCTGAAGACCCAGTTCTTCGTGATCCTCCTCGTGACCTCCATATGACGATGCGTAATGGGTTTTGGATTTTTCAACAACGTCTGTTTGCTCCGGAGTCAGTGCGACTGGACCTTTTACGTCTCTACCATGACTCAAAACCAGCAGGTCATCCAGGAATCCGAAAGACACAAGAGCTACTTGCCCGATCCTTTTGGTGGCCGAAGTATCATGAGGATGTTAAGAAGTATGTGTCCTCTTGTGATGTGTGTGCCAGACATAAGACTCCTCGCTCATCCCCTGTTGGCTTGCTTCAGCCTCTTCCGATTCCTCATCGTCCCTGGGGATCTATATCCATGGACTTTATTGTGGAACTACCTCCCTCTAAGGAACACACTACCATTCTTGTTGTTGTGGACAGGTTAACTAAGATGGGTCATTTCATACCAGCTCGTGGTCTCCCTTCAGCTAAACAGACGGCTGACCTGGTTATTCGGGAAATATTTCGCTTGCATGGAGTGCCTGAGGAAGTAGTTTCTGACAGGGGAGTGCAGTTTACGTCTCGTTTTTGGAAACATTTTTGTTCTAATCTAGGTATTAATGTAAATCTGTCGTCAGCTTTTCATCCGCAAAGTAATGGACAGACTGAGCGAACCAACCAGACTTTGGAGCAATATTTGCGGTGCTATATTAGTTACCTGCAGGATGACTGGCTGGATTTTCTACCCACGGCGGAGTTTGCCTATAACAATGCCCAACACTGCTCCACTTCTTTGAGCCCATTTTTTGCCAACTATGGTTACCATCCGACCTTTCTAGTCAGTCTCCCAATTACTACTTCCATTCCTGCTGTCACTGACCGGCTAACGGCCTTACGTGATTCCCAAGCACTGTTGAAAGAGACTCTTTTGGAGGCTCAGGAATGTTACAAAAGAGCTTCTGATAGGCATAGAAAGGAGGCCCCAGTCTATCACGTTGGTGACAAGGTGTGGCTGTCAACAAGGAATCTCAAGCTTCGGATTCCTTCTCATAAATTGGGTCAAAGGTTCATGGGACCTTTTGAGATCATTGCTCAGATCAATGCTGTCACTTTCCGTTTACAACTCCCGAATTCCATGAAAATACATCCAGTGTTTCACGTTGCACTGCTTAAACCTTTTCATGAAAACACATTCCCTGGCCGAGCCCTGCCTGCCCCACCTCCAGTCCTCGTGGATGGTGAGGATGAGTACGAAGTGGACAAAATTCTTGACTCCAGGATCTTCCGTAGCAAGCTTCAGTATCTGGTTCGCTGGAAAGGCTATGGTGAGGAGGAGAGTTCGTGGGAACCAGTGGACAATATTCACGCTCCTGATCTCCTTCGGTCTTTTCATGTGCAGTACCCTGCTAAACCAGGTAATAGGGCATCCAGAGGCTGCACCTATAGAGGCGGGGGTAATGTGAGGAGTTGACTCTGCTGGGTTTTGAACCCTGGTCCCCAGGCTGCTATACCTCTCCCCTACCACTGCACCAGCCTGCCTGTGGTGAATTCCATTGAGACCTTATAAGCTTGACTCTGCTAGCAATTGTATCAGTACCTAAGTCTCTTCAGCTGTGTCTGGTCCTTGGCCTATATAAGGCACTTCCTGTCTATTGATCCTTGCCAGATTATTGTGTGGTTTCTGATCACTTCAATAAACCTTGTTCCTGTTTTCACCTACAAGTTTGCGGAACTGGATTATTGCTGACCTTGGCTACTGGTTTCCACAACTTTGTGATTTCTATATCATTACAGTGGGTTATCATGTCCACAGAACTAACCTATTAAGGATAATTCGTTCTCTGATTAAGCACCTCTGACTTTCTTTTTGTTTTTTTTCCTCTTCCATTAAAGGACCACATTATTCACCACTGTAAAGATCTCCTAAAAGCATGTTGAAATATTTTGAAATACGTGCATTTTTTACAGAGAATTTAATAAATGAACTCTCTGTTTACATGACCTGCAGTGAGCATGAGCAAAAAAAAGAGTTAACCCTTCACAAATTCATCAGAGAAAGGACTACTGGAATTAAAGAGTACAGGTGTAGGTAAACATCTCCTGCTGCAATCCTCAGTTTAGGGAAAACTTCTGTAAATCTTCGTCTTCACGGTGCCTTCACCAAATGGTTTTGCATATGTTATTAATCATGGAACAGTCACAACACAGTGTGTTTGTAAACAGACCCAAAACTTTATATTTTTTAGGTGTTATTAGTGTAATTAAAAATACATAATTTTAACATACAATATTGTGCTCTTTCACACCATGAAGAGCACCTACAGTGATTTACATGTCCTCTTAATTATTCCTTGTACACTTGAAATATCATTTAACATAAGTTTAAATATTCTAATAGAAATTTTCAGATTTTCAATTTGAAACAGCAAACCTGTAAACTGTAGTATACTGTAGTGGGCACAAAACAATATATAGTTTAAAATAATGTTTCTTACTTCTGAAATTGTCAGTCACAGCCCCCCCCCCCCTTAAGTAAATAGAAAAGCATCACTATTCTTGGTTCTGGTTCAGATGGAGCATGCTCAGTAAAGGGGATGGGATTATGATAAACTGTGTAGTCATTAGCCTCACCTCTGTGATGTCACTGGGTGGATCCAATTGGGCAGCTGCACGGCAGGTTTACCTTCAGCACCTCTGTTTGTGCAGCAGGGGTGGGGCCAACCAATGACATTACAGCTATGTTGGTTTCAAAGTTCATGATGGTCCAACCTGCAGGCAGAAAAAAAGTAGCTCTGCTTAAAAGGAAAAGAGACAATTTAAAAAGCCAAAAATGTACTTTTATTTACTTTAAACTACTTTGTACTGTATTTAATAGTCTTTGTTCAACAAACATATGAGCTTTACTTTTATAAGCACTACAGTGGTCCTTTAATAAATATTTTGACTGTCAATGGCTCGATGTTATCGATCATCTGGAGGCCTGAGCCCACATTTTCCTGAAAACCTCAGATTCAAATATAGCACAGAAGTATCTTTAATATTTATGCGACTGAACCATAATGATAACATCTTAAAATAATTTGACGTCTGACATCTTATGAGGGGGTCGCTTAAGGATAGATAAATGTGAAATCTGTCATATACTTGCTGGGAGATATCCACATGGAAAGCAATTTATTTTTCATAATAAGTGTGATTTGCTGCTGTAGGTTGGTCGAAGCAGGTGTTAATATAAACTGTAGTTTTGATAATTCACACTCACAGTGTTAGGTTTAACAAGTTCTGTTTGCCCATGGGATAAATTGCAGCTATGAAATGGAATCACATCCATAGTAAACCCTCTTATGTGTCAGATGCAACTAGAATGACCTTTAATTAATTCCTTAATGATGGCGGGTATGACATCTCTCCATCCTATTATTGTGGGAGAGATTAATTAAATACTTCTCAGGTGAGAGACATAAGACAAAAAGTACACACACACACATATATATATATATATATATATATATATATATATGTGTGTGTGTGTATATATATATATATATGTGTGTGTATATATATATATATATATATATATATATATATATGTGTGTATATATATATATATATATATATATATATGTGTGTGTGTATATATATATATATTTATACAGTGGATATAAAAAGTTTACACACCCCTGTTAAAATGTCAGGTTTCGGTGCTGTAAAAAAAATGAGACAAAGATAAATAATTTCAGAACTTTTTCCACCTTTAATGTGACCTATAAACTGTACAACTCAATTGAAAAACAAACTGAAATCTTTTAGGTGGAGGGAAGAAAAAAAACAGAAAAATAATGTGGTTGCATAAGTCTGCACACCCTCTTATAACTGGGGATATAGCTGTGTTCATAATTAAGCAATCACATTGCAAATCGTGTTAAATAGGAGTCAGCATACATCTGCCATCATTTAAAGTGCCTCTGATTAACCATAAATAAAGTTCAGCTGCTCTAGTTGTTTTTTCCTGAAATTTTCTTAGTCGCATCCCACAGCAAAAGCCATGGTCCACAGAGAGCTTCCAAAACATCAGAGGGATCTCGTTGTTAAAAGGTATCAGTCAGGAGAAGGGTACAAAATAATTTCCAAGGCATTAGATATACCATGGAACACAGTGAAGACAGTCATCATAAAGTGGAGAAAGTATGGCACAACAGTGACATTACCAAGAACTGGAGCTCCCTCCAAAATTGATGAAAAGACGAGAAGAAAACTGGTCAAGCTACCAAACTACCAAGAGGCCTACAGCAACATTAAAGGAGCTGCAGGAATATCTGGCAAGTACTGGCTGTGTGGTACACATGACAACAATCTCCCGTATTCTTCATTATGTCTGGGCTATGGGGCAGAGTGGCAAGACAAAAGCCTTTTCTTACGAAGAAAAACATCCAAGCCAGGCTACATTTTGCAAAAACACATCTGAAGTCTCCCAAAAGCATGTGGGAAAATGTGTTATGGTCTGATGAAACCAAGGTTGAACTTTTTGGCCATAATTCCAGAAGATATGTTTGGTGCAAAAACAACACTGCACATCACCAAAAGAACACCATACCCACAGTGAAGCATGGTGGTGGCAGCATCATGCTTTGGGGCTGCTTTTCTTCAGCTGGAACTGGGGACTAGAAAGCTGAACATGAAGAGCAACTTCATCTTTCAGCATGACAACGACCCAAAGCATACATCCAAATCAACAAAGGAATGGCTTCACCAGAAAAAGATTAAAGTTTTGGAATGGCCCAGTCAGAGCCCAGACCTGAATCCAATTGAAAATCTGTGGGGTAATCTGAAGAGGGCTGTGCACAGGAGATGCCCTCGCAATCTGACAGATTTGTAGTGTTTTTGCAAAGAAGAGTGGGCAAATCTTGCCAAGTCAAAATGTGCCATGCTGATAGACTCATACCCAAAAAGACTGAGTGCTGTAATAAAATCAAAAGGTGCTTCAACAAAGTATTAGTTTAAGGGTGTGAATACTTATGCAACCATATTATTTTATTTTTATATTTTTTCTTCCCTCTACCTAAAAGATTTCAGTTTGTTTTTCAATTGAGTGGTACAGTTTATAGGTCACATTAAAGGTGGAAAAAGTTCTGAAATTATTTATCTTTGTCTAATTTTTTTACAGCACAGAAACCTGACATTTTAACAGGGGTATGTAGACTTTTTATATCCACTGTATATAGTTGTAAGCAATATGAGCTCACTGCGTTGGTGGAGATGAGCTCCGTAGGCGCTCATCCCTACGACCCGCGTAACTACACATCAAAATAAATCTCAATTACACAATTCAGGATGCGAGACCCAAAGCAGTTTCGAAAAAAATCGCATGGAAAAATTACGGCCCATAAAATTTGCAAACAGGAAAGCGGGACCAAAAAATACGAAGTTAACAGCAACAGTAACACAAAGAAAATTATACACAGCACGGGGGACAGCCAGGACATCTGGGAGTGAGGTTGCACGACAATTTAAACACAATTTGTAGAGTTTCGGCACTTGAAAATCACCTAAGTGACAAAAAAATGGCAGAAGAAAAAAACGAAAACAAGGCTACACTACCCATAAACACACAAAACACCGGCAAGCACATAACACTTACTTACTTACACAGGAACGTACGAGGTATAAATTACACTATTAGGGAGAACGGAAAATGCAACACACCCGCGTAACACATAGACAATTGCTGCCATTTTACAACACTAACTTTAACATTACTATTCCAAAATGCCGCATTACACAGCTAAACAAACGGTTTGCGTACGCAGCCTATTTACACTGCACACTTCACAAATTACTGACACTTATACCTCAGGTCAGCAACAGTGCAAATGTACATTGTATGCTGCAGGAAATTAAAACAGATTGTTAGCTCTTCTATACATTGTTTGCTGCATATATTAATTACAAATAGGTCAAGTATATTAATGTATTATTTTATTAATTAATTAATTAATTAATTATTATTACAAAAAAAATATATAGAGAGAAATAAATAAAAAAGCACTAGGGGAGAGGATCACAATGAGCGCGGGACTCACAATGGGTGACGAGGGTGCTCAGAGGAGCAAATGTATACTAGGGTAGAGGCTCGCAATGAGCGCCGAAGGCGGTCAGCGCAGCCCTTGCAATGAGCGACAAAGGTGCTCAGATCACCAAAAGTACATGAGCTGAAAGGATTGCAATGAGCACTGAAGGCGCTCAGCGCAGGGTTTGCAATGACAACCAAAAGCCTTACATTGTGTGGCAAACAGCATCCCCAGCCTTACAATATTATTGACCATCATTATTTGAAGGGCAAGTCGCTAGTGTATATTTATTAAAAAGGTTAGTAGTCTAGCTTCCTAGAACAAATAGGTACTGAACATGTTCTAAAAATTGTATATTAGTTTTACCAAAGTGCTTAATTAATTTGTAATGTATGGTGGCCTTAAATAATTCTAAAGTGTTGCTTTTGGTATGATACTGGTATCCTAAAGTAACTAGCCAGGAAGTACAACCAAGCAATGTTGTTTTTGAGTAAAAAATAAATAGAAATTTCTAGTGCGGGCCAAGATGAAAGTTTAGACTATGCAAAAGCCAGGTATCAAAACCAGATAAACAAAAATATATATAGCAATTGCATGTAGGATCCAAAATACCTTGCTTGGGCAAGGAGCGCCTATACTGATGTATCTTTCTTTGATAGTAGGTGCAAGATTCCACATAGTGTCTCAATATGCTTCTGATTCTCTTTTGTGTATTGTATTATTTTGTGTTACCTTTTTTCTATTAGCTTTATATTTGTAGCAGATTTAATATCGATACCTGTGTTCTAGCTCTATTTAAAAACCCCTCTATGATATAGTGGGCCCCAACATTGATCCCTATTCAATTGAGCAATTGTACTGGAGCCCATAATGGAGCCTGTAAACTAATTTGCTTTCAATAGGCTTCTTTTAGCGAGCCACAAATGATCTACGGGTTACAGGCTGAAAATCCCTGCGGTTGTCAAAATCATAACTTACAACCCATCTAAGCCTTTGATCTTTCAAGCCCGGAAAAAGTTACAATTGGTAAAATCACAAATCGCTATTCAATTGCTACAATTCCTCAAGCCGGCAAATATTTTCACACCTGTAAACGGCAAATGTAGAAGAAAATCCTACGGGTACCAGATAGAACTTGCAAGGGGGTTAAACACCTGTTCGTAGCACTGTACATGCAAATAAAAAATCAATATTGCACTTTAAAAGACAGGAAAATTGATGAAAGACATTAGAATTAATTGCAGTCACAAGCTCGTAAACCTGCAATAATTTTTTTTTCTTCTATGTTTCATTTCGGTGTCATATGAATCTCAGGAATCAATGAGTTGATATATATCAGGCCACCCACATCGACTATACCATTTCTTTCATTCATTTTTAATATTTTGTACTTTGCCGAATTGCGAGTCTGATCGCATATGGGACCTCTAAAGGCTAATTGATTGACGTGTAACCTCCATGTTTTACTGACGGTCACATTTTCTATTGGATGTTTTTAAATTGGTAGTCACGGCCTTGCTTAATTGATCATGATCACGCTCTGAAATGCTACTTATGATTGCATGGTTTATGGTTTTGGCTTACGGCCTGTAAATTGCAGGATTGCTCAATTGAATCACTCTGTAATTGTAGCAAATCTCAAGGCCGGAGACATGCGGGTCTGATGTGCTCCAATCCCGTGGGACTCTGGACACGGAAATTACAATAAAAATGATTTTCAGATTTGAGTGTCGGGGAATGTTGTGCTATGAATGCTAACACCTCCAATCACTTTCACGTCTCATCAAAGTACAGGATGGCTTTGTTATGTGCTTAATTGGTGCCCGGATTTGTAAGTAAGAGCGTTGCCGAACCTTTTTAGTGTAAGTAAGCTGCAGCTCAGTTTTAGCTAATTACGGCCTTGACAAAAGGGTTCACGTAGCATTTGAATAGCGACCTTGGCTTTCTTGCGGCCAAAACTCTTGCGGACGTGTAAGATCAAAGGCTTTCCTGCTGCGCGGGCGGCTGCAAAGGATAACAGGGCGCCGTCCGCAAGCCTGCTGGAGCCCTCGGCCGCAAGGGAATAGAATACGCAAGTAGCCTGCGGCCGGTCCTTGCAGCCACACATCTCCTACAGCCGTTAATTGAATGAGGCCTTAAGGAATAGTAAATATCGATAAACAGATTTATTAAATTGCGATTTGGCCAATTGAATTTGCTTGAAGGGTTGTGATATTCACAGTGATGTAGAAGCAAAGATAAAATAGCATGTCCCTACCATATTTAAATCAAGCAAAAAAAGCAAATGCAATACACTGTATTATATTGTGTAAAATAATTTAAAATATAAATAATTTAAATTGGAAAAAGACAGAATGGTTTCATGAGGTGACCGGGAAAGTAATCACATATTATAATTGTCTAACTGCGATTCGTCGTCACGCTTCAGACGAATCGCAGTTAGACAATTACAAACTGCTGCGCATTGCGCAGAGCGCGGCGCGAGCCGCGCATGCGCAGAGCGCGGCGCGAGCCGCGCTTGCGCGCAGCGCGGCTCATTGGGGAAGAGGCACAGAGGGACAGTAAACTGCTGCGCATTGCGCAGAGTGCGGCGCAAGCCGCGCTCTGCGCATTACACAGAGCGCGGCCCATTGGGGAAGAGGCACAGAGGGACAGTAAACTGCTGCGCATTGTGCAGAGCGCAGCGCGGCCCAGTGGGGAAGAGGGGGGGGTAGAGGCACAGAGGGAGAGTGGGGGGGGGGGGAGGCACGGCACAGAGGGAGAGTGGGGAAGAGGCACAGAGGGAGAGTGGGGAAGAGGCACAGAGGGAGAGTGGGGAAGAGACACAGAGGGAGGGGGGAGAGACACAGAGGGATAGGTGGGAAAGAGACACAGGGGAGGTAGAGGAGGGGGAAAAGACACACGGGAGGGAGAACAGGGGGAAGATACACATGGGAGGGAAATGGGGGGGGAGAGGGGAACAGACACAGGGGGAAGGGGGAAAGAGACACAGGCCAGGGGGGAACAGGCACAGAGGTAGAGGGGGGAAGAGGCACAGAGGGAGAGGGGGGAAGAGACACAGGGGGGAGAGATACAGCGGGTGAGGGAGGAAGAGACACAGAGGGAAGGGGGGGAAGAGGTACAGAGAGAGGGGGAAAGAGGCACAGAGGGGGGGGGAACAGAGGAAGGGGTGAAGAGACACAGTGGCGAGACACACAGAGAGAGGGGGGGGAAGAGGCACAGAGGGAGAGGGTGGAAGACACAGAGTGGGGAGAGACACAGAGGGTGAGGGGGAAGAGACAGGGAGGAGGAGGGGGAAGAGACACAGGGGAGTGAGAGGAGGGGGAAGAGACACAGGGGAGAGAGTGCAGGGGGGAAGATACACAAAGGAGGGAAATGGAGACACGAGGAAGGCCGACACAGGGGGAAGGGGAAAGAGACACAGGCCAGGGGGGAACAGACACAGGGGAGGGTTGGGGGAGACACGGGGGGGGAAGAGATGCATGGGAGGGAGAAGGGGGAAAGAGACACAGGGGAGGGGTTTAGAGACACGGGAGGGAGAGGGAGGTAAAAACACAGGGGGGCAGGAGATGCAAAGGAGGTAGACGAGGTGGAAGGAGACACAAGGGAGGGAGAGGAGGGGGGAAATAAGACACGAGGGAGGAAGTAGACAGAGGGAGAGACTCGCAATGAGCTCCAAAGGGGCTCATTGCAAGGCCTGTGATGAGCGCCAAAGGCGCTCATCACAAGGCCAGTAAAGTAGAGTGGGAGAGGCTTACATTGTGTGGCAAACAGCATTGCCAGGCTTCAGTTTTTATTGCCGTCATTTTTGACGGGCAAGTCGCTAGTAATAATTATAATACAGCAATCACACATATTGGTCACACTACATTACTTCTTCATGTTAATGTAAGTGCAGTTTGATGTATTTAATTCTAAATATATAGAGCCTCATTCAATTGCAGGCCCACAAGTCGCTGGATGTAGGCCGTAAGTCTGCGGGCCTGATGTGTGCCCGCAGCGTCCGCAACTTATGGTGCTATTTAATTGGCCCGTCCCGATAGTGCACATCATAAACCATACTATTGAATGTAGCATTTGTGGGCTTGAACATGATCAATCAAGCAAGGCCGAAACTCTTGATTCGAAGCAGCCAATGGAAACAGAGATCATCATCATTACTTCAATGGAAAATGGAGGTTGGATTTCAAAGTCCTACAGTCTTGAATTACGGGTTACAATTGGACCCACATTCCAGATATAATGCAATATTGATATGATATTCTATTACATGCGTGTTCCATTATATGTATTAACACATTGATTGCCTGGATCGATAAAACACGGAAATTGAACACGGCCGATTTGCGAGTTTGAGAATGTTGTGCTATTAATTCTAAGACCTAACATAATTTTAACTTTTAATAAAAGTACAGTATTGATTTTTTTATTTGCTTTTAAAGTGCTCTGGGCATGTCATTAAGCCCTTAGCGAGTCCTCCTTTGTACCAGTAACTTGCGCTTCGACTTTTGCCATTTGCGGGCTTGACGGAGTTGTTAGCTAGTGGGAATTGAAGCAATTGAATAGCGATTTGCGATTTTAGCGTTCGCAACTCCTGGGTCAAAGGCTTGGAGGGACATTAACTTGCAATTTGAACCATCGCAGTGAGTCGGAGGCTGGAGCCCGTAACTCAATCGAAGCCTGTAAAAAGACGCCAATTGAATAGCAAAATAACTTGCAGGCTACATTTGTGAAGCCCAGCTCTCCCGAAAGCCTCAATTGAATGAGGCTCATAGAGTTGTAGGGCGTTGGGTCTGAATTTCAAACATATCGAGTGCACAGCCACTTTGATTTTCCCCTTGTGAACACGCATAGGAGAGGCATAGGTGTACAACTTCCGTGTCCAGTACAGGCCAGTATTTAAGGATGTCCTAGCTTGGACATTGATCAGATTAAATAGGAGTACCTTACACCTACAACATACTCAGGACTGGTGTTCATTTTTAAACAAAAAGTAGGCTATTAAAAATATATTTATTTTCCCATATCATTGCACAGATTGCAATGAACAGAATATTTCATAATAAATAAATAAATAAATGTTTCCAGGGATAACAGTCATTGTGTAATTACATTTTTTTATAAAATATTTCAAGTTTGTAGTATATAAGATAACAAAGGCCTGTTTCTCAATAGGTCTGTTATACCAGGTACCAAAGATGTAGGTGCTATTTTAATTACAAGAAAATGACTTAAGACTGGGTTACATCATGACAATTTCCAAAACAGTTTAAAAGCCTAAGTGTGAACACGGAGCCACACTGCTACATTAACACATACTTTTCTAAATCAATCAAAGCTTTAAGAGCTATTAGCAAGATGGTGTTGCCATCCAGACCCGGGTCCTCACATTCTGCCTGAAAGTCATGAAGTACCCTTCTCATTAGTTAACACTGCACCTCCCTCCTACATGCAGCCTGTAACTGAGGCATTTTGTAGTCTTGCAATTACAGATAGAATTACTGCTCTAATCCATCTTCAGGAGCCAATGTCCCATTGCGCTTCCATATTGCTCTCCAAAGTTCTCTAAGAGAAGAACACAAGACAAAATCAATGGTTGCTGATGGAGTAACATCACTGTGAACACGTCTCCAAACCAGATGACTGTATCATATAACATCTCCTGCCATCCCGAAATGAAATAAAGCTAAGACAAGCATTTATTTGTAACCAGTTGTTTCTTAGAATTCTTGGATATTTGCTGACCTTTGAATCAAGAGCTTTGGAGCCCAGAGAAAGCAATATAATTTCACTACGAGTGTTGATCATTGCAGTATTCATTTCAAGTATGTGAAGTGGATGACAAATCTGTAAGATTACTCTTTGACATGATATTCAAAGTAATGATATGTATTTATGTAGAACTCATATATCATATATCATGAAGGACATTAACAAATGTAAAAATAATGTCAAGTTTTATTAATGGGAGATTGTAATTACCCTGAATTAAACTGGATGATTGAGACCAGCAGTTCAGCGAAGGGGAGCAGGATCTTGAGTACACTCATGGATCAAAATCTGGCCCATGTTATACAAGAACCTTCTAGAAATGAGGCTGTCTTGGAATTTGTCATCACACATAATATTGATATGGTAACAAATGTTGAAAAAGGGCAAGCTTTGGAAAACAGTGATTGCAACACGCAATTAACAATTAATCCAAATTTTGCAGATCAGAGGAGATCTAAAAAGGTTGAACTTGATGGACTAAAAGTCTTTTTTTCAACCTCATTTACTATGTAACTATGTACCTATGTAACACAGTCTCATTTGAGATTGAATTAAAAAAACAAAACTGTAAGGGGCCAACAAAAACTCTGAATTTTAAAAGGGCAGATTTTAACGGTCCAAGGGCAGCAATACAAAGTATAGATTGGGACAGAGAACTGGCAGGTAAAAATACTGAACATAAATGGACAATATTTAAATCCTTACTAAATATACATACACATCGGTACATACCATGTGGGAATAAAAGTAAATCCCATCAAATGGGGCTTAACAACGATTTAAGGATCAAGATCCAGAGTAAAAAACAGGCATTTATATTATACAAACAAAAGGGGACTGAGACTGCTTTACGGGAGTACAAGAAAATCAACAACATATATAAGGGAGGTACCAGTGGTGGGGACACCGCAACATAATGGGGCTACACTACCTTCACCAAATAATTGGTTACCGCAGGAAGAAATCCAAATGTTATTAAAGCCCCAGGTCTTGATGGAATACATCCAAGGGTACTGAGGGAACTGGGCTCTGTAATAGCTAAACCAGTATATATAATTTTTCAAGATTCATTCAACGCTGGGTCGCTACCAGATAATTGTCGAAAAGCAAAGGTGATACCTTTATTTAAGAAGGGAACAAGAACAAATCCAGGAAAATATAGACCAGTGAGCCTCACTTCTGTAGTGGGAAAGCTTTTAGAAGGGTTAATAAGGGATAATATATAAGAATATGGGCCATATTATATTGGCCAATTTGTAGTTCCAGGAGCCCGAAAAGCAGCCACAAAATGTTACGCCTATTAAATGGGGCTCTTTTAGCTACCCGGGTTACAGGCTGAAAATCCCTATGTCAAAATCTGAACTCCGACCCAGCTAAGACTTTGATCTTTGAATCCTATAAATTTTACAATCGCAAATTGCCATTAAATTGCTACAAGTCCTCAGGCCGGCAATTGTTTTCACCCCCTAAATTGCAAATGTAGCCCAAAAAAACAACGGGTACTAGAGAGGACCCACAAGGGGGTAAACTCCTGTCTGTAGCACTGTAAAAGCAAATTTAAACATACTACTGTATTTTAAATTACAGGGAAAGCGATGAAAAGTAATTAAAATGATTAGCACAACATTCTCAAGCACGGCAATCTGCAATAAAAAGTATATTTTTTTTATGTTTAATTTTCGTGCTATATCGATCTCTGCAATCAATGTGTTAATACACATAGAACTCGCATTGACTAGAATATTATATTTATTGATTTTTTCATGTTGCCTTATTTCTAGAATTCGGGTCCGGTCGCAACTCAGACTTCAAAAAGTGATTGAAACTTAAGCTTCATGTTTTAGTGACGTAATGATGATGGTCTCTTTTACTATTGGCTCCATCTTACCCGTAACTATGGGTTTGAATAATTTATTATGTTCACGCCCGGAAATGCTACGTGCCAAAGCATGGTTTACGGATTTGGATTCGGCCATGTCGTTGCAGCCTTTTCTAATTTAATCACTCTGTCATAGGGCCCTATACCTATTTGAACAGGATTATAAGTAGGAGTCAACATGGATTTATGAGGGATAGGTCATGCCAAACAAATATAATTAGTTTCTATGAGGAGGTTAGTAGGAACGTGGTTCAAGGCAACTGAGTGGATATAGTATTTTTGGATTTTGCAAAGGCTTTTGATGCAGTGCCACATGGGAGACTATTGTGCAAACTAAGGGATACAGGAATTGCAGTAAATATCTGCTCATGGATTGAGAGCTGGCTAAAAGACAGGAAGCAAAGGGTTGTGGTAAATGGAACATACTCGGATTGGACTAATGTGGTAAGTGGGGTTCCTCAGGGGTAAGTATTAGGTCCCTTCCTTTTTAACATATATTTAAACATAATAATAATAATATTTATTAATGACTTAGAAGTAGGACTGGAAAGTAGTGTCTTCATTTTTGCTGATGACACAAAGTTGTGCAAGGTAATTAAATCAGATAATGATGTACTTTCCCTCCAAACAGATTTACATAAATTAGAGGAATGGGCATGTAAATGGCAGAAGAGATTTAATATGAATAAATGTAAAGTTATGCATTTAGGAAGGAAAAATTGCTTGTGAACAACCACATAGGTAACAGTGCTCAATGCCATGCAGCATCTGAAAAGGCAAAAAAAAATATTAGCATGTATTAAGAAGGGTATAGAAGCAAGGGAAGCAAATATAATTATGCCACTATAGAAATCTCTAGTACGCCCTCATTTGGAATATGGAGTACAGTTTTGGGCACCACTTTATAAAAAGGCCATTTTAGAGTTGGAAAAAGTACAGAGGAGGGCAACAAAACTAATAAGGGGAATAGAGGGGCCAAAGACTACCAAATTAAACTTATTTTCTCTAGAAAAAAGGCGTCTAAGAGCATTATGATTACCCTATATAATTACATCCAGGGTCAGATTAAAGATATGTCAAAGGGAGCGTTTTGTGCCAAGAGATTTTCCACTGTAAAGAGGACATCCCTTGGGGTTAGAAGTAAAAAGATTCCACCTTAAAGAAAGTAACGGTGGTTTATCTGTGGAATTCTCTACCAAAGGAGGTGGTGACAGCAGATTTTATAGATAACTTTAAAAAGGAACTCGGTATATTTTTAAATAAAATGGGCATTCAGGGTTATCCTGGTTAATTAGAGAGGGAATATTTATCCAGGGAAGAATCCGATCTCCATTTCTGGGGTCAGGAAGGAATTCATTTCTTTCCCTTTTGAGACGATTGGCAATGTTTGAATGATGTTCTTTTTTTTTGTTTGTTTGCCTTCTTCTGGATCAATTAACAACTAATCTGTATATTGCAGATCAGAGGAGATCTTAAAAGGTTTAACTTGATGGACTAAAGGCTCTTTTCAACCTCAATTACTATGTAACTATGTAACTAAAAATTCCAAAGAATTGCTGCTGAAAGAGTACATGTCTGCATTAGAGCTCAAGAAACAATTTGACCCAATTACCTCTTAGATTGTAAGCTCTGATAAAAGCAGGGCCCTCATATCTTCCTATACATACATATGTGCTATCTTGTCTCATTTACACTTTTGTCAGATGTGTATTCAAATGGCATCCAGGAATTAATTGTACTGTATAATAATAACTTTAAGAATCATGTTTCATAATCAGAATGCTTATACATACCTCTAACCCTTTTGTTGGACCCACAACATGAAAGACCACATTTTCATCAAAAAGTTAATACATTCTCGTTAACCCTATTGTTGGGCCCACTGTTGGGGCTTCCTGATGCTTAGTTGGCAGCTTGGACCACAGGCCAGTCAGAATTCTGAGGAGCAGTACTGGAAGTAACGCACACACAAAGGTTCTCAGTACAGAGCTCGTTTATTGCTACGTCATAACATAAGTTATATACTTGCTAAAGAAGGTGGATATTAGAGGCAAGTTACACTATAGACGTTAGTCAGTACAAGGACAGATAATCATGTGTTTTCTGTTTCTTAGAAAAACAAAGAAGAAATGTCTGTGTTTGTACGTGAGTAAGGTCGCAAGATGTCCCTTATCTCGTTTGCTCTTCCTCTATGTAGTGCTGTCTGCGGTGGAAGGAGGAAGGGGGGGCTGTGTCTCCTGCTCACAGCTCCTGCTTGATTCTCCCAGGTTGGTAGGTGGGTATTGTTTAGACTGGGAAGTACCCATTTCCAACTATCCTTCTATTCTTAAAAACTTTAGGTGGTTGTCTCAAAAGACAACGTAACCTTATTTGTTACCACGATTGTTAATCAGAGAACAAGAGCGGCTGTACTGAGCTGGAAAGCTCAGACAATTCCGACAGTTATTCTCAAGTTAATTATTTAAAACAGGACGTGGTGCCAAATTCCGATTCCTGCCTCTTTTGACTGTCACTTTGCGTTCGTATTCTGTGCATCAACGGGTTGCCCATAGACACAGAAACGGTGCGTCTTACAGTCTCCAGAGACCTCACTTCCCGATTTTTACACAGTATAACAACAATTTCTTATCTTAAACAGCACAGCAATGCAGCAAAATTCATAAGCAAGCAAAAGCGGATTTGGGGCACTGTCAGCCAAGCCATCAAGTATATATTTATATAAATGTATCCTTTCTATTCCCACCTTAGGAATAATATATATATATATATCTCCTTAATATATATATGGCCTTCCAGAGGCCTAATTTTAGCCTTTCAAGGCTTAACCCTCTCTTCCTTAGAGAGTAATTTCCCAGTCTTCCTAAGACTGTGCCCAACTTATTTACTTAGATACAGTTTACAAAGGACGATGAGAGTGGGAGCCAAGGAAGGTGTAAATAAACACAATTCACTCTGCTCACCACTCCGTCGTACTTTGATCTTCATCCCACTTCTGACACCAGTTTGTTGGGGCTTCCTGATACTTGGCAGCTTGGACCACAGGCCTCAGTCAGAATTCTGAGGAGCAGTACTGGAAGTAACGCACACACAAAGGTTCTCAGTATAGAGCTCGTTTACTGCTACGTCATAACATAAGTTATATACTTGCTAAAGAAGGCGGATATTAGAGGCAAGTTACACTATAGACGTTAGTCGGTATAAGGACAGATAATCATGTGTTTTCTGTTTCTTAGAATAACAAAGAAGAAATGTCTGCGTTTGTACGTGAGTAAGGGCGCAAGATGTCCCAAGAACAAGAATATGTTATTGTGGTTAGCCTATATCTCATGTGAATATGTCAGCAAAATATGTTAACCCCTTCATCAGCAGAATATGTTAACCCCTTCACCCACAACACAATCCACTTTAACTATGTGTAAGTAGAATAAGGGAAAGCAAAACATGTTTTGTGGGTTAAGGTGAATTGAGTGCTGTGGGAGGTCATGCTCCTCTACTCCAGGTGACAGTGGCGCCTATTCAATTGAGCAATTGTTGGTTACTGGAGCAAGTAATGTATCCCTTAAACTAATTTACTATTCAATTGGCGTATTTTAGCTTCCCCCAATCTATTTGCGGTTTACAGGCTGAAAATGCCTGCGTTTTTTTTTTAAATTGTAACTCACAACCCAGCTAAGCCTTTGATCTTTCAAGCCCGTAAATGTTACAATCGCAAATCGCTATTCAACTGCTACAATTCCTCAAGCCCGCAAATGTTTTCACACCCGTAAGTGGCAAATGTAAAAGAAAATCGTACAGGTACCGGATAGGACTCGCAAGGAAGTTAAAGACCTGTTCTTAGCACGGTAAAAGCAAATAAAAAATTATAACTGAACTTGCAAAGATGGGGTAAGCGATGGAAGACATTAGAATTAATTGCACACAAAAAATATATTTATTTTTATGTTTTATTTCCGTGTCATATCAAGCTCTGGAATCAATTAATTTAATACATATCAGGCCATCCACATGGACTAGAACTGTATCGCCATTCATTTTTATTATTTTGTACATTGTCGGATTGCGATTCTGATCGATTATCGGACCTCTAAACCCTAATTGACTGAAGTTTAACCTCCAGGTTTTACTGAATGACTGTCTCATTTACTATTGTCTGTTTCTAAATTGGTGGTTACGGCCTATCTTAATTGATCATGCTCATGCCCTGAAATGAAAAGTTAATTTAAACTGACTTGATAGAATGGTGTGGTCAAACAATTCATATTTGAGGTTTCAGGTTTATTTTTTAGTAAATTTAAATATAACTATGAAGGCAGTAAATACATATGCAAAAAATGTCCCATTGGGTGATAATAATAATACATTTCCAAGGACTTACTAATTGATTACATCTCTAAATATCTGAGTGTAGAGCAGACTGTATAGTAATTTGTCAACATGTCTGAAGATGGTCTTATTAGCAGATATGAATTTGTGAGATCTGGGGGGTAAAATGAAGCATTTCCGACAGGCAAATATGGAAGTAGCTATTTTATTTCCATCCTAAAGTGGTTTATTTTGACGTTGACCTAGTATGAGACTTGAAAATGTATCTGCAGTTTGAAAACAATCACCATTATCTGGCCCAGTCAACTAATAAAGAAAGATGATCGTCGATCAACTCTTACAATTAGCTTCAGTTTCAATAACATGTTTGGTGACCTCTGCATTGAAGACTGAAATGTAAAACTTAAAGAACTGCTTTGTTTAAACATTCTATTTTGCATTAAAAAATTAATCAGCTATTGTTTCCAAAAAAAATGTATTTGATACTAATGTAGATGTTTTGTTTTTCATTTTTCACTAACTTGTTAAATGATGCAAAGTGGTAGTAAGATTTAGTGCAAGGTTACATACAAAGTGCTTTTAATGATTGTCTATCAAATGACTAAGCAAACATAAGTAACTGGCATACAAACACTCCAAAAGACTATTTCTAGAGGAGGAGCAAACATCTTGCTCTGTAGCAATATTTGTATTAGAAACTAGTTTAAAACAAAAAAAAATTGCATCAACCTCAACCCTGAATAATTGTAACATTTAAAACATGCTTTCTATGATTCCTGTGTCCTATAAAAAAACATAACTCTCATGACCCTCACTCTACGTGGCCTATCAAGATCAAGATAGTTTCACACAAGAAATGTACAATATCCTATCCTACCAACATACAGGTCTTTATCCTAAATACAAAGCTTTCGATACACAAAAGGGTGTTTTTTTCAAGTTCTTTCCTCAAACATGAGCTCTTATGGTGTCTATTCTTTGGATATGTTGAGCTTTGATAACCTGTTAGAAATACTCCAGGCATCTCAGACAATCTGTTTCTTTTACTAAGTCGGCAGGTCCCAATCTTGTGTATATGTTTTTCAGTATCTTCTTTTTTTTTAATGCTTTCTTCATACAAATATGGAATAAAAAGTTAGTGTGCACATTCCTAATTCTTAATGTAACATAAACACTTAGAATAATGACCAATGGCTGTGATAATGTATTGCTCACTATACAATATGTTATGTAAGTCGTATTCAGTTAAATAAATGAATAAATATATAAATAAATACATTGTGTCACACAACAATATGCACTGTGTTTTTGCTTGCATAAGGAGTAACATACAAAGGCCCCCATTCTAATCAAGCGGTGTAATTTGTGGTATAACATAAAATCAGCTGCAGGACATTTTTTTTCCTAATGTTACACGTTTATTCTAATTTTTTCACTCACAATATTACGGCACTCAGCCCACATCCTTATATTCGGTCCTGTCCACAAGAGGTTTCAGTCTAGGGCATATGTATTCACTGAGTATATTACACCGAACAAGGCTTTACAGATGAGACAGAGCTCTAGGAACCAGCAGAAAATGAGAACGTCATGAATATTATAATGAGTTGGAAGTGCCAGGCAAGGAAACTTTAGAGATATTTATAAAGAATTTGTTTTATTTGTTAATATATTTTGATATTAAAAAGATGTGACAATAGAATTTATAGCTTCAATAAATACAGATGTGTTAAAATATAATATATTTATAGACAATGCATTAGAGTGCTTGTTCCTAGGCAACATGGTTTTATGACATGTATTAACCCCTTGAGTACTGGGTTGTTTGTTACCCTGAATTTTGTATCATAAAACGGGCTTAATACCAACATATCATATTTTTTTTATTAAACACATGTTGATATTGGATTGTTAAGAGTCAAATAATGTTTACATTTCATAATTTTGTAATGCTTGTTGTGCTATACTGTCACTTTAAATGCTTCTGGGGGCTGAGCAAGTGTTTAACAACTACTTGAGAGAGTGGTCTTTGGTATATGTAAATCTTTCTTCTGCTTTTTGCAGTTATGGCAGTGCCTTGATTTGCAAGGGATCCATAAAGACTTATTAGCATAGGGTTTGGGTGTCAAAGTGCCAGGGAGCAACTCAAAATTTATTGTCAGTGCTTTACTTTTCGGTTTTATCATGAAGTTCACTTGTAGCAATTCTCTCGCAGTGTTTTAGGGATTGGCATTAACATAGATAGGTAGGATTTATTGTGCTGCTACGGCACTCATAATTTCATAATTGCTTTTGCAGTGATTTACACGGAGCCCATTGTTTTTATCTGCCTGTTGTGTTAATCTTCTTCAATAAATATAATTTATTTTCTTTAGTGAACACATATTTGAAATGTATAAAACAGGATCTTTTGGAATGCATGACAGAAAGTTTAGGACTACTGTGGCTTTTAAACTGGCTTTAAAACTGTAATAGAGATTTTTTTCTAAATTACATAATTATTTAAATAATAATCTATATAAGGCATGGCTTTGTATATTAATGTGTGGCACAGTGTGCTAATTTGCAACTTATATAGTTTTAATAGCACCACAAAACAGTGACATCATGTGTAAAGTTGTTTTTTGAAATTGATATTGCACCCCAAGCAAGATGGTAATCAGCTGAGGGGTGTGATCTGAAAGACAAAAGGGCCATGCTTGGCTACAAGAGATAATAAACTGTAGGGATGAAACCAGCTTTTTAAAAGTAGTTTTCAAATATTTTGATGTCTTGTTTCATTAATACTCAAAGGTATTTTGGAGTTATTTGTGGTTATATAAATACATAAATTTAGTCAATTATTTCTCTCTTTATCTCTCTAGCTTTGTACATTCCCCCGGTGTCTTCACATACTGTGCTTCCTCTGACCAATAATTTTATTTACGTTGCCTCTTTCCCCTGTCTCTTCTGTCCCATGTGCCTCTATTCTATCTCACTTTTCTATCTCACTAGAGCCGCATTCAATTTGAGCTTCGTAAATTGTGACCGCTCTCTGACCTGCAGAGCTTTTCCAGTAACATTACACTTGTATACAATTCAGTTCATTTTGCAGTTTTTCTCGTAAGTAAAATACTAGAGCCCATATTTAATTGCAAGACCACAGTTTACGTTATACAGGCCGAAAGTCTGCGGACTTGAAATTTGCTACAGTTAAAGAGTGAATAAATTGAACAAGCCCGCAATTTAAGGGCCGAAACCGTAAACCATGCAATCGTAAGTAGCATTTCAGAGCATGATCATGATCAATCAAGCAAATGAGACCATCATCATTACGTCAGTAAAATATGGAGGTTAAACATCAATCAATTTGCGTTTAGAAGTCCGATATATGACCAGACTCGCAATCCAGCCATGTACAAAATAATAAAAATGAATGGTGATACTGTTCTAGTCCATGTGGGTAGCCTAATATGTATTAACTCATTGATTCCTGAGATTGATATGACACGGAAATGAAACATAAAATTTATTTTTTTTATACCAGATTTGCGAGCTTGAGACTGTTGTGCAATTACTTCTAATGTCTTTCATCGCTTTCCCCATCTTTTAAAGTGTGATATGGATTTTTTATTAGCATTTACAGTTCTACAAACAGGTGTTAAAACCCCTTGCCAGTCCTATCTGGTACCCGTAGAATTTTCTTCAATATTTGCCATTTACGGTGTGAGAACATTTGCGGGCTTGAGGAATTGTAGCAATTGAATACTGATTTGCAATTGTAACATTTAGGGGCTTGAAAGATCAAAAGCTTAGCTGGGTCGGAGTTCCGATTTTAAAAATCGCAGGGATTTTGAGCTTCTAACCCACAAATCATTTGCGGGTAGCGAAAAGACGCCAATTGAATAGTAAATTAGTTTACGGGCTCCATTACAGGCTCCAATAACTTACAATTGCTCAACTGAATAGGGGCCTAGGTGTAGAATTACCTGTTTACTTGTAATATTAAACCAAACTTGGAATTTTACATAAATTGTTAATAAAACACAGCCCTAGGAACCAATAGAAAATGAGAACATCATGATGTTGTATATATTAGTAAAATGAGACAAAATAAACACCTGCAACTTAGTAGTAAGCATTTTTGAGAGTCAATATGTAAAGTTTCCCTATCGGGTCAGCACTTTAATAGACAATGCATTTGAGCATCTGTTGTAGTCTATGTGGGTTTCATGATATGTTTGTTTTAATCTCTTTATTACTGGGTTCGATATTACTCTGCTAATTGTATTAAGATAGAAACATAAAATAAAATAATATTTTTTAATTGAATATTTGTGTCTATGGGACTGTGGAGCATTACATTATAATGCACTTACATGCTTTGTATGTTTTTTTTTGTATTTTACTTTTTATCTGCTGGTGCAGGTCTCGCACTGCTTTTCAAACCATTTTTGGGTGCTGTTTCGTACCCGTACATTTTTCATCAGACATTTGATATTTTTATGATTTACGAGTCATCCGTAATTTGAGAGTGATCAGTAAAGTCTCAATTGAATAGCGATTTGGTATAAACATACGAACAAGTCATTCGTATTTTTACGGATGTCAAAAAATCAATGCAAAAGCTTTCCGGTATTTGACTGTTTATTTTTTTCCGAATCAATTAAAAGCTACTGAACACTCTAACTTGCCCTTAGAGCCTCATTCAATTTGGGGCTCGCAACTCTATCGCAGACAGCCAAATGCCTGCCATTGAGTTGCCGGGTCCCATTGCTCTACTTTTGCAATGCTATTCAATTGGCCGGGCCCACAAGTTAGGGGTCGATAGTGAAAATCGTAAACCATTGCTGTCTGATGTAGCATGTTACGGGAGCAAGCCCTTAACTCCTGATCCGTAACTCGGAAGTGAAGGCTGTGGGACTTTGAAAACCAACCTCCATTTTTCGAAGTCCTATGGGCTTCAACCTCCAAGCCCATAGGAGGTTGAAGCCCGTAGGACTTCACATTGATTGCCATGGTCGATATAACACAAAAATTTAACATAAAATAAAGTATTGGATAATGTTGTGCTATTAATTCTAAGACCTAACATCACTTTCACTCTTAATAAAAGTACAGTACTGCATTTTTATTTCCTTTTAAAGCCCTCCAATTTGTAATTAAGCCCTTTGCGAGACCTCCTTGGTACCATAAACTTGATGTTAGATATTTGCCATTTGCGGGCTTGACGGAGTGGTTAGCGAGGGGAATTGGAGCAATTGAATAGCGATTTTAGTGTTCGGGACTCTTGCAGCCGTGAAAGATCAAAGGCTTGGAGGGGCATTAACTTGTGGTTTTACACATCGCAATGGATCGCAGCTCGGAGCCAGTAACTCCATCTGAGCTCGCAAACGGAAGCCAATTGAATAGCAAAATAACTTGCGACCTCCACTTGCGAGCCTGGATCTCCAAAACGGCTCAATTAAATGAGGCTCTTAGTTTGTAACATCTACAGCCGTATTAAATTGCGATTTGGACAATTGAATAGGGCTCTATATAAACATATTTTTTTACAGAAGTTTTTAGTTTGTGAAGACCTTGCTTTTGGATAGAAGATCACTAACTAAAAACTTCTGTAAACAAAATATGCTGTGTGCTTATATAGAGCCCTATTCAATTGTCCAAATCACAATTTAATAAGGCTGTAAATCAGTATTGTTTTTGACTGATTTGCAGATAAGCTTCTCATTCTAAATAAAATGTT